>JAJGOT010000060.1:1422500-1817500 GCA_022457155.1 Cladopsammia gracilis
AAGCTTTCAGATATATTATTGAAAAGCAAGATAAAAACAACACGCCATGAAATGTTCTTTTAGCGCTCGTACATTTTAAAATGTCATTTTACCGGTTTGGGGATTTAATCAAAGAATTCGTGATGTCAATCAAAGCTGCGATGTTAGTATAAAACTATGAAAGCTCTTTCTCTGAAATTACTGCTTTATTATTCAGATTAAATAAAAAGGTTAAGTGACTGACAGTTTTAGCTCATTTAACAAATGAAATAATCGAATGAACTCACCGATTCGGTTTTCAGCTTTATCAGTTTTTGCTACATTTTCTTCACCGAATCAGCATCGCTTTTAACTGAATCAATAATTTTCATTCCGTTTCCTTTCACCAGATCGCAAGGGATTGCGTTTTTTGTTTTCATGGACTAAAACAACAAATATCAAGGTTTGATTTGTAAAATTTGTGACGAGATTCATAGGGCCGATTCGCACTAGCGGACAAATTTTGTAACAATTTGTAGATTTCTTCATTAAAAGCTTGATTGATTGATTGATTGATTGACTTCTTACAGAAAACAATTGCGAATACGTTTTTGGAGACCTAGAACTTGTCCAACAATTCAGGAAAACAAAGATGCAGTTGTCTTATGATTGGTCCGCGTTGCACGCGCGATACATTTTGTCAAACAATCGCAAAAACAAGTGCGAACAACTTGTTGGACAAGTGCAAATTTCGTCAAAACGGACAAATCTTCAAAGGGGCCGTTGTCCTGCCTCAAGGCAGGACAATTCATGACAAGTCGCACTCCAATGCCCCTCGTAATGCCAGATAACAATACGTTGTTGATTGGCTATTTACGTGTTTGGTCTGGAAATTTTTCCGGAAATTTTTCTGGAAATTTTTCCGCGATAGGCGGCAAAGCATGTTTGTATGTGAAGCTTGAAAAAGCCGAGATGGTGCCGCGGCGATTTTTGTTGTTACTCGCCGCAATAATAATGCTCTTTGAGCTCAATAGTCAAATGCAACTCCTACTCATCTTAATCTGTTTAGTACAAATGCAACAGCAACGAGATCGGCGGATGTTTTGCCTGTTTGAACGTCCTATCAATCGAAGATTACAAAGAAGGCACGGTTTAAGACCGCACTTTTGGGTACTGCCTCGTCCTCAAGACACATGGTTCAATATCTACTTTAATAACAATGCTATCCCAGATACATACTTTAGGAGTCAGTTGCGAATGAGTAGAACTACTTTCCGATTGCTGTCAAATATCCTTAGACCATTCTTAACTAGGCAAGACACTCGCTTCAGGCAATGTTTGCCTGCAGAGGTTGTTTTAGCGATTGGGTTATTTCGTCTTGCTCATGCGTGTTCGTATGTTGCCATACGACCGTGTTTTAACATTGGTACTACTACTGTGTTTGAAGCCGTAGAAGATGTTGTCTACGCACTTTGTGCTTTAAAAGGCACATACATCAAGTTCCCAGAAAAGTTGCCAGAAGTTATCGCAGTGCGAGAAACATTTGAAGAGATATCTAATCTTCCTAATGTTGTTGGTGCAATCGACGGCACTCACATACGCATTCAAGCTCCTCCAGTAAGCGCAGTCGATTATTTTAGTCGCTACCAACAACACGATATAGTTGTTAAAGCAGTGGTTGATGGAAGAAATAGATTATTGGATGTTTCAGCCGGATATCCAGGTAGCATGCACGATGCTCGAGTATTACGTAATAGTCTATTATTTAGACGACGCGAAAGCAATGAAATCCTGCAAGCACCGGTTGTGAACGTTGGAGACAATGAAATTGGGCCCTATCTGGTTGGCGATAGCGCTTATCCTTTAGTTTGCTGGCTGCAAAAGGGCTACCCAGACCGACCCAGAAGGGACGAACGACCCAGACGAGATAGCATTTAATAAAGAGCTCTCGGCGGCAAGGGTAGCAGTGGAGTGCGCCTTTGGAATTTTGAAGAGCCGCTGGCGAATTCTTCGAACACAAATCGGCAGCAATGTTTCTTAAGTAGGTGACATCGTCATAGCCTGTGCTGTGCTTCACAATTTTTGTATCAGTGTTGGAGATGAATGGGAAATGGCAGACTATGGAAACGATGCAGACGATGGCTCAGATGATGACAATGTTTTAAGGGATGGCGAAGCTCTTAGAGAACTCTTGAAAGATAACATATCCAACTTATAAATCTGTGAATGTAGAAAGGTATTTATTAAGTTCAGACAAAACAAGATATGTATTTACAATCTCATTCAAATGAATCTTTGCAATACCGGTAATTTGAAACAGTAACATAAACGAAACGCATTTGACAATATGCCCGAAAAAATATGCGAAGTTCTAAGAAAAATCGAGTGTTCATGTTCAAAAATGAAGCAATTAATAAACGTTTAAACCATTTGATTTAAAATATTTTATCAAGAATCACAGCTTGTTATTGTTAATTACTACGCCGGGCAATTTCAATGTCCTGAGTCAGACAGTCATTGATTTTCCATCATCCTGGTTATTGCTGAAAGAAAATTTGTCATCACTTCGGTTTGCTTACGCTGATTTCTGTCCATGTTTTCCACAATGGCTACAAGCTTATCGCTTTGCTGATCTGATTTCTCTAATATATATAGATAGCCCAAGCCTAACAGCGTCGCACTTTGAAGAAGCTTAACTAAGGTGAAAGGTTGGAAGCACAAGAATTAAGATTGACGAACGGGCTATTTTCAATTTTAGCAATTCTCAAAAACAGTATTACGCGACCGTCTGCACAGGACATTTTTATAGACGGTACAAAAGTTCACAAAAACAACTTTTCTCTGTCTGGAATAACTAGTACCACTACTTTCCGAATAAAATACAGTTTTTGTTTGGCAAAAATTGCTCGAGAAACTGATTTGAAAATCAGAAATTGCAAAAATACACAAACATATTTGCATAAGGCGATGCGAGTGAAGATGGAACTGTACTATAAAATCAGTCTTGTTTTGTTTATATAAAATCGCTTTTAAATCTATCTAATGAATGAACAAACACATAAAAATGGACAACATAATCTTCTTTCAAAAAAATTTATTGAAATCTCCATTAGTTTACGTTTAAAAGCAAAACGCGTACCACTTAATTATAGCTCATCGAGTTCAAGCTTTCTTCGATGAAATTCAAGAGATCGATACAACTCAATTCAAGCACGTTTTAAAATCAATTCTCCAAAACTAACAATAACACCAATAAAAAGTCACTCACAGATTGATATCAACATAAATTCTCATCGAAAACTGTAATCTGTTTTACCTTTAGTCGCTCGCTTGCTTGGAAATTCAAATCTCCGCTTCTGGTTCTGGTTCTGGTTCTTCTGGTTCTGAAATATAAAACAAACATCTCCCGCATTGATAAAAAACAAGATTTTATCCCTGAAAGCTCGTCTTTTTACACTAAAGCGGCTTCTGAGTATCCCTTAATTAGTATCCTTGTCTTGAGTAGCAAACCACGAAATATTCAGGGAAATAACGCCTTTAATTTAAACGGTTTTCTCCGCTTAGTAAATTCACAGTAAAACATCAAAGTGTTTTTCTAGCTGACGTGACATTCGGCCGTGTAACCGCGCGAAAAACAAAGCCTCGCTTTGGTTTCAACATGACGTCGAACGCGCATGTTTTCCGACGTCATACGCGCCCGCGAGCTAGTCCTGCGCGAAGGCAAGCTAGTCCTGCGCGACGGCGGAGGGCGGCGGACGGCACACGCGCGCCCGCGAAACATTCCGCTAGCCATGACCATGAAAAATGAAGGGCATCGGTTCTATGAGTATGGAGCTGCGCAGCCAGGCCTTCGGCCTGGCAAGTGCTCCGCTACAAACTGTCGGAATACTTCTTGCTCCCCAGCCACTCGCTGTCTCTCATCATCATCTTGGCGTCTCCTTTTTCTTTTACCTCCGCTCTTTTTTCTCTCTGTGCGCGCCTTCACTTTGGCGTTAATTCCGAGAACTTTAAATGCATTATCAACCGCTTCGTCACGTACATTGGGGCTGTCAATCGAGCTCTTTCCTGCCTGGCTTTCTTCCTCGTCTTCTGTCGAAGAGAGTTTATCAAGCACTTCATCCCTTGAAGTTTTCTGTCTTTTCTCAGAACTTGTAGCTTTCCCTTGGACGGTTTCACGAACCGGGTCACGAACGTACTGCATTGTGACAATGTCTGGACAGCCAAGAACAGAGTCAAAAGATTCATAATATGGCGAGGTTTTGCGATTTCCTCCAGTTTGGCGCGAGTTCCACTCTTTAGCTTCTTTGTATTTGTCCTTTAAGTGCTTAAGCTTGCGCATGACTTGCGGGACAGTAAGTGAGATGTTAAATTTTTCATTCAGAGCTTTCGTTATAGCCTGCCATTCTTTTCTCGCTTGTTGGCTTTCTAATTTCTCTAGACCGCTCGCCCAAAGGTTTACTAAGAACTTTTCCTCGTCCTTTGCCCATTTATCATAGTCCCGCTTCGTGGACGATTGTGTGGCGTTAGCATCTGTCGAAACGCCACTTGCTTCATAACTTGCCGAGGTGAGGTCGTGGAAGGATGGTAATACTGGGGTTGGAACAAGAGAATGCGGAGGGAACCAGTTTGTGCCGATAAATGGACGGGAAAAATAATAGTTTTCTTGCGACATTTTCCTCGCACGACCACAAAAACATCAGTACACGCGCACTTCAAATGCAAATCGTTTATAATTTTTCACCACGTGGACCTGCCTGCATATTTGATGTTTGCTCAAGACGGCCGTGCCGAGAAATATACAAGGTTGCTAGAAGCACGTGCAGAGCAATTGTACTAATAATTACACCTTTCGTTTTATTCAAAATGTCTCTGACTTGTCGCGACAATTTTGTTTTCTTTAAAATGTCTCTGACTTGTCCCGACAATTTTTTTTTTTTTTTTAATGACATGACATTTCAAACTTGTCCGCTAGTGCGAATCGGCCCTTAGAGTCAGAATGGAAAACAAGAGCTTGATAACTTTTCCCGCACATTGTCATTTTCGAGCTCACCTGCATGTGAATAACTGATCCAACCGGTTTATTTTTAGTTTTTATCAATCGAGGGTTAAATCCGTTTTTAGGAACGCCCTTTTATCCCTTGATTAGTTATCCAAAGAATAAGAAACCTAACCGTTATTCTAGGGGTAGTTTAATCGGCTTTTCAGAAACCGGGGCCTGGTGGGTAGCAATGATATTCTTAACCCACGCGGATGTCATGCGCGGCATTTATTATCGTCGTGTATAAACAAATGTTCATCAAGTTCTCTTGCGTTTTGTTGTTTTTATTTTCCTCTAGCACAAAGTTAGTGAAACAGCATTTGGAAGATTTCTTGAAAGAGGCTCAGAGTTTGAAGCCAGATCCCCAACATACTAGAGAAGTTTCCTTTCTTTGTGTGCAGTGTATGGAGGTAAGTCTGGTACTTGACCCATAGGCAGCCCAATCGCGTAGTGTGTCACACGTGACGTGGAAAAATTTAAATCAGTTGACAGAACACAAACGCACTTTTAAGTATACCTTTATTAGTGGGTCAAGCCATAGTTAGTAGAAGAAACTGGTTATGAAGCTCAACAAATTTCAAAGAGTGTACAAAGCTGCTTTGTTTATGTTGAACGAACCGTGACCCTGCACATTGTTTTGTTTAACGTGTGAGCCCAAATGTTTCTACTGGTCAGTTGCTCATATACCTTTTGTGTTTTGTGCAGGGTCAGGGCAAACGAACAAAAGAAATGAAGAACAAAAACATATAACAAAGGACTTACTGAGTTTCAAAACCAGTTTGTTTTATTAACTATGGTCAAGCATAGGCAGCCCAGTCACGTAAAGTGTCACGCGTGACGTCTTTTTTACTGAAATATAAAGGTTTATATGGGAACTTCAACAGTCGTTTTAAAAAAGACTAATTTTGAGTTCAAACGAAATAAAATTGTTTCGCTTCACTAACCTGACGTTCCTTGTATGGCACTTCAACGTGTTAATTAAGTGGCAAGGCAACAATCAATTCAGGATGAATAAATTAGCCATCTTCACTAAAATCGAAATGAATCCCGAAATATCAAATGCCTTATCTTCAGCAAAAAGCGTACACCTCCCCACTTGGTACCTGTTCGGTTGGATTTTTAATTTGTTTGTACGTTCGTGGATCCATTAATTTATTGTGCGAGAAGTGCCACATAAATTATACATGTATGTACCAAAAGCAAAACTTTGCGGCTCACTCCATATTATTCAATGTTGTTTTACATACATACATACATACATACATACATACATACATACACACATACATACATACATACATTATTGACTTTCCCAAGGGGCTTTTCAAAGACAATACATAATCCTATTTACAATTAAAAATGTTTTAAAATCAAATATATATATATATATATATATATATATATATATATATATATATATATATATATATATATATATAAATCCCCTGATGAGTGGGCAACCACGAAACAGGCTTGTCGGGATGAAAGCGTAGTTTATTTGTTTCTTTCCTCCATAAACATATAAGAATAAATAAATATATATATATATATATATATATATATATATATATATAAATATATATATATATTATATATATATATGTATATATAAAATTACAATTCTTTAAGTAATTCAGTACGTAAACGATTTTAAAAAACATTAACCGAGTTACACAGTTTAAAAGAATTGTCTAAGGAGTTCCATAAGTTCACAGTTCTATTTAAGTGTAATCTTTTTGTGATATTTGTTCTTTATGTGATTCGTACTACAGGTTTAGTATTTATCAAAGCTTATTTTTTCGCTGTTGCTTTCTTTTCATTAGGACACCATGATAAGTCGATACCAAGCAAAAATTGTGGATTCAAAGTTAACGGTAAAATTCAAACACACAAAGAAGATTTGCGATGAAGCTATTAAGGCTTTTGCTGTCGATGATGATAGGTCTTTGGAGATGAACGCCAACTCGTTAGAAGCCGTCGCCAAGGGACGTTACGTTTTAACACTCGTAACAGATTACCTTAACAAGTACTTCATTGAAGGAGGCTCCAGCTATGCTGGAGATTATGATGCCCGGAGAGAGCTGATGTCACTACTGGATTCTGCTAGACAGCTTTGTGTTGAAAGCTCCAGTTCCACTCCGCAGCTGTACCTTGTTAAACAGCTTGTCAGGCGTTATGGTTTTGATTGCGTCAGGACTCTGGGAGGGTATCGGGAACTGGAGTGGATTATCCCACCAGAGGCTCGGCAGCAGGTAATTAATAATAAGTGACTCCTTTATGAGGTCAAATTCAGAGTTGAAAACAATATCCTGTTTTGTTAAATATTGTAAACTAACAACGCATTGACAAAGTTCGCCTCTGTAACTTTTCATAGCCCTGTAAAGTTCTGGATTTTATTGCGTGCACAAAAGTTAGAACTACATCACATGTCTTAAGTTTGACTTTATCAGTGGCCGTGTTCGCACTGTATAGTTAAAGCTTGATTTAGCCTTTGAAATCAAAATTAAAATAGACAAGCTTTAGCGGAGAATCGGCATTAACTTTTGTGTGGCTCAGCTACAACGCAATCAGATTGAGTGACAGCGACATAAGAGCGATTTCACAAATACGAAAGCTCTTTGATTTATTCTTTTTGCAGGTTTTATTTTTCTCATTCCATTCAGTGGCTTCATTATTGCATTTTCACACAATTTTATTTACTGACACCTTCCTCGCTGGCATGATCAATTTAACTCTTCGGTGTTTTGTCTCGATTTTCTCGCCGCCTTACTTTTACTTACGTAAATCACGAGCACTGAGTCACAAATTTGAAGACTGAAGTTTGCTGTTGGTTGTTTCATATAAAGCGCGGTTTAAGGTGTTTCCCTCCAGTTTCCGTGTAGCCGCACCTACCATTTTTGAGCGGCCGTTTAACTAACTTTCCTTTATTGAATTAGAATGAAACTTACACAAAATATTATACAAAGTTTGAAGTTTATAAAAGTGTAACAATCTTGTAAATCGGATTTAAAATTGCGGAGATAAACGAGAAAAATTGAAATCGCTTGAGTCTAAATTCCGAGCGATTGCGATGGCATCTAGAAAAATCAAAACTATTTCGATAAACTATAACATACGGCAAACAAAATATCTAAAAATTAGAAAATTTTGTCAAGCCGATTATGAGTAAATCAGAAAAATATTTCGAACTTGTGATTTTTCATGTGTATGAGCACATCTACCAATTCCTCGATTAAGCTTATAAAAGTTTAATTTCTCAATCTCAAATTTACGCCAAAATGTGTGTATAGTGTAGGAGATGAAACTATGAAAGTTTGAAAGCGTTTCTCGTTTTAGTTTTGGAGAATCGATTTTCTGTAGAAAACCGTAGTTTTTTGACTGAGTCCTTGATATTGTAGTTTTAGCACTTTTCTACATATTTCAAAAACCGCGAGATAGATTTTTTTTAAACTTTTATGGTCATTTCTTTAAAATATGAACAACATTGTCTCTAAGTTTCATCTTGATTGAAACATTGCAACATAATAAAGTTCACCTAAAACGCGATTGAAACTTTGTGCTTTGATTGCACGGTTGAAGGCGCACGTCGTAAAGACGCTTTAATTAATTCAGGTGAAGTGTAACGCATTTCTGAGCAAAACATGATGGTCACGCAGAAATGCGTTGCGCTTCACCTGAATTAATTAATAAAAGCGTCTTTGTGCGCCTTCAACCGTGCAATCAAAGCACGAAGTCTCAATCGCGTTTTGGGTGAACTTTATTATTTTATTTGACCATGTTGCAATGTTTCAATCAAGATGAAACTTTGAGACAATGTTGTTCATATTATAAAGAAACGACTAAAAAAAGTTTTAAAAAAATCTATCTCGCGGTTTTTTAAATATATAGAAAAGCGCTAAAACTACAATATCAAGGACTCAGTCAAAAAACTATGGTTTCCTATAGAAAATCGAATCTCCAAAACTAAAACGAGAAACGCTTTCAAAATTTCTTAGTTTCATCTCATACTCTAAACACACATTTTGGCGTAAATTTGAGATTGAGAAATTAAACTTTTATAAGCTTGATTGAGGAACTTATTGATGTGCTCATACACATGCAAAATCACAAGTTCGAAATGTTTTCCTGATTGACTCAAAATCAGCTAGATAAAAGTTTCTAATTTTTAGATATGTTGTTTGCCATATGTTATAGTTTATCGTAATAGTTTTGATTTTTCTACATGCCATCGCAATCGCTCGGAATTTAGACTCAAGCGATTTCAATGTTTCTCGTTTATCTCCGCAATTTTAAATCCGATTTTCAAAATTATTACAATCTTATAAACTTCAAACTAAGTACAATATTTTGTGTAAGTTTCATACTAATTCAATAAAGGAAAGTTAGGTAAACGGCCGCTTAAAAATGGTCGGTGCGGCTGCACGGAAACTGGAGGGAAACACCTTAACCATGCTTACTCACGTTTAACGTGCATGACCATAAAAATACCTTATCCTAAACTACGCTTTTAAATGACGTAAATCGGCAAAGTTTAAATAAATAGGTGTTCATCGATCTAAGGGTGCTGTTACACGTTACATTTTTTCTGGCAACTGGTATCGCTTTTATGATCGACAACTAAATAGTTATCAATTACAACTGGCCTAGTCTGTCGAGGCCCTAATTCCATACTTTTATTTTGTGTCATTTTGACTACTGATCTATCAATCTGTTTTGAAATCACTATTGCCTATTTATGTAGAGATTTCGGGTGACGATCTCAGCCCGAGTTTGCTTTTTTCAGAAATTATGTACTACCGTTTTTCTCAGTTGAAGAATGGTTATTATTTTTAGGAGGAAGAAGTCATCCAAGACAGATTTGTTGTTCACGAGAACCATTATCGTGCAATGCGTGACGGAATGGCAAAAGCAGTGACCAGTGGAAACATTCAAGACATTACTACTGCCATTACTGTAAGCAATTTCGATTATTCGAATTCATTTCTGCCTGTTGTATCTCAGCCCGAAGAGCTACAATAATTCCGTTTTTGCATTTTGTTCATTCTGTTAAATTAAACAAAACAGAATAAAGCAAAAACAACAGTAAAGAAATAAAATATGCGAAATAAGAGTCCTTATATTTGAACATGAATCAATGATTTATATAGCGCAAATATCACATTTCTCATGATGCTTTACATACACTTATGAGAATGAGATCGGACGTCAGCTCATGAAGGCGCCTCAGTCAACTGCTATCGATCCATTGTCGGTCTCATCTCCGCCACCCTAACAAAGAACAATGTATGACACTGAGGGTGGTCAACTGAAGCCACTGGTTCTTTTACGCCCCCATCGGAGACGGGATCGTCATTTCTACGTGATAATCCAAGCCACGTGAAGGTTTCACCGTTCACTGATGTCATAGCAAAGGCAGCATCTTCTTCCCCACTTATTTTTTAAAATATGTGACCATGAGTGTTGGTCCGGCCGGGATTTGAACCCGCGACCTCCCTCACTACAGACGTCCGCTCTACCAACTGAGCTAACCAGGCGGCGGTTAACATGCACTTGTGGTGTCATTTTGGAATAGTATAATAGTATAATAATAGTATAATAATAAAAATGCGCTCTAACGTAACTTATTCTAGATTTTGAGGTTAATTATTGAATGTTTGACGATTTTTGCAATTGCAGGAGACTGGAATACAAGATGTCCGCAAAGACACCCTTCTTCTCTTGGCACTGTACCGTGAAATAACTTTGGTGAATGCATCATTGCAACGACGGAACGTGTCTGCAGAGGTATGTAAAGTGTTCTAGCTACGATTGAGTGAGAACTAAGTAAACGCCATTTCAGGATAGATGCCTACATTTTCCAAGGTAACTGTTTGACTGATAATAACTCAACGTTAGGGCAATGAGATAGTTGGCTCCTTACATGAGGTCTCGGTCGTGATGTATGGGCTCTGCTAAGATCTGGTGACTGACACAGTGACGGCAGTGACAGAGTTTGCTCAAGGGTAGTCGGCATCACAAGGCGAGGGGTAAGAAGGCCCATTTCCTAGTACAGACATCCCGAGAGCTTCTCATTCTCATTGCCCAGTCATAAAGTAGCCTAAGATTCCTCGGGAGATCGCGTATACAAGCCCTATTCTAATACATTGGGTATGTTAACTGCTATGTAGTGATTCTGCTTTATCTTTCCATGTTAAACGCACAGGTCAAGGAGAAGCTGAGTGACTTTATCAAAAACGGAGGACATCTTTCCTTAACGGTGAGATAAACAAACCTCTGCTGAAAAAATAAAGATTTGTTCTAAAACATTCAACTGAAATAGGAATGTATGAAGCCAAATATATTGATGATAAAATACTTCATAGGCCAAGTTGCCACTGGATTTTCCTTTAAAGGGTCTGTGTTATGTATTTGACTGTCACTTTGACAAACAAATATATAAAATAATTCTGTCAAAAAATCACCATTATCATTGCACTAAGACTACTATAAAGAGGTTTCTTTGGCGCGCATTTTCCAGGATGGAAATGGATTGCGACTTGAAATAATTGGCCAGTGTTTTCAAGTTATTCTCTGGTGGGTTGGAAAAATAGTTTTTGATTATGGTTTATGCTCCCTTCGAAAAATAACTTGATAGTTTCTATTGCTGTTCTTAGTTGAATATTTAATACTTTTAATTGAAAACGCAGCTAAATCACCGTTTAAAATCATATTTACTTACTGAAAGGTCAAGTAGTAACCAGCCAAAAACCGGCTAGAACTGACATGTTTCCTGCAGAATCAAACAACTAGATGTATTGCTACTCGCCTCTGGATTGGATGCTAGTCCATCGCAAGGTGATCCCAGCATTATATTCGCCGGTATCCAGTTATACACCGCACCGAAGTTAGTAGAAAGAGAAAATGTGGAGCAAAGTTTTTTGTCTAAAGGAACAACACAATTCCATTTCTCTTGTAGCGTATTATGAATGCAATGAATAAGTAGCGGAAAGAGAAATGATTTCCTTATGGACGAGGGAGGTCCTGGGTTTTGGTATTCAAATATATGATAATTAGGTTGTTTAAAAGTAATATGTAACGGTTATTTAGCCATTGTGGTTCTGGCACCTTTGTGTCGATATCTTCAACCTAATCGAGCTTTAACTTTCGGATGGTTGTTGTCATTCTACTTCTGAATATGCCTAAAAACTCCTCATGAAGAGATATGTACATGTGTATAGCCGTACTGTATTATACTAGGGTTTGTTATGTTGTTTATTAATAAATGGACGATTTTGGGGCCAGAACCCAACAACCGCAATGTGCTGTTGTTGTTTGCTGTTCCAAGTTTCCGAGGACATTAAGGAACGGTGAATACCAGACCCCGACCAACTGACCTTAGTCCAATACACAGCTACCAGACCATGCTCCTCCACATTTACTTATTACAAGGTTCTACTGCAAGAGTAAACCCAGCACTTACAGGCCTGTCATACTTTCATGCATGTAACACTCAGGTTATCTCTACATGTCCTTATTTAGCTACACTATGCATACATTACAATAATCTTCTACCTCGTTACCATTTTGCTAAAATCGAAATGAAGCAGATCAAAGTCACGATTATCCTGAAACAATTGAAACATAAATTCTAGAAATGAAGCCAAATCCTGCTTAACACTCATTTTTTTTTACTATGATTTTTATATGGGCAACTAATTCAAGAACATATATGTATTATTCGTTCTTATTTTGAAGGCTCAACCCTTTGCCATACAGCTAATCGAAAACAGCCAAGGGGGTCAATTCAAGGAACTTCAAGCTTTTCCTGGAAAGAGCTCACAGGACCACACCTTAGCTGAAATAGTCATTCACACCTCAGTAGCTTTGCATTGTGTTGGTTCAATGTCACTGGCCCAGCCACTTTATGCTCTAATGACGGGTCCATCTACGATGACGGTAAATAACACTTTTGGATGCACTGGGTCGTCCTTATTCTACAATAAGAATGTATCAAAAACAGCTCTGACCAATAAGTTCGATTGAGCCGTATTTCCACTAATCAATACATACACGAACTACTACTGTCCAGGAATGCTTAAAATTTACCCGGTAAACTAGAGATTCTTGTTGAAAAAATCGAATGGCACGCGCCATGCGTTGTTGTGGTTAGGGTTGCTTAAATTTTGGTGATATAATTTCAAAACCGTTCTATATTTTCTATTCGGATCGAATTTGGAAAAGAATAAAAAAATCAGTAAGAAAATATCTTTACGCCGATTCTCGTTACACCGTTACGCGTTTTTCTGCCAACCGGGATTGTGAAATAAAAGAGTATTTAAAACGTTTCACGCCCGTTTAGAAATCCAATCAGAAATAGTGCAGTGTAAAAATTTACCCAATTTTTTCATGTTTGGGCAGTTTTTACGCGGGATGGCAGTGGCACACCGCGTTGAAGTTTCGGTTGATTATTCTTCCTCGTCGTCACAAATATTTAAATGGCAAAAGTATACAGTTCCCCCCCCCCCCCCCCCCCCATGTGGGAGGTTAGACAGCTTTAGCGTGATTGCGCATGTGCATGCTTGGTCCTGCTTGTTTCATTTGGCGATCAAGCTATGTACAGCTCTTTGTTTGTAAGTATCAACAGATTGTGACTGTGGGTAGCCATTACATCGACTAAAACATCCCGCGTGAACACCTCCAGGCGTCTTGTTTAGTTAAAAGATGATTATTTTCTTTCATTAAACCAGTAATAAACAACTCCTTTTTAAATATGCACTGTTTAACACTGTTGTTATCGTTTTGGAATTGTATAGAAATCTTACCTACCAACCATGCCTGAGGACAATTTTATGGAATGCATCGCTGTTATCGCTGAGACTATGAAGGGGACTAATTGGGTTGGACAGTGGTATGGTAAGTGTTTTGCAGCCGAAAATGTTCCTTGCAATTCTACTACGCCTCGAATATTTGTTTGCTTTGTAGCTAGTTGCAAAGTAGGCAATATAAAATCGGAAACTGGAAAATAACGAAAGCCGAAAAGGAAATTGGGTAGAATAAATTATTTTAGTGGCTTATTTTCTGACATAGGATTAGTACTGACACAATGTACATGTACATTCCACAGGTGTTTGATATGATCACTATTTTCCCAGTTTGACTGCAAAAGGCGCCGAATGATATGTTTTTCATCGCCATACATTTGTTTTTGTATTTGTCTTACGTTTTCAGAATGCGGAAATTGTAGGAATCCATATTTCATTGGTGAGGTAAGTCCATATTAGCTTCAGCAGTTTCCATCTATTTTTTTTAATGAATGTTTCCTTTGGTTTAGCTCTGTGGAACCTGCTTTTACCATTAATCAATCGCGATTTTGTTGATGCGTTGTTGTGCTCAGGGTAACTTTAATTTTGATGATATCATTTTTAATAACACCTATACGTCTTTGATCAATCCTGTTTACTTTATCTGTTGTTGCTGCCATTCATATTTGTTGAGAAATTGCGCTTTTCCCATGTAAATATCTGACATTTTTGTTGTATGTTTTTATGAAAAGTGTTCACAGCCAATGCAGAAGAGTCAGTGTTCAGACTGTAAAAAGGTGATTGGAGGAGAACAGCACAAATTTTTGGGAGAATACAGGATTGCTGATAGGTTAGTTGCTTATTAACTGTTATGTATATGTATAAGTTGTGTATAGGTTTTGATATACGAAAGCCAATGTTTTTGTCTTGTGAGACAACATAAAAGAACTTTTCCTTTCAATAATGCGCAAAAATAGCTATCAAAGATGATTGGTCATTAGAAGGATTTACAGCTATTTGTTTCTTGATGTAGACTGCTGGAGTGGTGAGAAAAGGTCAAGTTAAGACAAAAAGAAAAGAAAGGCCATTCCACCCACCAAGTGGAAAAACGCGTGGAAAATGAGCGATGTTTTCTTGTTTCCCGGCCGTGCAGTTATGTTAGAATTTTACAATATTAAACATAACATACTGTGATTGGACCCCCTTTAGCCGTTGCAAAATGAAAAGTAAAAAGAAAAAAGAAGAAAATCAGTTGATTCTAGCATAAACTTACTCTTAAATTTCGAATGGTTAATTTGCAGGAAAGACAGAACAAAAACTGGTCACGCGCTCGGAGAGCCAGGCTCAAGAGCCACCATTGCTGAGCCGCAGAGAAACCTGTCCCCAATTATCTGCAGCATTTTGCGAATTATTATGCACTCGGCCATGGTCATGGGTGCATGCAGAGATTCTCAGGTAATTAGATTAAATATACTTATCTAGCTGTATATACTATGATATGTACCCATTGCCATATATGGCGACGTGCCCACTTCATAAAAAGGAAGTTTTTTTTTTCCTGTGACTTGCCCGAGACCTCCGCTTTTCGCGCGACCAGCAGCTTAACATAACGGATATCTGATTTTTGTACAGCCAGCGCAAGACACCGGATATCCGTCGATTCTTACAATACATGAGTTTTTAATGGTAGTCCTCGCTGCTTGTTTTAAATGTACATTGCAAAGAAAGTTTTCATATCGAACATGCTTTGGAATGATGATGCAATTCATGGCACTGAACCAAAGGTAAACAGTTAAGAACAAAAATAAGCGATATCAGAGAACGACGTTTCGACGATTCCATGCTATCATTTTCAAATTCTAAAGCCCCGGTCAAACGGTGCATGATAGTCGATGACAGTTGATGATAGTTCAAACTCGCGCTACCGTTTGAACACGAACTATCATGCACTTTGAACATTTTCAAAATCATCATGACAGTTGATGATAGTTTTGTTCGTTTGACCGGGCACATGATAGTCGATGATAGTTTTTCGGCCAGTTTTCGTCGTTCTCATTTCTTCTCCGTATCCATTCTCTTGTCTTTCCTCCCTTTGAACAACGCTCCATCGAATTATCAGTACATTCTACAATAACTTAAAAAAAAAAAAAACAAGCTGCCGCTTTTTTTCGCTCGCAGAACTCTTATGTTTTTAACGCGGCATGCGACTGAGGAGGAGCTCGCGCTACTTTGCTCGCGTCACTTTTGACCAACTATCATCAACTATCATGCGCCCGTTTGATCTCAAGCATGATAGTCAATGATAGTAGATGTTAGTTGGGATCAAACTAACTATCATCGGCTATCATGCACCGTTTGACCGGGGCTTAAAAGTAGATTAATTATGCGATTTCATTTTATAGTAACATCTAGTGTGAAAATTTAGTTGCATGTGATTAAAAAGTGGGGGATGTTAATTGTCCGTTAACTATATACATGTCTCTGAAGTCGACGTCCGCAAGGGTTGTCATTGTCAGCATCAACAGTCAAGCTATTGTAGGCTTTTTTCATCCGAACGATGATACTAGACAGACTGTACAAAAACAATCACGAAATAATATCTGATACTGGCGGTTAAGATCTGTTTTGTGGTCAGTATTTTTTGAGTGCATTACAAACAAATCTCACAACAACTCGCCAAACTCTCATTTAAATATTTGTACCAGCTCCAAATATATTATGCGCGTTATTTTGTTTTTTTAAAAGTAACACCTGACGCAATTTCTACTTCCACAATTCTTATCCCAAAAGTCTCTTCCAGTGTACAGTATAAAGTGTACTGTAATGTAGAGTGATAGTTTCTTCTACATTTTCTTCAAAGGCCACTGCACAGATGATAACGCCTTCGTGTAAACCCGAATATGTATCGGAATTTTTGTGGAAACACATGCAACGGGACCTTGATGTTCTTGGAAGAGCTTTAGGACGAAGTGTTGATGACGCAGCTTTAACAGTGCATCTTGTACTGCAGCGAATGATTTCACTTAATGGAGGACAAACTGGTAAAATTGAATTGCATTTTCATGATTTGAATTGAATCGATTCTAAAAAGAGATTACAGACGAATCTCTGCGAGCGGACACTCTCGTAAGCGGACAGCTCTACTTAAGGCCGCCTTGACAAAGCGATGATTGAATTCTCCCCTTAGAGAATCATTCCCTTAAGTGGCCAGCTCCAGTTACGGACGCATTTTTCTTCTTCCCGAGGGTGTCCACTTACGTTATAGCTTTGACTGTATTTCAGTTTCCAGACAATTTGTTACACATACTTCTCAAACTCATTAATAATTCATGACAAGAACACCTCCTTCACTACAGTGAAGGAGGTTTTGAAATCGTTTCTAAATTTGCATAGATTTTGGCGATTTTATTCCTTCGTTTTCTCCGCATTTAACGATCAGTTTGAGAAGCTATATCAAACACTCGAAACAGTGTTTGATCAGATTTCCAAACACCTTGAAGTGGGTGAAAGAAATCTCGGCTGCGCCTCGTTTTTCCAACCTCGTTTTTCTCGGTGTTTGGAAATCTGATGAAACACTGTTCCTCGTGTTTGATATATTACTAAATGCATTATTATTGTTGATAGATTACCCTGAGCTTTCAGTAACGAGCTTTGTTAAGTAAATTTATACCACGTCGAGACAAAGAAACGTGGCAACAAATAAAAAAAAAAACAAATAAAAAAACTTGGAATGCGAATGCACAACTGAGTGGATAGTATTCGGTTTTAACTTGTGTATTGTTGTTGCCAGTGCTACTCTGGCATGTGTCCTAGTTCTTATTTCCCTTTCCCTAGCAAACACGCATGACATGCGTCTTCAAACCCGAGACAGTCGACGAAACTGGGAGACCGATTTCTCTTCTGTTGTTATTGCTCCTGTCATCACGGTAAGTCCTCAGTCCTCATGTTTTCCTTTTGTTTCCTTATATTATTTCCGGTATCGTACATTGTTAATGAATGAGTTACCAGTAATCGGATACTGTGTTATGTGCAAAGGGTTCTGGGATCGCTAGGGGGCAAACATTGCAAGTCGCCAGAAGGAAATGTGTGGTGTAAAGTTGTTTTTTCATCAAAAACGTCGATTTTGGAAAGAGAATAACGCTTTTTCGCCGTTATTTTATCAGAAATAGAGCTTAGCAAAGTTCATGCGTGGAAAATGTAAGTTTTTGCTTGAACAATGTGATAAAATCTATCGATAAACTCTCGCTTGCGTAAGGTTGAATGTGAAATTTACATCAAGTTATGGTCTCGAAATATTACAGATTTAGGTGTGAATTTGAGGGAAATGACTCAATAATGCCTTTTCATGATCAGTGTTCATTACTTGTGTCGAGATTGTTTTCTGTTCAGTTACGTGCGTTAATAACAAATTATGGCTTCTGGAATTTTACCCCCACAAAGGAGAGAAATCGTTGTCCGAGGAGATGGAAATTGTTTCTACCGAGCTATTGCTCGGTGGAGGGATGAAATCAACGATAGAGAACACGAGGAAATCCGAAGGTTGTGTAGTAGTTTTATTGAGAAACACCCACAAATTTTTAAAGCGCTACTCTTCTCTTCAGTGTGCGACAATCACAATGAGAGTCTCTATAACCTCATTATAACCTTGAATTTATCACGATTAATAGCTCTAGCCCATGACAATACATTTTGCTTGTTCTTAAGCGGGTAAGAATATACTCCAACGTGACTGAGGAAGAATGATTTGCTTTTCTGAATACCTTTGATCGTTGTCACAACCCCACACAGCACAATGCATGACCGCCGCTGGGCGTATTTCTAAAAATTATGTTCTTCGTAGTACATGTAGTATCGAGCTTACTAATTGCAAGAAAACAACTACTCGACACAAGTTATTACAACTAAAAAGGCTTTATTGAGTCATTTCCCTCAAATTCACACCTAAATCTGTACTATCGAGACCATTCATGGTCTCGAAATAGTACTCGATGTAGATTTCACAATCAACCTTACGCAAGCAAGAGTTTATCGATAGATTTTATCACATTATTCAAACAAAAACTTACACTTTACACGTATCAACTTTGCTCAACGCCATTTCTGATAAAATAACAGCGAAAAAGTGTTATTCTCTTCCCAAAATGGAAGTTTTTGACGAAAAAACAACTTTACACCGTACATTTCTTTCTAGCGACTTGCAATGTTTGCCCCCTTCTGATCCCAGAACCCTTTGCACATAACACAGTATCCGATTACTGGTAACTCATTCATTACTGTTAGTATATACTGAAACAGTGGATAGCATGGTTGGCGCGCTCTGATTGACTACTGAAACTCGGAATAGCAAGTGCTATTCACCTCCCAGCAATTTGCGCGTGAAAATTGTAATCGTTGACAGGAATAAATGAGTTAAAAAGCATCATTTTCGTTATATTATCTCACTGTTTCAGTATATACTAAAACAACTATTCACCTCAGTGTAGCCACCTCCACTTCGGTGAATAGTTGTTAATTATCTTACTAAGGCAGCGTTCACACCAAGGCGTATGTTTAAATGTTGTTTGGTTTAAAACAAGCTTTAAAAAATATCCCCAAACGTCCCGTGATATTTGATATTTGACTACAATTACCATTCCAAATAGTCTGAATCGCATACATTTAGAAACTTACAAGACAGAGGCTAAAAACTTAGTTTAGATATCATTAATGAGTAATCGAAAACTCACTAGTGCCGCAATTAAATTCATGTTAGAGGTTTTACAGAACAGATTTCTAATATGATTTTAAATATCTATTTCAGCAACTTGACCAGCATTTACAGAAGGCTTCCAAGCTGTTGATGGAAGACGAGCGATTCGGTACGATTATATTTGTGTCCATTTATTGTAGAATCATGCATTTAAAACAATTGTATTTCTTTTAATAAACAAGGAGACCTTTTTTCGCTCTTTTTATAAACAACAAACTAGTGGTATAAACAAAGCTGTGTAAAAAAAAAGACTTGAGACTGTACATTAGGCCGAATAGCTGGACATTTTAGCATAACGGAATTAAACCGAATTAGTTGTAGTCTCTCAGTTATTACACTTTACTATTTGAAAATTTCACATGACCTTGTACGGGAAACAATCTTTATTTAAAAAACGCAAGAGAATAAGTAAAAAAGTAGCCAGGTTAAACCAGATTACATTGAGCTGATAGTCTGTCTGCATTTTGATAAAGAAATATATGTTCAATGACCACATTTTGCCATTAGGAAGTGATCCGTTAGTCCGTCAGCTTTACGAGTTTGACGAGCAGATAGAGGACTTGAGCTCCGGGGTAAGGCCCATGTCACGGTCCCTTTGGAAATACAGACGGCAGATCACTGTAGAACATCTGGGAAACTCGTTCCAGCAGGAAGCCCTGTCTGCTGGTGCAGATCAGTACAAAGTACTAGGAGCTTTCCTTAAACAGGTAAATATTATTTGTGTTTGAAATGATACTCTTTAGGAAGCAAACATCTTTTTCTCCGTGTCGTGCTAACCTACACTGAAACACACCACTCCCTTTTCGTCGCAGTAAAATAGATATGTGAGCAATAAGCCAAATTCAAAACGTATTTCATTTTGCATAAAGTAACAATACTAAGATGGAAGTTCCAACATACGGTTAAAATTGGTCTTTTTTTAAATGTTTCGATGTTTACTCATGGAGTAGGAACCAAATATATTAAATCATTTCAACAGACCTTTTTTACCGATATGGCAGTCATATTGATTTTGCGCCACTGGGCATCCCATAATGACCATTATGGGATGCTCAGGGGAAAAAACAAAATGGCTGACGCATAGGTAAAAAGATTTATTTGTATTTTATATAGGTAAAGGTAAAGTCGCACTCGAGCCAAGATTGGCCCACACGGCCGGAGCTTAACCCGGTTTCTGTTAGCATAAAGCAACTAGGAATATTGCTACTCCCCCCTGGATGGGATGCTAGTCCATCGCAGGGTTACCCCCAGCATTTTATCGCCGGTACCCATTTATACACCTGGGTGGAGAGAGACAAAGTGGGGTAAAGTTTCTTGTCTAAGGAAACAATTCGACGGCAGAGACCAGGCTTCGAACCACCAACCTTCAGGTTGGAAGTCCGACGCGCTAATCACTAGACCACCGTGCCGCCCGTGTATTTTATATATTATATATTAATTACGGGTAGCTTACTTACAACTTCAGTCACCTATCCACTCCTAAAGTTTAGCTTCTTATTACCTTACATTAATTTAATTTACATAGTATATCTTGTACGAATCTGAATTGTTCCCACCTCGTTTCTGTCACTTGAAAGAAAGTTGTAAGCTCAAGAAGAAACTTGTTTATCTTGACGTCCCATGCACGAATGAAGTGTTTATTGTGTTGCGACCAACCAGATTTCAGTTAAAGTTGTTCCCTAAATAAACGATGAATGCAATTTAAGTACTTTGCGGTTTTCTGTCGTTACAAGATCTTGCATGTCACTGGTTACAAACAACAACCCGAAAATATATTTGGCATTCGCGGTTTTTTCGTTCGCACTATAAACGTCACTCGATCTGTTTATAGTATTGTGGAGGAATACGTTGCATATCATTCTATTTATTTGCTTTAGGAACACAAGTTGCGCTCGATCCAGTTTCTCCCCGATATTGTTCGTCTACAACGTTTGTTGATGGACAGATTTCACAGAAGAATTGACAGAACAGACGCTGAGAAGTTTACCATCCGTAAATTTCTTCAGGATCTTCCAAGAGGTAAAATTAACGCCACTCGTTTTTCTGTCAGTATTGATCTTTATCTTATGCTGACTACTTCCATTTTTCTCTCATCAATTCTATATCCCGCAAGCAGTTTTAAGTAATGCTGCACATAAGAACTACCGTAAACTTCAATGTTCTGCGGCATTGGCTCTTTTTGATATAGAATATCTTTGGTTTCAAGAATAGAGGAGGGGCTGATGGTTCATAATTATATTTCAGTATAAAATAAAGAAAATCCATTTGCGTCATATAAATTTTAGGAAATGTTCGTGCTTAACCAATCAGAATAGCAGAAGACAATAGCTAATAATTTTGCTTCTTTGATGAAGTTCCCCAAATACAATATCTTTTAAAAATTGCATGTTTTGCGATTGGGTATCAAATAACTTGAAACCTTGAAAAAATTTGACAAAATGCATCTTGAACCTCAACTTTTTAGCGATTTTTGAGTCTAGGCCAATGAGATCACTAGTTGTAACAATGAAAAAAGTTGGCATTCCATCGTGCATTTCCGTTCAGCACTTTCCTTCTTATGCGGATCATTACTTAATCTAAAAAACAAAAATGCTTTTGTATTTGGTGGAAATCCCAACAAAAACTGGCCGAGTCCGTGGTTTTCAGTGGATTAGTTGCTAAGCAACATAACGTTACTTATGACGTCATACTAATCATGATCTGCAAGCTAGACTGTTTTTGAAGTATAATATTTTCCTCTTCGTAGTTCCTTTTGGAACAAAAGTTCTATTTATCGCCTTACAGTGCAAATGGAAATAGAACCGAGTAATTTTTTCTTTCAATTTACTAAAAACATATCACGCAAATTAGCCAGTTTGGTTTTCTTAATGAAAAGAAAAAACTGGCTATTTTCAAGAATGGCTCTGTATATCTCTTCTTTTTACTATCGCAAGAGCAGATAAAGGTACTTACATGTAGAGATCACATATCAGTTAAAACATTAATAGTTACAATTCGAAAGGCATATCTAATAGTCAGAGTATAACAAGGTCACTTAATTGGTGTTTCTTGATAGCAAATTGTAATCAAGTCACTCTTCCTTTATTATGTAGGAGCTGCGAGAGAAGAGTACAATAGTTTGATTCAGAGTTTTAAGATCGCGTGGAATTCTTGTCGCTCTTTTCTTGGTGATCAAGGTAAGTCATCGTTTTGATCAGTCGGTAGAAATGTGACTTTCAATTAACTGAGATTTAGTAATTCTTTGATAACTAGAATCAAAAACGAAATATTTCACTGAAAGTTGTGGAAAAATATGAAATATGGAATGGAATATGAAACGTAATAATTGCGTTCTCTGGGCTTTATACTTCAATGCCATGAATTTGGCATCTCCCATTATGAAGTCGCCCCATTAAGAGGCAAACTCCTTGTTTATAGTTGATAACGGTCCCTACCTTTTTATATCATTCATTTGCCGAATAAAATGTTTGGCAAGACAAATATTGCATTTTCGTTACTTAATAACTTGGGGTGCATCTATTTGTAGCATATTTAATTTTTTTTTTATAATACGCGTATAGTTGTTGTATTTGCCCGTGCGAGCAGCTTAAAACAACAACAACAACAACAATAACGTCGTCAGGGAAAATGCGACAACTTGGTATACACGGATGCTGCAAATAAATTACTGTGTTTGGTGTGCATAATCTTGTGAATTTCTAGCTCTAAAAATTACACGTTTCGTCAGTTTGGAAGATACGGTATTCCTTTATTCCCCTGGCTACAGAATTGCAGTAATGAAAGTTTGTTTTCAGGGCGTCTTCGTGTACCAGAGGATCTGTGTAACACGACCATGGACAACGACTGTCCAATTGCCATGTTACTACCCAGTACCACAGGAATGGGCGTCTGCTCTACGTCACTGACGTTTTTCTTAGCCAACGCACATGACGAGTTTCTGGGAACCTATCGTGGTGCGACTAATCAAGACAGGTATCATAGTTTTATGTTACATGCAGTTTGTTTGTCGAGTCAACCTTTTCGATGGTGCGCCCTGTTACTGCTTACATGCTAAGACATCGTCATCTCGCTGGGAGCCACTAAAAAAAGCTCCAACCGGGCTACTATTGCTGACAGCATTATGTAACCGAATTAATACTCTATTAAATTGAAACTCAAATTAAACTGTGCCATTTTATTATCAACTAAATCTCGGGCTTAACGTGATGGCGCCTAAACTTCATCCAACACAAAGCCCAACATTCGACCTACAAAACTTTTTGTCCCATATTTCCCAACATGAGTGTGCTTAGCAGTCCAACACTGTTGTAACAACAAGCCAATACTTTTTGTAACGTTTAGCCGGTGCGCTTCAGGAAACTCATAGGTTATTGAAATTGTTTGTTTGCTTTTATTGTTTCTCCATAAATCCAATCCTTCCAGAGATTTTTCTTAAAATACAATTTCATTCGATGAATGAAAACCTCAGCATTGACCTCTTAACACCGTTTTCCCACCACAAAACAATTAAGGAAGTAATAATGCAATATTATGTTATATTTCATGAAATCCTGGTGATTCGTTGGTCATTTACAAAGAGTTTTGCCCTCACGTGGTAACTTTTTTATGTTGACTTATTCATAGTGTTCTGGAACGTGTTCCCGTGACGGAAGTGACGATGTCGCATCTGATAGCCTATGATCCCGAGAGGGACCTGTTGCCTCTAATTCTAGCGCATTGTAACTACTCTCTAGAGGTGGGACAGGAGACTTTAGTTCAGTATGACTGGACAGCTCTGGAGAGGCAGTTGATCGACAGGTTCCTAAGGGGAAGACCGTTTGTTGATTTCAAGGTAGGTTGCTAGCAACAGTTCGGCAGGACAACCAAAAAAGGCGAACTTTTGTTTTTTTTAGTTGGGATGAGAGTGGTGCGGTGAGCATAGATGGTTTTGTTTGATGAACATGTTATCAAAATGTGAATTTAGAGTTGTCAGCTCAAATAAGATTTCCTTCCGTCATAACTCCCATCGTTCCAGACCTCCCTAATTTTTAAGAATGCACCATACCACACTTCACCACCTGACAAAGCTTTTTCCACTGTTGAACTGATACACCGCGCTACAATACAATAATATGAAAATTTCACTTAGTTATTTCAAACTTTACTCCAAATTGTATGCATTCCATGACATTCACGTTTCGTTTTCGGTGTGTTTGTTTATTGTAGGAGGAGCGTTTTGCCTTTAGTCGAGACACGCGTGACGATACCGTGTTCGCTTCTCTTGCAGAGAAAATTCCACAGGTAAGCAATTAATCGTCTCTGTGATTATAAATCTGTAAACGTTATTTTTTTTTCATAGAGATACAGGTGCAAGTGCACGTTAAATTTTAAATTAAGGCTGCCTTGTTTTTGGGAGAATCCGAAATTGGATTTGTGATCTCAGATCGTACGGATTCTTCATGACCAAAAAAAAGGAAAAATCCTAAAACGGATCATTAACGTAAAAAAAAAAAAAACCGGTGGTACGCAAATGAACTTATTTTGACTTGCTTGTGATTCCCTCTGCTTCAACAAGTAATTTTAAAAATATGCAATAAAACCTTACCTGAATTACCCATGATATGAAATCGCGAAAGAAACAAAACAGCGAACGGAACGAATAAGTTTACACGAAAGACCGCTTGTCAGATGAAGTTTTTTCGAATCCATTCCCAAAAAACCGCTCAGATCACGAATTTTGAAATCCGGATTTAGATTTGATCTGAAAAATCTCACCGAAGTATGGAGTGAACGGATTCATTATCCGTTTTTGGATTTTAGTAAAAAAGAAACCGCAAAAATCCTATTTTTGGATTCAAGAATCCGGATTCTGATTTTCCCAAAAAACGCAGCCTAAAATTAATTTATTGTTCTATTTTTTCTTCAACAGGAACCTATTTTCCGCGTCATTGAAAGCCAGATTATCGCTGATTTCCGCTCCTCCTTGTCAGATGTTTGCGATGTTTTGTCATCACTGGATATCGCCATTGGTTTCCTAGCTTCTTCAGGGGGCCAAGAGGAGAGACCTTTGAAATGGTACTTACATGAAGTACTCAAGCTACCCAAAGAACGTGGACTTAAGAGCCCAACGGTAAGTACATAGCATTGCGGCGATGGGCGGTTCAGTACATCGTATCCGTCGTTCTTGATGACTCTGCTGGAACTATTTAAAATTTCAATTATTGTTTGAGAGTTAACGAAGCTAGAAATTGACAAGTAATTTATAACAAGAAGTTGACGGTTAACTCACTACCTGTTGTCACGAGCAAATCAGGGTTTTTTCCATCATAGCTACGTCGATACGTATCTCGGCAGTCTCTGTTATAGTCAACAACAACAGCAACAACAACAACAACAACAACCACAACCAAGAAATGTCAGGAACTGAATAATTCTTGGTCGGTTGGCATATAATAGTTTTATATTTTGTAGAACTTATAAACTGTGTTTTGCATGGCTAATTATTTTTTTTTGTAGGCCGAGCAGCACTGCAGCTTGTCCCATACTAAAGCGTTATGGCGTCTCATGGCTCTTGAGAAAGCTAAAATAAAGTCCAGAAACAAACAGGTCAGGTTGAAACTACTTTGTGAAAAATGTGAAACCACACTTAATTGCAATCATTTTATGGGCAACTGGGCCGGCGGTTTGTCTCAATGAGTAGTGTGCCTGAAAATTACTTGAAACAAATTGTGGGTCATGGCTCATGTACGACGGCTGTATTGTGATCTATTGTGTTAGGAAGTGTTAGGTTGTATTGTATTGTATTAGGTTTTATGACGTCAGTCAGGTCGTCGTACATGAGCCATGAGCCCAAATTGTATCTTCCTTTCATGAAAACTTTCTTTGTAATTAAAGGTGAAGAACACCATTTCGTTTCATTTTTCAACGTAGCATTAGTGGCTAAACAAATGATGCATTAATCGGGATAAAGCTTCACAATAATGGGAAGGGCCACATCTATTTTCTGAGCTCACTTCATCAGCCTACTCCACCAGTATTTCTTTGCTACAGACATTTATCATTATTAATCATTTGATGTAACAGTTACTCTTTCACTGGTGCTCGCTATTTCACAAATGGTAAATGTTCCGCGTGCACTGTTTTGTTCCACAACATATACTAAACATCTAAACAGAGAATTATAACATAGGTAAAACGCTCGCCCTGATTGGTCAATTAAGCATTTACTATTTCCCATAACTCCCCTTTCACCATGTGCTGAAGTTTCATTAAACTAGCCAAATGAAGTCGTAAATGGCAGTGAATTAATCAAATCTTTCACGCTCTTTCAGGAGCCGTTTGAGCAAATGCCAGACTTTTTCAAGGAAAAGCTGAGTTCAAGTGACGTAGCACAACTTAATCGTGTACTTCGAAAAATAGATATGGACTTGTTTCTTCCACATCTACTGGAAATGATTCTGCTGAATGTGAAACATGCTAAGGAGAACATTACATCCATGAGGTGAGACTTCTATTAGTGTCCTTTTAAAGCACATTGTTCGTATGTGCATATCAATTCATTTATATTCCTTTTTTAACCAAATTACCCAAAGCGTTTGTTCTGGATCATGGGGACTTGATAACATTTTTTCTTCTCCAACACTTTCTACCTGCTATAAATGACACACAGCGTTCAGTTTTGTTACTATCACCCTTGGTCAGCGTTGATAACCCCTGGAGCTCCCAGTAATGTTCCAGATTTGGTGTTGTACTGTGACGAACCTATTTACAAACCAGAAGTAGGATTTTATCCAAACGTGCGCCTATCTGCACTAGCGTATTTCTCAGATGGTTCGTGGTCGCTCCCACTCAACTCCCTGAACTGATCGTAATCTTATTGGGAGAAATATTCAACGGTCAGGTGACGTTAAGAACAATCTCTCAAACAAAGGATCTCAGACGGGGAGATGATGGAGTGAGTGCGAGTGACTTTGGACCATCTGAATTTCAGGCTTCATCAACACAAACTTGATTATAGTCTTATACTAAGCAATTATTATTCCAGTTTTGCAGAGTATTTGGAGCTGTACCTGGCAGAAAAAGGTTTGGAACAAATCCCAGGAACGGAGAACATTTCTGATAATGTTAAAATGAAACATGTAAAAGCAGTTTGGAATTCTGCTGTCAAACTTAGTGATGACTTTCACAAAGGGAGTCAACCTGCCGCGGCCTGATTGGTCTTTTGTCACTATACTGGCGCGCGCAAAAGGTTTATTGTAGTTCTAGTTCAGTCACAAGTAGGTGGAAACAGAAAACAAAAGCATGCAGCTAGGTACTTTTCACTGCTGCTACTTGTTCACTAATAACACTTTATCAATTTCTCTAGGCATAGATCTGCTAATTGATTTTTTATGGCAATGGTTTACCTTTCTTAATACAAAAATGCATGTCTTAAGACTACTACTAGGTGCCTATCGTAGTTCATTTTAAAAGCCTCTACAACATTGGTATAATTTACGTACCACCCCAATTTTTGCTTAGCATGAAAGAAAAAAAGCTAGAAACAAACGCTGTCTTAACACTACAGTTACATATTAATGTTAATTTTAGAAGCATTTGTTAGAATTACTTTGATGTATGCCACCAACTCAATTTTTTCTTAGCATGAAAGCAAATAACGCCCAGAAGCAAAGGCTTGTCTTAAGGCTAGTTACCTTTCAATGTTAATCTTAGAAGCCTTTACAACTTCTTTTAAGCTTCTGCCTGACATGAAATGAAAAACATCGGAGACAAGCAAAGGAATTATTAATAAACGTTACCGCTTTTATCGTTTAATTTTCAATGAGCAATCCATTGTGTCTAGCGGTTATTTTTTCTCGGTCAATTATTCGAAACAAAGAATAAGTAAATAATATTTTAGTTATATTTGGTGAAGTATTGTGTATGCGGAACTTGGTTTTTCTTAAAATTTCAAAGTGCACGTTATGAATTGCTTACGGCATGTTTGTGTGGTTACAAAATAAAATAAAAAATAAAAACAGCTTTTCATGAAACTTTGATTCTCTTTTTCCTTTGAGTTTGTATTCTCGTTGTCCATTTATTACAAGAACCTCTTGACGCTTTGTCCTTGTAATGACAGCAAATGTAGATGTAACATAATTATAAAGTGTGGTTATAACTAACGGAAGCACCCTGCGATCAAGAACCATAAAATTAATTTATTTATTATAAAGGTCATATCTAGCTAGGCTAGCCTAACAGAGCACCCCCAAGCAATAGCTAATTGTATTGACCCATTTTGATTTGTTTTTTTTAAAAAAAAACTTATTTCGCAATTTTCAATCATTTCAAACTGACCGAAACAAATAGTTGTATCTTTAGGCCCCGACCACACTAATGCGTTTTCGTTTGAAAACGCATACGTTTTGATGCGTTTTCGCCAATCGTCCACACTAAAACGCCCGAAAACGCTGATGAAAACGGAGACTTTCGAAAACGGTTTCAAATAGTGGAGACTTGAAAACGCATCGTTTTGAAAATGCTTCGTGTGGACAGGTGAAAACGGAGACTTTTGAAAACGGTGACGTAAAATCTCTAGTGTGGACAGGTGAAAACGGAGACTTTTGAAAACGATGACGTAAAGAGCGTCACATGCCATCGGTTCCAATCCAAATCGGAGCATCTATCACTTTTAACACGTGCGCAATCCCCGGTCCCAGTCGCTTTCATCGTTTTCGACCGTTCTAGTGTGGACTGGTGAAAACGATGCGAAATCGCTAGTGTGGGCGAAAATATTTTGCTTCGTCTTCTTTGAGATGAAAACGGAGACTTTTAAAAACCCATTAGCTATATATAGTGTGGTCGGGGCCTTAGTGACATTTGGCGACAAGGAAATTTAGTAAGCAAAATTTCGTTTCGGCAGGATAGTCTCCCTTTAACAGGTACATGTTTTTTCACTTATCTAAGAGCAAATTAAAAACTACACTACGCAGGTTTACACGTAGTCTGCTACGCAGCCGCTATTTGGGTTGTCAAGCACTAACGCGTAGGGGAGGAGTATCTTAGTATCTTAGGAAATTGATTTTCTGTCATACATTTCATTTTATTTTTAAGTTACAAATCACACGAACTTACAAATCACAACTTTGTAAAATGGCGAGTTTCGAGTTCAATAGCTGGTCAAAACTCCTTGCTTTAAAAGATGCAACCGTTGAGGCCCCGCAGAAAGAGGACCTCGATAACGATGCCCTTAAACTGCTCACAGCGAAGGACATAGAAGATTTAGGGCTTACTTTTGGACAAAAACGAGTACTAGGCGCGGCAATTATAAACTTACAGCAATCCACTCAGGTATATTAAGGACTGGGTCTGTTCCTGTTTTATCAAAAGAGTAAGGGGGTGGTCTATCTTCAAAAGGAAACGTGTCATAAGTATGAAACTTGGCAACGGCAAACGTTAAGACAGTCATTTTTGACGTTGATGGTTCCATGACAACCTATCACGTGACCAACTGAGCTTTTACTTCCGGTTTGTTCCTTCGGTGCTCATGCAGACAAGGAAAAATTGTGTTTTCTGGGAATTTTAAGTGGTATTATTTCTACCCTTTTAAGGTACTTTCCAAATGTAACTGGAAACGCAGTCCACCTAAGCAGCATGACAGTTTTCTAGTGTTTGCGTGACAACAAAATCGTAACATTTCAATCGTCACGTGACCTGGACACGCCTTCCAGTTAGTTTCGTGTATGACTTTGCGCACTTAAAAATATCCAAACGATATTTTGTCAGTCAGTGGTTTAAGTTCTCCTGCACTTTATAGTTTAAAGAAAAACATGGAAATTTGATACTTTAATCAGTTGCGTGACCGTTTTCGTGACAACTTCATATCAAAATTAACTATTGTATCAAGTTTAAGCCTTTGGCCAAGTTTCATATCAATATGTTCCATACTTTATGAGATAGACCACCCCCCTTAATTTTTAGATGTGCCGTAACTGACCCAGGCCTTAATATACCTGAGCACCTGGAGGAACGTCTTCTAGTGAACCCGTTACGACCAAAACATTAGCAAAAGACGGTGGTCTAGACGAGATCGTCGGCGTACAATTCCGCGACTGGACGACGACCCACACGTCGTTTTTAGCCCCCAAAGCAATGTGGCTATCAAGAAAGGTGAAAAATCTTTATTAATTCAAGACTATGAAAGTCTTGGGATATATGAAACTAGCGAAGAACAACAAGAAATTGGTCAAATTGGCGGGGCAAAAATAGTCACTCGTACAGCAAAGGGAAAACCAAAATTGGAAAACATTTCACTTTCCATGTAGGTCACCGCAAATTCCCGAATTATGCATGAACTAATGATATAGGGCAAAACTTTCCGCAAATACTTCCGACATCGCAGATTACCTAGATTATACAGTAAAGTTTACAGAACGCCTAGAAACACACACACTTGCCTCAGCTAACGCATACAACCACGAATATAGAACGTTGCATGCAGAGCAAGTAAGAATTCCGAGCGATCAACAACAACACCTTGACACTCCATTTCTTGTTAAGCGTCATTCACAAGCTCCACCGACAAGCACACCTTCGATTTCGTCACAAAAATTTCCTCCCCGCACCAACCGCCAACCACAAGCCACCAACGCTACACCAATTTGGCGGCAGTTCAATTCGTTAACAGGATTTCATTGACCAAACTGTCGCTTTAACATACTTGTTCGGTGTCAAATTGTACCCAAGGACACTCACAACATGAGCATCACACAACCACGAACTATGCGTGACTCCAGACCTCGCCAACTACCACCCCTTAAAATCGACAAGCCTGAAAACAAAACCTAAAGACTGATCGACGGCATAACAAACGGTTTACAGATCATCCCTAGCAATAGCGTCTTGGAGCCGGCGAAAATCGCATACTACACCTCAGCCACAGCAAGTGACATTCGTAACAATGAGTTGAAAACCAAATAAGCGACGAAATTCGGAACCGCTTTACTACGAGACCACACAAAAGAAGCCAACTATAGTTAGCGCCCTTGGATATATTCCAAAACCAGACCCATGACAAAATCCGACTCGTACACAAACCGCAACATTTGAACGTCAGCTCTTATCAACAACGCAACATTTTTCTTACGTAGTTACGGTAGAGCAAACTATATCGCAAATAGAACAAGACGCTTATATAGCCAAATCGTCACGTGCCCGGCAATCCATCCTTCAAACTTAACGCGACTTGCATAGAAATTTAGAGGGGATAAACACATCACTTATTTTGTTTGACAATAAACTTCTCTTTGGAGAGTCGAAATCTCCAGAAATTTTTCAGACTGACACATGCGGTTTTCTCGTTTGATAGCTAGACGAGGAATTTACACAATTTATCATTGCCTATCTTGATGATTTTTATCTCGTAAATTGATCGTCGTAAACTTGTAACCTGGGGGGAGGGGGGGTATATAGGCTATAAAATCATCATCATCATCATCATCATCATCATCATCATCATCATCATCATCATCTTTATTTAAAAAAACACGGTAAATAGATCAGGCATTAACAATTTAATATAAACTACAACTTAATAAGAAACTATGTATGTAAACAAGAGGCTCCTAGCAGCCTAAACTCATGCGCATGCGTAAGTAAGTTTTATGATATATTTTAAACATGATAAGATGTCCGACATGGCGAAGAGTACTCCTTTCATTCAATCATCGTTCTTGCAAACCACGTTGTTTACTATTGATTGTTTTGGAAATGAAGGCTGTACCACAATGAAGGGAATGACCCTTCTAAGTCATATATACCAAACATGAACATTGCTAATGTAAGTAGGGTTGTAGGAGACGCTGTCGTGACACTTAAGTAACGCTCTTTTACCGGAAGTGAGAGTAGCCGGAAGTCACTAAACAGGAAGTGTTGTGACAAATCTATGAACCGGAAGTGTACAATTTAAAATATGCGTGCATACATTTGCATGCAAAATCGTGACACAAAAAATAAAAATAATAATAACAAGAAAAACGGAGCCGAAACCTTACCTCATGCCGCTACGCGCATGAGTAATAATTAATCTTCTATTATTTAAAAATATAACTAACTATTAAAAAAAGTAAACTAAAATAAAGTCTGTTTTACATGAATGCCGTGTCGGAATTAATTAAAAATCGTCGGAAATTAGTCAGAGATGTTGCCTGCCTAGCAGCTGAGGGTAGACTGTTGCAGAGGACTGCACCACTATAGGCAAAGCTATTTTTGTAATAGTTAGTACGTGGCAATGGTAATATATATAGATAGGTTTAGCCTAACAGCGGAGCTCTCTGAACAGAAACGATGATGATAAGCTTAACTAAGGTGAAAGATCGGAAGCACAAGAAAAATTAGAATTAAGATTGATGAATAGGCTATTTTTCAATTTTGGCAATTCTCAAAAACAGCAAGGTTATTACAAGACCGTCTGCACAGAACATTTAGACTGCACAAATTCCACAAAAGCTCACTGTTTGAGAAATGTGAAACCTCTCTCGAGTAGCAAACCGCGAAAAAAAAAGCAGGAAAAAACGATTTTGCAAACCGTTTTCTCCGCTAAACACGACGGTATTTTTTCCTTTTAAAATGTTTTATTTATCAATAACAAATCCCTAAAGTTTACAATATTATCCTGAGAGGCTAGTCATTTCCGGTAACAAGGCATCCTGAGTTAAAGCTAGTCATTTCCGGTTACAATAATACAAGGTCAGTTCCGGTTTACAGTCACTTGAAAGTCTAGTCCATGAGTTGCCAGTAGCTAAATTATTAGAGTCACAAGCTTTGACTGTTGTATTTCACAAATATTCGGATGACACCACAAAGCAGAAAATTTCTGTTTGCAGTGGGGTGGGGGGGGGGGGGGGGGTACTCCCATATAATTATGAGCTATATAGGTATGTGCCGCTGTGAAGGGTATGGTTTTCAGGCAGTTTAGTCTGGGATAGGGTATAGTAATCAGAGATTTTTGGTCTGGAATAGGGTATCATTTTCTACGAAACTGATCAGTTGCATGAAGAATTTAGTCTAGACAAGGTTTACTGGCAAATGACATTTAATAATCGGTAAGGTGTGCTGTATGACATTTTTACTGTCATTTTTACTGACATTTTCACTCCTACGCTGGCCCTGTAGAAGACTAGTTCTACTAGTCGAAATATTGGCCATTAAACCTGCCATTAATTTCCGTTGTACTAGCCTTGCATTTCAAACGTTTATTTTTACTGACCCCTAGTATCTTAGACTGTGATAGTGAATGAGTTTCTGCAAAATAGCGAGTCTAGAAAAGGTCTAGGATAGGGTAGGAATTTTCGGTGTTTAGTCTAGAATATGGTTGCAAAATGCAGCTAAAATGGTCTAGTATAGGTTAAGGGTCTCAGAGTCCCAGCAGCACACCCCCGCCCAAAAATTTGCAAAGTACCCCCCTCCCCCCCCCCCTCAGTCAATTTGCACTGTGTTGTGATGTCATTCCTTATGTCCTTTACAGTGGCCCGAGAGTTCTCGGTGCTATTGTGAAAAGTTGCTTTATTTCAAAAAACCCATATAGCATAAAGTATGGTCTTAATGAAAAAGCGTGCTCGCATGTCATTCTCGTTGACAGCAGAAGTCCATTAGGTAAAAGAAAATAGTCTTAACATTAACTATAAACCTAGTATTGAGTAGTGCCGATAGGGTGGGAGTGAAAACACCCCACACCCTTCCACAGGTTCAAATTTTAATGTAGCTTGGAAAGGCCTGGTAAACAGTTATCTGGTTCCACATTTGCAGTACCATTGCTAAACCAGACACCCAAGATTCGCATTCTTGACACCCACGTCAGGCCATAAGGAGTGTCCGGACGTGAGCACCAAGCTCCTAACTACATGGCTTAAGTACTCTTTGCCACATTTAATTTAGTCCTTGTACCTGTCTCGTATTTGTGAAGTAAGATAAACAATTTGTCTAAAAAAATGTCGTTTACAAAACATGTGGAGTTATCCGCATATTGGCGAATTTTAAAACGCTTTCCTCAGGCTTCTGGAAGGAGAAAACCTTCAATAGTATCATCCTTTCTTATACTGGTAGCCAAAACGTCTGCGCATAAAATGTACAAAAGTGGAGACCGGGGATCTCCCTGCTTCACCCCCCACTCGAGTGGAATTTCTTTAGTCAAAAAACCATTAACTATAATTTTCATATTTGCTAGACAGTATAATGTAGATATTCAGCAAGATACCAGTTTCATTGGTAGTATTTATATAATCTAGAGGGTCACGCAAGAGAATTAAATTTTGAAAAATCGTCCTACCTGGGAGGAAACAAGTTTGATCTTCTTGAAATAATCGAGGGTAACACTTTTGAAAGTTTGTTTGTAAGAGCTTTTGAACAAATTTTGTAATGAACATCGAGTAGCGAAATGGCCGGGCCACCAATTTTTGAGGTTTTTCTTATCATATTCCTTGCATTGAATCACTGAGAGAATTATTTTCCAAACTAAATTTATAATTTCGAACAGAATAGCGGAATTTAGCGTAAAATTCTTGAGGTAATCCGTCTGAACCGGGGGTTTTCCCTGAAGAAAGTCCACGCATTGCGTGGGTAATTTCAGCCAAAGATAAAAATCCTTCGCAGGATAAAATTTCGCTCTCACTTAATCTGTTTTCAAGTTTGTTCAAAAATTCGGTTTGGACTGTTAAATTAACAGGTTCTTGCAAGTACAAATTACGGTAAAAATCGAAATGAGCCGGAGAAAAGGAACAAGCTTAGCCAAGGTGAAACTAAACTAAGGTGAAAGGTCGGAAGCACAAGAATTAAGATTGACGAACGGGCTATTTTCAATTTTAGCAATTCTCCAAAAAACAGTATTACCCGACAGTCTACACAGTACATTTAGACCGTAGAAAAGTTCACAAAAACAACTTTTCTCTGTCTAGAATAACTAGAATGACTACTTTCCGAATAAAATACAGTTTTTGTTTGTCAAAAATTGCCCGAGAAACTGATTTGGAAATCAAAATTGCAAAAATACACAATACACAGAAAATTTAAGTCTTGTTTTGTTTACATAAAATCGCTTTTCAATCTATGTAATGAATGAACAAACACATAAAAATGGACAACACAATCTTCTTTCGAAAAATTTCATTCAAATCTCCATAAGTTTATGTTTAAAAGCAAACGCGAACCATTAAGAGCTCATGATTCGAGGCCGAGATGTCTCCGATGAAAGAAATTAAAACAACTGAATTTAATTGAGCGCGTTATAAACAATTCTCCCGAAAACTAGCGAGAACACAAAAAAGTCAATCACAGATTGATATCAACATAAATTCCCATCGAAAAATGTATTTTGTTTTACCTTTTATAAGTCCCTCCACTGCTTGGAAATTGTTTAAATCTCCGCTTCTTCAGTTCTGAAACCCGAAGTGACAAACATCTTCCCGCATTGCTCCCATCCTCGAAGCAAGATCTTATCTCTGAAAGCTCTTCTATTTCCACTATAGCGGCTTCTGAATATCCCTGAATTAGTATCCCTGTCTTGAGAAGCAAACCGCGAAAAAATTCAGGAGAATAACGACTTTAATTTAAACGGTTTTCTCCGCTAAACACATCAGTATTTTCCCAGGTGACGTGAAATTGCAATGTTGTTGGGTGGCGTCATACGCGCATGTTTTGCGACGGTCTACGCGCCTGCGAGTTAGCCCTAAGCGACGGCGGCGGTCAACGACGGCGGTCGGCGGCGGTGTGACAACGCGCCCGCGAAACATTCCGCTAGCCATGACCATGAAAAATGACGGCCATGGGTTCTATGGTTCTCTGGTTCTATGAGTATGGAGCTGCGCAGCCGGGCCTTCGGCCCGGCGAGAGCTCCGCTATTACAAGCTTATTATCAGAATCCCGCAAATTGTAAGAAGTAATCACATCACTCCGCTGAATAAATTTAGAGGACAAATAATTCGGTGCGAGGTCGTTTAAGGACTTATAGACCATCTCAGCCTTTAGTTTTTTGAGTTTCTATATATTAGAATCGTGTAGTACATAACCTAAGTTATTTCAAGGGGGTTTAACCAGCTTTATATGATGAATGTAGCCAAAGTTAAGAATTTTTTTTTACCTGAACGGGTCAAAATCAGTTCTCATGCGGCGAAACATTATTTCGGTGGGGTGTAAGTCGGGCGTATCAGAAAAATATTAGAATCGTCTACTACACAACCTAAGCTGAATATTGTCAAAGTTACGATTTTTTTTTTCCTCGACGGGTCAATGTTAGTGGCCGGTCAAAACAAACTGTTGTGCTAAGTCAAGCGCTGTATGATAACAGGAATTATTGTTATTTAGTTTCTCTCCCTCTGCTGTAAATTAAATATAAAAATCCAGCGTAGAATTATTTTCCTTTTATTTTTCAGTACGATAACCGTAACACCTGCTGTTAAAGTTAGCGTAAACTGTTCTCACTCTATCTTAGCTGTAAAGTGTAAGAACCTGCAAAAGTCTGTAAAGTGTAAGAACCTGCAAAAGTCCTTTGATTAAGTTGTTAGTACCTGCGTTAGTTGAAAGTAGTTAATGTTGCAAAGCTTAGTTTTAGTCTCATCCAATGGGACTTCTGAAATGTTTATGTTTTCTAATAAGGCATTTCTTGTTATGATGTAATTCAAGTTGTTCGTTAGGTTAGTCTGAAATACAACTGCTTTATAAGACCTGAGTCGAAATACGACCTGTGGGGCTATACCCCCGGTCGAGTTAACGGTTACACTATGGTTACCCTGACTCTTTTTGTATTCTGGTTATGTTCTTGAGTACAAGTAGAATAAACTACGTTGGACCAAAGTTCCGTCTGTTCTATTTATCTGTTCTATTTATCTTTTATTTATGTTATCTGCTGTAGCAGATCTCGGACTTTCCGAAGCTATCGAGTGTTCCCCCAGGTTGAAGAGCCGTCCCATCATAGAGCTCAAGAGTTGTCCTTTAGTTCCAGAAAACCTGTCTTTACGGTACTGCAGCACATAAGCGTCTTCACAGCTGGTCGTTTTTCATAAATCTCGTTCAAATTTCGTTTTCAAGCCTCGAAAACAAATCTTTACAATTAGCTCATGCCATGCACTTTAGATTCATGTGTTTTTAATTCAAACTTCTACAAACGGTCTTCAACAAATGTTACGAGTTCGAAAGATGACAAAAAATGAACAATGTCTAGTGAAATCAGACAAATTAACAAAAAACTGGATAGCTTCTTCGACCCCAAAGCTATGGAACTGTTTTCAAGTTACAACGGAAAATATATTTGCCGTAATAACGCTTTTGACTTTACCTTTATTTTACGGAACGTGTAAAAATTGCCCGCCGCGGGGACAAACAAGGTCGTGACTGCACTCTCCTGAATTAAACACCCGCTGAAACACTGACTCTAAAAGATGACTGGATTCAAAGGCAGACGTATTAACGAACCAACAAAAGTATTAAATGTAATAACGCTTAGCTTAACACGGCATCCTAATGCATGTGAATCCATTGCCTATAGGCGCCCGACGCTTTCACGCGCTATGATCTCTCTTATACTTGCTAAAAAACCCGGTACCAGCCACCTGAATCTACATCTAAATCTACCGTTAGTCCAAGGTAGTTAACTATTCTCTCCGTTAGCCAGTGAAGTGGCTAGCGCTTCATAAATTATTACTTAAGTTATGACCAAATCGTCTCCCATTTTTCTATTAGTTCTATTGTGTCAAGAGGATGAGGCCCATGTATGGGAAACTGTTCTCTTAGATTATTTTCTTTTGACAGTGATCCAGAAAACATGCCACCCGCTGTTGAATGCCTCACAGTTTGGTTTTTATTTTTATCCATATCTCAAGTAGTTTGCGTTTGCATCAACGCAGGGTTATTTGACATAAATCCCTTCAACATATGGCAAGATAGACTAAATTACCGCAGTCTTAACCAAATGGATGTCACTGAAGAAGCAATTAACAGCGCCATCCACGATTATGGCCAAAGTTCGCTTCGCGTTTGGAACATGTTCCAAAAGGTTTTAAAAGGCAAGAGTATAAAAATGATCGTCATTGGAGGCTCAAATTCGGCTGGAGGTGGCATCCCAGATCATAGACAACTATATCACCAGCTCTTCCTTCAGTGGTGGAATCGAGTGATTTTGCCTTGCACTAATTCTAGGCTCACTGTCGAGAATTTGTCTCTTGGAGGAACTGGAAGTGACTTCTTCACGTTTTGTTTACAAAATTACTTATTAAATGATAAAGGAACAGACTTTGTTCTTATCGAGCTGTCAGTCAATGATTACGGGTATTTTTACGGAAGGACCGCTGAACCGATGGAACAGTTGACACAGCGAGTATTGTCGATGCCGTCCAAGCCTTTTGTATTGTATGTAACGGTGGTCGATTTAATCGAAAAAGTGAAATGGTGGACGGGTATTCCTAATCCAAAATGCTTAAATCTTGAAGATGTTGGACAGCACGAGATCGCCAGATATTATAATATAACAATATTAAGCTGGCGAGATGTTGTTTGTCCAATGGATAGCAAGGACTCAAAGCGGAGGATCAAAATCAAACCAGGAATGATAAACGAAGATCATTTTCACGTTGGCATTAATAGCCATGTACAGATTGCGTTGATGCTAGCTCGTTATTCACAAAATGTGCTTCGAAAAGTCCTCAGTCATCCCTTGAAAACTCGTAAAATGAGGAAAGCTGAGTCTTCCATTTCTCAAATAAAACCGCTGTTTATGAACATTACCGTTCAAACAAAGTCATATTGTTGGTCGCTTATATCTACAGACTGGAGGAAAACATCCTTAGCGCAATCTCTCAATGTTAAGGTGCTAAGACACAAGGGCTTTTATGAAATAACACCTCAAAATCCATATGCACATGCAAAGACGGCTCATTCAGGCAACAGGTTTGATTCATTTGGTGGTTGGCAATCAGGGAAAGGAGGAAGCTTCATTGAAGTATCTATCACTATCCCTAAAATGACGTTGAAATCAAAGAAGTGGACTGTTGGCTTAGTGCTTCGCCATCTTCAAAGTGGAAAAATTAAAGTTTGGGTTGGCGAAAATGAAAACAACCCGGTAATCATAACAGGAGCAAGTTATGGAAGAATCGGTTTACAGACTCGAATATATTTTCTAGGAGAAATAATTGGTTCAGGATCACATCAAAAAATGAAAATAACTACGGAGGCTAGAAATACTGGCTTCCAAGTATACGTGAGTGGTATAGTATTAGGTCCGGCGGGTATGAAAAACATAAAACAGTATAGGCCGACCGATACTATACAAAAGGTTTGGTCATTGGAAGATTACAGAAATCTGCTAATTAATCACACAAAGTTAAAAGCCCAGTAAATACAATATCATGTAAGACGGTAATTTGCCTTGTGATGTTGGCTATCCATCGAAAATTTAAAACAGAAACCACTCTAACTATGCCAGAATGCATAGTGACAGTTCCCGGTGGAAGAGGGGGGATGTTCATCGGAAAATGTGAATTAAAGGAGACCAATCTGGACGTGGCTCAAGTTCTTTGTGACACCAAAAGCATACCATATTATAACATAGAGGCAAAAAAGAGCTATTATGACTTAATGAAAAGAATTACGTAAAGAAATACGCCCGCACAAGTGGTCGGGAGTGATTAGAGGCGAGGTGATGAAAAATCAGGAGATGAAAAATGATCTCCTTACCTATTTAGACACAGTCACTAAAACCTTGTAATTATTATCATATTGTTTGATTTAACTACATGTAATAGTCGTAGTACTACTAGTTGCTGCAAATGAGTGGACTAATTTAGATAAGTCATCGAGGGAGCTCAAGTCACTTGACATATTTAAAAAGGCCATCCGCAAAGTAAGAATCTGATCTATGTTTTATATAATAGATTGTAATATTTATGAATTTAGAGGGCAAGTTGCTGTTTACTTAATTAGACTATTTTAGTTATAGATTTGCAATATATTTAACATGTTGTTTTTCATCGCTTTTTCTGGCGTATACCTTATGTATTAGTATTATTATTTTTAACTTAGTTGGAGGAGCCTTCTGTAAAGCACTTTCGAGTGAAGTAGATATGCACAATAAATATCTATTATTTATTTATTTATAATATATATATATTTAAATTATAATTTATGATAAGTAACTTCAGCTACTATCGTTGGTAAAGGCCCTGTCACACTATTGCGTATGAGAGAAACGTATGAGTTGCATATGAAAATTCATAAAATAATTTTCATACGCACAAAATGCTCTTGAAAATACAGCGTTTACCCAGCGTACTTGACCTATGAGTAACGTACCTCTAGCGTAACTGTGGCGTATTCAGCGTATGCCTAGCGTGTGCTTAGCGTATAAACCATACGTCCGAATACGCACAAAATTTTTAAGCATGCTTAATTTTTTTTTCTGCCTCGCCGTATGCCAGCGTATACCACCGTATGCGACCTTGCTTGAAACGTATACAACCTATGCCTAACGTACCCCTAGCGTATATCAGCGTATACGAGCGTATGAGTGATATTTTTCATACGCTGGCATACGCTAGTACGTTACGCAATAGTGTGACAGGGCCATAAAGTTGTGAGGTTTTAAACCGTGTTAAAATAAAGTTATTACTTCACTTACTTACTAAACTAATGGCAACCATTTTGTTAACATGGCTTGAATTCTTCACTCTTTTTCTTGAAATTTTAGTTTTGAAGGACGTTGAAGTGTCCTTTATGTAAAAAATATAGAATACATTCGACAACTTAACCTTTTTTATTACCCTCGATATTAGAGAATTCGATAAACAAGCGTTACCATCAATGCTGTACACATGAAGATTATTTTTTTATTTCTTTCATATTTTCACATTTTGCATTCACACTTTACATTTACAATTGTATTCAAAGAGAAAAAGAAACAATCTACAGCTATAATTACAATTTTGAAGAGATAAAGATAAGCCCGAGAAAAAAGCTAGCACACATACTATAAAGAAAAAAAGGCTGAAAATAAAATAAGTAATATAGAAACAAAGGACCGTGTAGTTTCACTTCTTGCATGTTTATTGTTATTAGTTTAATGTTATGTTGGCTTTAGGACATTAAAGGAGGTTAAAAAGCCAGAAAAGTATTCTATTTTTTGAAATTTTTCGGTTATTTTGCAGTGCCATATAAAATATTTTACCGCATTAGCAAATGAAAATGTAATTGTTCCTTTAGAGTTGATTTGTCAGGTTTCAAATCCAATACTTTGGCTGGAGAAAGAGAAACATTCTCTGGAATACGTATGTTTTGCCAGAAAACAGTCTTTACAAAGGAAAACCAAAAGAGATGGAGTAAATTGTCCGTCTCGCTGTGGCAAAAGTTACAGAGGTCGTTTTTCTATGCCTATGCACGCGTGTTTTACATTTTAGTAAATTTGTTTGCCGTTCCCTGCAAAACAACAACGTCAAATGATAAAATTATAGGTTTTGTGGAGAAAGTGAACACACGACGGTTAATTTTCCTTTCTTTTTTTGAACTTAAAAGCCAACGGTACGAATTTAGCTCCTGGAGAATTCAGTAGCATTATACATACTATTAAACAAATTGGAACAACTGTAAAGTAATTTAAAACAAAAAAATTCTCTTTTCAAGTGACGTTTTCCTTCGCGCTGCCGTCTTCGTTACGCTTAAACTCCCTAGAAACCCCGAACAACTTGGTTTCCAGGTTTCTCGCGCCAATAGCCCTTATCGTAGATGAGTACGCCACGCCAACATATCAGCGGTTTCTCGCTTTCTTGACCCTATAGTCTCGTTTTGATGTTTACGAAAACCTCTGAGAACGATGAGCGTAAACATCAAAACGAGACTATAGGGTCAAGAAAGCGGGAAACCGCTGATATGTTGGCGTGGCGTACTCATCTACGATAAGGGCTATTGAGTTAAAATTTAGACTCCCAGGACTGGCCACCCTTTGCTTCCATATATGGAGATGGCCATAGTTACGTCTTAGGAGCTTCGCACGATGGTTCGGATCTATTTCATACCCAGTAGGTTTTATGAGTTAACACCGAGTGTTAAGCGTCCGCGCCTCGGGTTCAATAAAATGCTTGATTACCAAGACTTTACGAATGCCGGCACTAATTCTGAAAGGAAGCTAAAGGAATGGACTGTTTTAAAAGCTTTGTCTACAAAATATATGGACACAAACGACCAAAAAAGACACAGGACTACTTAAAGTGAGCAATGTAAGTTTAGACAAATGAAACCTTATTTAGTCGAAATGCACTTTTCCTACCCACGCTATACACAAAAAGCGGCATGGCTTAGAAACGGGCCTCATATTGGACTCTACAGCATTTAAGGTTGTCGCTCAAATGAGAAAACCTATTGTTTCACGATCAGACAAGAGTACACCGTTGACAGGTGAAAACCATTTCGAAGACGTCTGGATGTGGGTATCCAGCTAGGAAAATTCGGGTTCGAATCACGCAACATCGAGGGCTCAAAAGTGGACAAGAGGAGCTAAGGCCCGGTTCAAACGTCGAACTTCACATGTGCCGAACTAATGCAAATGAGAAAAATCTATTGTTCTTGCTATTTGCATTAGATTCGGCACATGTGAAGTTCGACGTTTGAACCGGGCCTAATATTTCTGACATATTCTTATTGCTATTAAACATCCGTGCAAAACTAATTTAAATAGTTATTTTCTTGAAGCCTTGCTTAAGCTTGGTTTCGAAGCTATAGAATATCTGATGATAATCGGGTATAGTAACAATCCACGTTCGACGACAATGAATTGTGAACTGCATGCGACCAAATGTTTCGCTTTAAGAATATTAATCAAAACAAAGAAAAAATGTGCGAAGGATTCACAGAAACCAGCAAGACGAAGCGAAGGCGATACACCCGATCACTTTCCTTAACAGGTGAAACATCCGAGAGAAGGTCTGTCATGCGGTGTTGGAAAAAACCACTGGGGTCAGAGTCTTGTCACAAAGCAAAGGGCGCGATGCACCCGATTGCTCGTTCTCACCGGCGAAACACCAGTCAGAACACGTGAACCAATTCTGCTTATTTTTGTTTGAAATTAACTAGAAACCCCGCCAATTAAAGACAAGAGCGATCCACTGAGAAGTAACGCAATTTATTCCCTTGAATTTTGATCGCACACATTTCGTGGAATTAGTCCGTCTATTTACTGATCTCCACAGAAAATTGAAATCCTAATAAATATGGAAAAGGCACTTACCTACTGGATTGCTTGGACAGCAAATGTGTAGTGTAGCAACTTCAATCATTTACTTTAAAATCATTATAGAAAATAAGCTTGCAGTTTTTTATCGAACATGAGGAATATAGGTTAATCTCCCGATCGCACCAAAATTAAAAGGTCTTAAAATATTGGCGCGTAAATAAGATAAACCTCATTGTCCTCATTGTAATCGACTATTTCTTTGTTTTCGGAGTAAAAAGATAACTGGTCTTAGCTAGACCTATCCGTGGTCGTAAATAATCATTTTGTTACCTCACTGTGTTCCGAGAAGAAGAAATGATGTTCACTATGGTCAGATTCAGCAATTCAATGTAGCGAAGGAAGATTGCATAACCGACTGAATATCAATAAGCAGCCAATGACAGATCATCTTGAGCGATGACACGTTTTGACTAGCAATTGTCAACCGTCGATCATTTTCTTTTCGCTGGTTATGTTTGATCTGTGCCTCTTCAGTTGAGCCCACAGTCAAAACAAATCTATATCAACTGATTATAACTTGATGTTTCCGCATACGTCTTTTCTTATATCAGTAACAGTGAATAGAATGGTCTAGAATAGGACAAAAATAAAGCCATAATCAGCATATTTTCAAACGACCGTTTACTTCGTACTCGCCCGCCATTGCATGTCTTATTTTCCAAAAAAAGTAGGAAAGGAATGAAATTTCATTTTTTTCGCTGTTTCTTGAAGGGTACGAGAAGGAAACCTGCACGGGTACCTGCTTCAGACGATCAACACAAATTAGTCATATCAAAACAACGTCAGTACAGGGCCGCCTCACTGGCTAACTTGAAAATGCTGCTATTTTTGTTTTTGTCTGTGGGTGCTGTTTACCCTTTGTGTGTCGAGTCACGAAAGGAAAAAGGAAAAACATCAACTTCAGGGTAAGTCTTATCAACAAAATAAGAACCGCGAGCGTAATGATTTAAAACAACCATGTTCGTCAACAGGTATTATAATGACGGCCATATATTTCTACTCGAGGGTATTTTGTAATGACGTTTAATTCCAAAAAGCAACTAATATCCACATAGTATATAATTATAATTTATACTTACCAGCTTACAAACATGTTTTTATATTATAAATATCAATATATCTACAAGTGAAGGCTCGAAAAAGTAAATATTACATCCAAAGTTATTATTATCCGATGCACCTGCACGCCAGAAAAGGTTTATTTATTTTATGGCTCTTGAGTAATTTCCACTACGCATTTGACCGTGCAATAAAGAAAAAAGTCATGGAGATTATCAAGGCGTGTTTGAGTCGGGCTGTAAGAAACACAGTGTACTTTGTTAACCGCTGTTTTCAAACAATCGCTGATTGAATTGAAAAGTTGCTCCAGAAGACTTAACGCGTGGTTTTTGTTTGTTTTGTTCTTGTCGATAAAACCTCGCGAAGAATATTGAATCGGACAGGGCACAACGTCTGATACCTTTGGTCCGATTTCAAATCATGTCGCGTATTTTGTCCAATCATATATAGCTTTGAAATTAATCGATGGCTTATTAAACCTAGTTGTTCACTGGGAGACCAAGCCGGATCAGTCCACTTTTTTCCCTCTGCAAACAGTCAACGTTTACAGCAAGATCCTGTAAGTACCGTTTCAAGCAGGAATTTGTACTTACCTTTCGATGGTTTCGTGACGATTACAAGGGATGAACTTTTTATTGAGTAACTTATAGAAAACGTCAAGCTATGCTTAGCCAACTACAAACAAGCATGTATGTGCATAAAAAAACTGTGCATGCTGTATTTCTTTAGCCAGATAGGTGGCTGGCCATGGATCACGCTAAAGCGTGTACTAGGTTTAGATACAAAATTCCCGAAAAATGGGCTAAAATTCTTTCCGGAATTTCTCCAAAAACGCTCTAAAATTCTTTTAAAAATGTCTAAAATTATTTCAAACATTTCGAAAATTCTTCAAAAATTCTTTAGATTTCTCTCTTGTCTCTGACTGTGAGCTGGTAGATGGCTCACTGGAATCAGTCATATCTGCTACCAACAGAGAAGAATTCATAGAAGCATAATTTCAGCGGGAAACCGCTGATTAGTTGCACTGTAGACACTACTGTGACGGTCAGCCGTCAAGTTTGTCAGCGGTAACACAAAATAAACGCTTTCGCGACGTTTTTGCTTATGTAAAATTGTCAAAGTGTTATCTGGAAGCTGACATTCATTTTCTAGAATTCCCGAGATTTTCTAAAATTTTTGCTGTCTAAACTTCTCAAAAAAATTCCGGAATTTCGTATCTAAGCCTAGCGTGTACGACAAGACCTAGAGGAAGTATGAGTGACCGATGAAAAGAACGGTAGCCGGCTAATATGATGAGGAAACACAAATGACATAGCCGTTCTGTAAAAACTGTGCGCTTGACTTAAAATTTCATTTAAGCCGTCAAATTTGAAATGGTTCAAGTAAGACTTAAGCAACCTAAACACCATCCTTTAGTTGTTCTTAGCTTTGTTTTCCTTTTCAACGGCGAGGAAGTCGTGCAACACGCCATTAAGGCGTTTACTGCACGTCTTACGCGTGTTACTTTTCTCGATGTGTAGACAGTTTGCACAATCTATCCGACTTCACAAATTCATGGAGCACGATAAAAAGTGCAGGTAATTACATTGGCCGTTTTCACACTAGAGACGGACAAATCGCCTGGACGGACAATTCGTCTCAGACGAACAAGTTGTCTTAGTGAGAAAACGGGACGAACAAAATTTTGGACGTAAAAGTCGTCTGATTTTGTCCGTCGATTTGTCCGTCTATTAAGACGATTTTTCGAGGACGATTTGTTCGTCTAGACGGATAAGTCGTCCAAAGTTCGACTTAAATTCACACCAGACGAACAAATGGTTGTATCTCGGTCCCAGTACTCGCTAAGGGGAATGGAACTAGTAAAGGGAGTGATGGTTTATGGGAAAATCAAAATGGCGGATAGCAAGCAAGGTAACCAAGCCTGTTAGTGCCAGCCCCCTTGCTTTAGAAATCGACTGTTTGTTCGTTCAGATATGAATTTACGATGACCAACACAGCGTGAGTTGTCCGTCTAGAATTCACATTACACGAACAAATCGTCGGACGACTTGTCCGTCCAGACGATTTGTCCGTCTTCTAGTGTGAAATGGGCCAGTATGACTAGGAAAGATAAAACTGTTCTATTAAAACGCTGTGCTTACTCGCTTGAAATCGAAATGATTGAAAACAGTTCTACTAACTCTGCAACGCAGGTCCCAAAAAGACGTTCGAAAAAATAAAATATTAGAAAACATAAAATTTGAAATGTAAGTAAATATTGTTTTTGTCAAGGCTAACTTTGTTTCTTATCCCTTTAAAGTGCCTTTACATTTAATGACTATGGCGTTGGATATCCAAACTGGGGCTCCAAACTGGAATGGATCAGACAGGACCCGTTTTCATTTTGGGAAGACCGAAATCTCTACAGAGGAATAAACGACTTGAATATCAGAGAGGAAGATATCACAAGGGCATTGCACTGGAACGAAAAGGATCCGGCCTGCCGAGCTCAGAACCTGGTAACCAAAGTACTGAACCGTCAGCCAGTAAAAATGATTGTGATTGGTGGATCAAACTCAGCAGGTGGAGGAGTTACTAATCACAAGCGGCTTTATCATCAACTTTTCTCTCAATGGTGGAATAACGTTATTTTCTCGCAAACCGGGTCGAAGCTCATTGTTGAAAATCTATCACTTGGAGGAACCGGAAGCGACTTTTTTACGTTCTGCTTGCAAAATTTTCTACCCCAAAATGACCAGCCAGATATAGTGCTCATCGAGTTGTCAGTTAACGACTATGGATATTTACACGGTTCAACTGCTAAACCAATGGAACTCTTGACTCGACGTGTCTTGTTGCTTCAAACATTGCCAGTAGTTGTGTACGTGAGCTTAGTTGATCTTGTAAAGAAAGGTAAATCCGTAAAGAGCATTAATAATCCATATTGTCATAACTTGGAGGACTTAGGGCAGCGAGAACTTGCAAAGCACTATGAAATAACATTGCTCAGCTGGCGCGATATACTTTGTCCAGTGAATTCACGAACTCTAAAGAAACAAGTGTACATACGCCCGGGAATGGTGAATAGAGATCATTTGCACATTGATATAAAAGGACATGCTCAGGTTGCTTTAATGATGATTCGATACTTCCAGAATTCCCTTGAAAGAGCAGCAGTGGGCGCTTCGTATGGCCCACAACCACAGTGTATGAACATTGGAATTAGTCCTCCCAAGTTTGCAGATGCCTCGGTGCTTGTCACGGACCCATTTTGCTGGGCTTACGTAAATCCAGGCTGGGGAAAATCCGCTGTATATCAATCTCTTCAAGTCAAAGTGAAAAGAAAAGAAAAATTCGAGGAGCTTCCATTGGACAATATTGAAGCAAAGATGGGTTTCAATGGTAATGACGACAGGACTGATGCTTTTGGTGGTTGGAGATCAGCTCGACCAGGAAGTATTATTGAATTTTCTTTTCAAGTTCCACCTGAAGGATATAACAGCTACGCATCCCAAAAATATTCAGTGGGCATTGTGATTCGTCGTTTGACGCAAAACTCAGGACAAGTTAAGATGTGGTTGGACAACAACAAAAACGCTGCAGTGATCATTAAAGGCAAAAGGTTCGGAAGAGTTCATTTCCAAACTCGCGTTTACTTTGTCGCCTCAGACGTCCGTCCTGGCCAACATACCGTCAGCTTAGAGACCTTAGGAAACAAAGCTATCGGGCTGTTAATCAGTGGTATCGTGTCAGGTCCCTCTGGTATAAAAGGGTTCGAGGGATATAAACCAACTGGTACTTTGGAAAAAGTTTGGAGTCGCGAGGACTTTGAAAAGTTTAAAATATAATTCAACTAAATAAACTTAAATGTATTCTCAGCGATCGCAGCGATCATCTGTAAACCGGCCAACGCAACAATCTCTCACCGTTTTTGAAGCGATCGCAGCGATCGTAGCGATTATATGGAAACTGACTACTTTTGAGAAACACGTTACCGAATTTATAAACCACAAGAGGCACCAAGTAGCCTGTACTCACGCGCATGCATAACAAGCTTTTACGGTATATTTTCAGTAAAAATACAACAGAAATTCCCAAAAAACCCCTTCTAGCGCAAAGACCGTACCAGATAAATAAAAAACCGATATGGGCTACTGCATGCCAATGTTAATTATTGCGTTCCAAAAATCTAAACGATTGGCCTCAAGTTCTATACTATAAAATAGAAACGTTTAAATTTACAGCAGTTTGCCTAATATATCGCAAAACGAATGTTATGCGCATGCGTAACAAACGTGTTTTGTCATGTTTGAAATATAAGCGGTCAAAACATTCCATAAGTCTCACAAATTATCTTACAATTACCACAATAAGTTTCCTCAGACTTAAATTATTACTCCCTGCAAATAGCTCTGAATAGCCCCTCGGCAATAAAGAGATCGAGCTTTTCATTCAAGTACAGTTTTGCTTAACGTTTTAACTCTTTTAAACTGCATTTGAATGAAAAGCTCGATCTGTTTATTGCCGAGGAATTAGTCAGCGGAAACTTTCTGTGGTAATTTAATGACAATTTGTGAGACCTATGGAATGTTTTGACCGTTTCGTTTCAAACATGAAAAAACACGTCTTAAACATGTTTTAGTGATTTATTTAAAATCGAACAGTTTAATTTGTTTGAAATTTTCCTATTTGGTGTGCTACACTGTAAATTATAACGCATTTATTCGCTTGTCGCGGGTAGCCCCAAAATGGAAAGATATTTAGGAAAACTGTTTTTCGCCATATTTGTTAACCATTGTTATGGAAACGCTGATTAGCATAAAAAGAGCATCATCCAAAACTTTCATCCAAGCCTAACACCTGGTATCAAATTCAGGTTCATTGAATAAAGTAAGATTATGTATAAGCGCATTCAAAAAGGAAAGTGTGACCCCCCCAAAAAAAAACTACTGGGAGCCACCTTAAGGTGATTCTACTGTTTTGCATTGCGCATCACTTACTGCGCATAATTTCTTGCGTCATTAGCGCATGCACGAGAGCGCGCACATTTAGAACATAGAGGTTTCTTTTGAGACTAAGATCGCTAAAAAATAAGTGGCTGTTTTCTCGTAAACGAGCACGGCACCCCACCTTTTTTCGTCCTTTCTAATCAAGTTCCCAAAACCTTTGTATGAGAAAAGACATATTTCTATTGTTGAAAATCTAATAAATGAGAGAAATAGAGCTGAACTGCAGATTCTCTGTTTTGCATTTCAGTTATCAGTAAAACAGGTTTTGTCTGGTATTTACCTGGCGCTTAGACTTCTCTGTCTAAAACGAATGTAAAAAGTTTACCTATGTCCAACACAATGTATGTGATGTCTTCTTTATCATGTTCTCATAAGTTTTTGAGTTTTCAAATAATAGCAATGCACTTCTATAACAATACTGCTAAAATGCCAAAATAGAGCATATTAAGGACAGCTCCTTAACCAACACGGGCACCCTCATTTTATTATTTTAAAATTGAAATTCTCATATAATAAATATCTCGTTGGCAAAGTTTGAACAAGAATCTATTGTAAGTTCTATTTCAGTGGAATTACCTTAAAGTGATACTAAATTTTGGTGACATGGGTCTTTTAACATTATGAAAACAAGTCCATATTTGATTATTTTACTGAGAACGGAATTGAAAAAAGAAAGAGAAGATAGGTGAACGCTTGTTCGTTTGTCTCACGAAAGAGTTACTTTAAGATGTTGATCGCGACATTTCGACTTCTACTACTGCTAGTCTTCATCAGGCGATGACGTCCATTGGTTACGTGTCGCTTGTTGTTTTGTTGCTATTGGTGCATTTCGATCCTCATTATTACTCCTAATAGATGTTGTTTATTCACAGGTCCGATTTGTTATCGATCGGCTGTTGTGCTTCTTGACTGTAGGCATCCATGCTTCAGGAATTTCGATTCCAATAGCTCTGTTGATATTATAAGGATGAAGTCGTATGTGGATGACCTCTTTAACCCTACGGGTGTGTAAGTGTGGGTCGCGGTCAGGATGGGTGGGTTTCATGTATATAATGGTAGTGAGAAGGCCTTCTGAGTCCCTTGTAACTGGCGTGTCGAGAAAAGGGATAGTATTGTCTTTCTCTGTTTCCATAATAAAACGAATGGTAGGCTTATTGAGATGTTGTAAGAAGCCGTCGACATTGTTTCGCATATCGTTTCCAGATCTTAGGTTCACATAACGCAGTTGCTACAAGTGCCTGTTATTCAAACTCTTGTAAGTAAAGGTTTTTTACTGGGCTACCTATGGCTGCTCCGTCTTTTTGTTCATAAATCGACCCATCGTACTGGAAGACGTCAAGACGAAATTCAAGAGGCCGGCAATCTTTGTCGGTGTAAGCGTTGTGCGGTCGGCAAGGCCGGGATCATTATCTAGTTTTCGCAAGGTGGCCAGTACGGCACCTTCGATTGTCACATTGGTATAGAGCGAAACCCACCCATAATAACCAATACCTGGCCTATGATTCACACCATCCACAGTCAGTTAAGCGTGGTATTGTTAAATGTCTATATGACCAAGCAAAACACCTCATCACTACACCATCAGTTCTTGTTTCTAACGGATATTTTTCCTCGTTTGTGCAAAAGATCACAAACACAAAAAGATCAACAGTCAAAGAGGAACCCACGCAGGATTTTAAATCTACCGCAGTCTTACCCTATGTCAAAGGTATGTCGTAGGTTCTTCGCCGCAGCCTGCAACAACAACGCGTACGCACTGTTTTCAAATCTGACACAACGCTTAGGTCACACTTGGTACGACCTAAGACGTCATTGTCTCTAATAAACAAGATGGTATTGTTTATAGGATTCCTTGCGAATGCGACAAAGTGTAGTTTTGGGAAACAGGGAGATCGATGCATAAAAGGATAATAGAACACGATAGAGATATAAGGCTTGCTCGTACTTAAACCTCCTCGGTTTCGGAAGACGCTAACAAGACCGGGCACTTCCAATTTGAAACGAGGTTAAATTTATTGCCCTTGACCCACACTGGTACATCCGTAAGGTTAAAAAGGCAATTCACATATGACTCCATCCTAACAATATCAACAGAGATAGTGGAATCGAAATTCCTGAAGCATGGATGCCTACAATCAAGAATCACAACAGCCGATTGATAACAAATCGGACCTGTGAGGTAACAACATCTATTAATAAAAAACCAACGTGCTACATTAGCGACACGTAACCAATGGACCTTATCGCTTGATAAAGACTAGCAGTAATAGCAGTCAAAACGTCGCGATCAACATCTCAAAGCGACTCCATCGTGAGACAGATCGACGAACAAGCGTTCACCTAGCATACACACCACGATGAACAACAATCACATTTTTAATAACAAGAAAGAAAAGTTTAGAGACAATAGTCAGACAGAACGTGTTTCAATAAAACTCTGTTCAGAGACTAGAAGAAGAAATTTGTGGAAGAAGACGAGACAGACTAGCCTCAGTTTTACAATCGCTTAAAGTTGACGCGAGGATGAACTATAGTTCGTTTTAATAAGCTTCAAACTTTTTTACTTCAACCTCTGGCTCATGCCGCAACACTCACTTTTACCTTGATTATTATATATAATAATAACATAATATTTATACAGGATAACCCCCAAAAAGCTCTCAATACACAAAAATTTTAATAGGTGCATAGTTTTATTACTTTTCGACCATAAATTCTACATACTAAAAACACTCAAAACTCATTGCAAAACAAAACACAATATTGCCTGTTAAACACGTGATTTTTTCTTCTATTCAGGCAACACTAGAGATTCTGTCATATAGTTATTCCTTGCAGCTTCCAAGATAGGTCTTTGTTTCCATTCCTACCTTACATGTATATTCACTATATTCTCTCAATGCCTTTAATTCAAAATCGATTTAGTTACTTAATCTAAGACATACAAAGGTATATAAAGCCGTGCATGACGACATGATTCGATTGAACTAAGCGGGATAAGTTTGGCGTTTTGTTTGCTAGGCGAAAAAACAGTTGTGTAACATGCTGGTTTTTCTTTTACCCAGATGAAACCAAAATCAACGGTTTGATTTAGGTTTGTTTCCACTAGGAACCACTTCTATTCTTGTTCTAGTTTAATCTCTAATTTAACACGATTGTGACTGCATTCAATCGTAATTATTTAGTTAATTTACTTTCCTTAATATTTTACGATGGTTATAGTTAAGATTTACTGCAAATAGCAAAACAATTAGGTCATCATGGACTTTCTTCGTTGTCCGTCTTGCTCACTGAGTTCCAAAGCAAGCTGCCACGCGTAGATCATGTGCTTAACGCAGGCGCCATCAGGAATTTCATCCAAACCGGGGAATTCTTCATCGTCGTCTTCAAAATACGTCGACAAGTACTCATTAAGCCTGAATAAAGAAACTAAAGCTGTCATTCGTATTGCACACGAGGGGGGTTGGGAGAATTCGATACAGTCTTGCAAACCCGAGACGCAGTCGTGTGGTTGCATAACTTTCGAGAATTCTCCCAACCCCCGAGTGTTTAGATGAGGCTATGTAAACACGGAAAAGTCCTCTATTGCTTTTATAACATATTTCTCAAAAATAATTCGACAAATAGAGGGAAACTATGCGAATTTACTTCTTGATTGGAATAGATTTTTTCAATACACGCTCTAGACAATCATATTTCCTACTACCCAATCAAAACGCGCATCTGACAACACATGAACCAATCAAAATTGGCGTTATAAAAGTCAAAATCAAGTTGAAATTTGTGGCAAGCGCCAGCGCCGTGTGGGTGAAAGCGATTTCAGCTTTGAATCCTCCTAAATCTTGCACAAAAATACCGAAAGTTCGGTGAAAACTAGAAGAAATGTTCAAAATATATGCTTGATCGCTCTTGAAACACCGCTTGAAAGTGACGTGAACTTGCTCGATTTGGCAGCCCGAGGACATGGTTGAGAAGTAAAATTCATCGATATTTCTTCTTCAGAAGTCAGAACCAAAGAAGCGAAGTTTTAAAGATTTTTCAAGCAGCTGAGCGACATGTCGATACACAAATTGCATTTTTTGATGGCCATTTATGTTAATATCAATTTGTGATTGACTTTTTCTTTGTGTTTCGTTAGTTTTTGAGAAATTTTTATAAAACGTGCCCAAATTCAGTCGGATTTACATCTTGAAACTCGCCACACATGTGCTTAGCCTGAATTTTGCTTGTAAGGACAATTCTGCGATGCGCTAATGGTACGCGTTTTGCTTTTTAAGCTAAACTAACGGATATTTGAATAAAATTATTCAAAACAAGATTTGTTGTGCTTTTTTGTGTTTGTTCATTCATTGCATACGCTGAAAAGCGATTTTATGTAAACAAAACAAGACTTGGATTTTAGCAAAGAATATATATGTGTATTTTACAATTCTGATTTTCAAATAAGTTTCTCGGGCAATTTTCGATACGCAACTGGTTTATTTTATTCGGAAATTAGTCATACTAGTTATTCTAGACCTAGAAAAAGTTGTTTTTGTGAGCTTTTTTGCACTCTTGACGATCGCGTAAAACTGTTTTTGAGAATTGATAAAATTGTAAAATAGCCCGGTCGTTAATGGGTTAATATTTGTACTTGAAATTACTTTCATTACGAGCCTTGCGAAAGCTTTGAAATGTTTTCATATTGTACCGGGAAACACAGAGAGCGTGACGTCACAACCGTGTTTACATACTCTCATCTAAACACACGTAACGACCAATGAGAGCGCGCGTAATATCTTAACTATTTTATTAACATACTTAGTTTTCTTAGCTGTCTTCCCTTTGCCTTATACAAAAACAACCTGGATTGAAAATTCATGGGGAAAAATCGAGGAGTGTTTGAATTCTTGCTGCTAAATTAGGAGTGAAAAACATTATCATAACGACCGTTTATTAAAACTCGTTTGAAATTATAAATTAGTTACCTTGAGATGAAGGAGTAAATTAGCAGCTTCGATAGCTTTTGTGTCACAGAATCGACTCTTATAATCCAATTGGTCTTAAAGTGGCCTTACCTTTATATAGCTAAGGGACATTCATAACTATAACACAAGGAATAAAGACATGCTTAGATTGCCCCTTGTTACCAGAAATTGGGGAAAGCAGAGAGTCTATCATTCTCTTAGAGATTGAATATATTGGACAGAGAAACTAGAAATGCACCTGATATTGCGATTTTTAAGCGAAGTGTATTTAGCAGATTTTTTAATTAATCCTATTAGTAGTAATTTTCTAGTTTTCGTTTCCTGTTTTAATTGTAGTTTTTAAGTCGTGAATACGACTTATTGCGGTTACTGGACAAAAGTCACTCGCTCATCGTAAACTTTATATTAAATTTATATTAAATTGTTGATATGTTACACTTCAGTAATAGCATACGTGGAGTAAATGGGAGTAAACCAAGTCCGCCATTACGACCGTTACGAATGCTCGATGAGCTGAAACGTCGGTTTGGGAAAACGATGGGGTTCTTTTACTTGTTATTATTGTTTGGCAAGGATATCTCACATTATTAATGAAGGAAAAGATAAGTTTGTCCCGTAATTTTCATTTTCGCTAGTAAACGCATTCCTTCGTGTTTATTTACTAGCTACACACGAAGGTTTTAGAGGTCCTTCTTTGGTAAAAGATATTGGTACGTGGATCTGCAACATAAGGAAAGTAGTCATAACATCTACAATCTAAGAGGCCGACCCATCTTGTGTACGGTAGGAAAAGGTCCGATGGTTGTTTCATATTCACAACTTGGCTCGCAAGGAGCCTTTGATTATTTTTAAAGTTAGTTTTATATATAGTATTTTTTAATTTTAGGTATATTTCTTTTGCTGTATATAGTTTTAACTTTTTCTAAGTTTGTATTTTAATCTTAATAGGACCTTTCTGAAACCAATGTGATTGAAAGCATCCTAATAGAAGATTATCATCATTTTCTTAATGTACAAAAAATACAACAGCTTACCCCATTTCCCCAGTTTCTTTTTCCTCCTCGGCAAGCGTTAAGCTGATGACTTCAACAATTTTACTTAAAAACAACTCGACGTCGACTTTCCTTAAAGCTCCACTAAAGCGCGCAATCACTTTTCTTGGCATTTCAGTCTTAAAACAGTCCGGGACTTTATCAAAGGGGTCCTGAAAAAGAATACAAACGATGCAAGTAATTATCTTTTTGCACTAAAAGGTTTTTCTAAGTTTAAATAAATATATTAGTTTTGTTAAAAGTTGAGAAATTACCTGATTATTTTTGAAGAGAAACTTTGCGCGCGCAAGTTCAAGAGTTCGCCACAAATCCAGAATGTTACTTAAACTGCAAAACTGTTGTGCCTAAACGTAAGAGGTACCAACATGTGTTAAGTAAAAAGAAGAGATAATAAAAGAAATTAACACTACATCAAAATCCATCGTTAAATTGTCACGGATAGAAAGTGAATTCACAGTAGATTTTTAAATAAATGTGGTTGGGTATACAAGTAAGCATTCCAAAGAACTGCAACTTTTCTGCCTAGAAACATATTGTAATACAACGGAAATAATGAATGAAATATGATGATTTCGTTTAATAATTAATACACTATAAAGAGCGTTTTCAGTTGGATGTCGTTAAACCTGGATAACGTAATTACTCGGGTCAATTCAACAAAGGCATATTATCCAGTGAACCAAACAAATTTTCAGCAAATACATGTAGCCGGCACTTAGCGCGGGAAAACGTGTGCGAACCAGTGAGGATTGGTTTTGGTTCTGATTGGTTGGAAAAAAACAAAGTGGAGTGAGGTTTCTTAACCAATCGCAAAAGCATAGTAGTTGAAAATCGCTGTGTTTAATGTTTTATTAATATAAATGCAAACCTTCTTGCTCTTTAGTCTCGCTTTTCCATCACTTAATAAAAGTACTTTGCTGCAATAGTCATTGATTTTCATCTCTGGGTTACCACCAGCTTTAGACAAAAAGCCAATTGCAATTTCCAGCGTTGCAATTGCATCAGAAACATCCCTGAGATCTTTAAACTCTGACAGGATCTGGGTACGAACGTGCCTCGGAATAGATTTCTTGAGATAAACAAAGATATTGTAAGAAAAAAAATAATGCACACTCGCGATATGTACTATTTTGGGATATTGTAAATAGGAAAAAGTACCATAACTAAAACTCATAAACATTTTCTTTTAATATCAACTTGATTGCAGGGGACTGGCGCGTTGTCCTTTTGCATAGCGTTTTCTGGGACTTAAACCCACGTTCTAACATTGTTAGAACGTGCAGCCGGCATGTTAGATGATGTTTGACTAACATTTTTTTGTTTGATCGAAATCAAAACATTCTTCTAATAAAAAAATGTTAGACAAACGTCATCTAACATGCCAGCTACACGTTCTACCATTGTTGAACCAACAAATGTTATATAACAACGTTAGAACGTGTAGCCGAGAGTTAAATACCGGACTGCATATTACATGTATGTACACCTAATTGAAGAAACGTTGACCTGTGCCGAAAAGCATAAACCATGAACGATAAGACCGAATGGGATTCTGGGTAGGCAGCATTGGCAAGCTTTGTAATGCAGTCAACTCTCTCTTAGACGGACACCGTCGGGACCGTCCCCAACTGTCCGTCTTTGAGTGGTGTCCGGCTTATAGAGAGTTGAGGTAACGTGACACCAGTAATTCTGAGATAATAAATCTGAACCTATGCACAATGAATACACCGTCTGTTTTAAGTCTGTTTAAAGTCGTTTAGTTAAACAAAATCTACAAACTGGAACAAAAATAATATTTGAAAAGTGGACTCGCTTGTTCATATTCAGCACATACATTTGCGTTTTGAGGTATTTTTTCACTAAAATAAAAGCACTTCTCAAGTGTCCGTTGACGGCTTAAAAGTGTCTGTTGTCCGTCTTAGAGAGGAGTCCGTCTTATTGCGTCGACGAAAGAGACGCTTCCTAATCTTGTCAGCTAGGCGGAACGAATCGAGAAAAGTGTCTTTACCAAATCTGCGCCATCTTGAAACGTCACAATAGTATCCCGCATGCTTAGCATGTTTTGACCTGCGTGCGCACTTTTTTTGCTGTCTCGTGCTCTGACAGCTCGTTGGACAACGTACAACGTTCCACAACTACAAGGTTTTGGATTTTTTCCCGATTTTGGAATCGTACGGCTCAATATCTCAATGCCTAAAAGTACGCAGTGGAAAATTGGACGAAGGTTCTTCTCCGGACCATGTAAGTTGTTGGGTCTCTTTGGAATCAAGCAAGAAGCTATCCTGAGTAATCGGATTTCCCCCCCCGGGGGGGGGAGGGGTGGGTACTCAACAAAGTTTTGTACGGGGATGCTCCGCCCAGAGGTCCAAACCCTTACCGTTTTTGACAGAAAAGGTACCCCTTTCATATACCTTTCATTGAAAATGGTACCCCTTTCATATACCTTTTACGTGGGTCTTTTTTATATATTTTGAAAGGCCCTTTTTATAATACTTAAATGGCAGTTTTACCTACCTTTTTTATGCTTCAACTCGTGTTTTCGCTTTCCTATTCTTCCTGAAATCCCCACCCTTTCATATACCTCAACTCGTGAAATCCCGACCCTTTCATATACCTCCAGCCTCAAAAAGGTACTGCTTTCGGGCAGAGCATCCCCGTATAGCCCATTATAGGGGATTTTCCTAGCTTCTAGCACCGTTCTGATATGTTTTGAATGTTCGATCTTGATTTTGCTGTGGTTCTCTGCCTGATATGGGAAGCTTTTACCGAAATACCGACGTCGTTTTTCGCGATGTTCCACGGTGCGGTGCGCTGTATGTCTTGTAGCAATAATTCACTGACCGGCAGGGCTCGAAATTGCGCCTATATCGGGCACATTTGCGACTAAAATTTGTCTAGCTAATAAAGGAATTATATTTAACAGTCTTGTGTCTTACTTGTAACTGGTAGTTGCAATTTTATTCGAAAAATCCTGCGAAATTCACGTTGTATTTTGCGTGACTTAATCGTTTATCACGGGAGCACTTTTTCAGACTTTCTCAGAAATTTCTCATTTCTGCTTCCGGTATTAGTACATGTACTGAGGCGTATGATTTCAGAATCAGGGAAATAAGCGAAATGAAATCAAGACAAAATAATATACTATTTATATGTCAGAAAAATCTGAGACCTTTCGAAGTACACAGCACGGCAGAATTGAAGGATGTGCCCGATTCCATGGCGATAGCGTGAAATTGTTTGATGTCGGCCCGACGTTTTTGCCTGCGTCACATACCTCGCGATATAGCCCGTTTAAACAGTGGCTTAAACTTAGGTACTAGGTCAAGACGAGATGCCACGGGATATGGAGACGCACTATAATCTATGATTACTACTAGTAGAGAGTTTAATTACAGTAAAATGATTGAAAACGGCAGGGACCAACACCAGGTGTCCGTCTTATAGAGGTGTCCGTTAAGAGAGAGTTGACTGTATATCAAGACTGTATATTTGTTTTCTTTGTTTGAGACATTTTAGAACATGATTTATGCATCCTGTGTTAATATAATTTGTATGCTGGTTTATGCTTTCCACCCGCCAACGTTTCTTCAATTTGGTGTATAAGTACAATCCCGGCATAGTAAATCCGTCGAACGTTCGGAAATCGAACTCAATCGAACTCAATCCGTGGATTGAGTTCGATTGAGTTCGGCAATTGAACGAAATCAGTGAGTTCGATTTCCGAACAAATCGAATTCAATCGAACAAATCGAACTCAATCGAACTCAATCCATCTGCATGATTGTGTTCGACTGAGTTCGGAAACCGAACTCAATCGAACACCATTAAATGGATTGCGTTCGATTGGCTCTGGTAAACCTTTTCAAAGCAAGCCCATCAAAGCAGGTTTTTCTTATAACAGAAACCCCATTTATAAACTGTCCGCGGCAGTTAAGAGAACACAACAGAACAGAACAGAGCAAAGCTATTATTACTCCCGCGGCCGTATTCCGAAATTGTTGTACCCTTTCCTTTTTTAGCTAACTTACAATTGTGGCAAGACAACTCGAAGGGTTACTTTTATGCAAAAATACAAGCAAATTACTAACCGCGACACACGCAACGGCATGCAGTAGATGGATGAAGGTGACCTAATTGTCCGCGCTCGTTTGCAATTCGGAATGCACGGCCTTTCTCGTCTATTTTCTTTCAAACCTTGAAAACTTCGTCATCCTTGACGTCAAAGCGGCATTCCTGGTAGCCTTTTACTGCGCATTTGAAGCTTACAATCCACAGCGCATCTTCGTTTACGAAAAACACATGCGCTACACTCCAAGTACAACTCCGGGGTGAAGTAACTCGAGCTTCCAAGATCTGGTTATGGATTTTCAACGCCTGTTTTACACAAATCACGAGTTCGAAAATCGAACGTTCGATTGGGTTCGATTGATTTTTTTCTTTTCGGTGAGTTCGATTTCGTTCGATTGCCGAACTCAATCGAACTCAATCCATGAATTGAGTTCGATTGAGTTCGATTGCGTTCGATTGAAATTTAGTTCGATTGGGTTCGATTTATTATGCCGGGGTACAATTAAATGACATGCATCTAGTGTTCAGAGAGACGAACTGGTACCTTCAGACTTCAAGTCCCGCGTACGGTTGTATCCGTCAGGTCATTTGAATACTGTCTTAGTCATCTGCTACTGAAAGTATTTCTCAATTTCTAAGCTTATCTCACCTGTGAAATCTTGGATCTTAGGGCAAAAAAGGAATCATCATCTCGGGCATCTTCGCGAAACATGAAATCTTCCACCTGATAAAAATATATTTTATCTTTATGCAGATTATTCTCTACAATAGTAGTGTTTATAGTTTTCAGATTCTATGGGATGCGATGAATTATGCTGTGTTCACATTAGGACAGAAACTTGTTTAGTAAACATATTTCAACGAAACACGTTTCCCGTAAACATGTTTGCCATTTCACTGTTCACATTGGTTGTTAATCACAGCTGCTTCTATAATTTATGCTGTTTTACGAAACAATGAAATATGAAAAACTGCATCGGCGCGCAGTCACGTACTTTAACATTCATTCATATATATTACGAAACATTGACAAGCATAAAATCTTTATAATTACACATAAATCGAAAATAAAATAGAGCTCAAACTTGCTGTTGCATGATTTGTGATTTAATTTCACTTTTCAAGCTCTTGGAGAACGTAGGCTACACCGCTCAACAAGGAGAAAAATCATCATTAAGTATGAGGAGATAAATCAAAATTAAGTAGCTGTCTCCCTAAGATCCTCATAACCAAAATTGGTCATGAAACAGATTTTCTTCAATTCTTGCATGTGAATTACACTTCGTCTAGTAACTATAAAAATACATTTCGTTTGGTCTCAAAATGTTTTCTTCAGCAATTTACAGGGGGGTCCCCTGGGGGACCAAATTTGACCTTTTTTTAGTCTGAAAAATGCAAAATTTCCCTAACTTTGGCAACTTTGTGCAACTAAATGTTGTGAGAAGTTTATATATATGATGAGATGAAAACTACCTGGTAAGGAAGTTTTAATCATGCCCAGACTAAACATGTTTCGATCATGATTCGCGCAATGCGCCGCCTGATGTGAACAAATGCCATAGTTAAACATGTCATTCGTGATGTTTTGCCCAAGTGTGAACACAGCATTAGTGAAGTTAGTGTACCTAGCATGATCCTAATTAATTTTGCGGTGTTTGGATGAGTAATTTGTCCAAATTGTGGCGACCGGAAGTTAAATTGACTATCTGCATCAATTGAACCTGACACGATAGTCTAGTGTTGTTAAAGTTACTTTATACCAGCACACGTCTTTTGGCGTAGAGAATGGTATAGATTCAAACACTTAGAGGGGTCACAAAAACTCGTGGTCTCTTTCGCAACCAGGAGTTAAGAAATACGTCAGAGCCAATCAAAACAATTATAATATCAATACCATTTCCAAAGATAAAAGATTAAACAATAGAAAAGGGAATGTGTTTCTTTGAACTATAATCTGTATGAAGCGTACTACACTTTTCTTCAGCGGAATGCATTGTATTAAGCTGGGCTGCTTACATTAAACTTCACTTGTGGTCTTCCTCGTATGAACCGGTCAATGATCTGTTTTTCAAGCGTTTCCCAGTTGTACTGCAGTTGCGTTTCTCTTCCCACCTCTAAAGAGTAGGTGCAATTCGCCAGCATCACAGGCAACAGGTCTTTTTCAGGGTCATAGGCAATCAGCTGTGAGGCCGATACTTCAGAAAGGGAAACAAGGCTTGTGGATCTGGTGTATGATAAACATAATGATAATTTGTCTAAGCTACTAACATCCTTACCACATTTTGCTGGGCAAACCGACATGCACACAGCAACAACATCCTCTAAGTAAAGGCCTTAAACTGAAACTGAAGTCTACAGTTTATATTTTGAGCACAAACAATATTTCCCTACGGGGCATTCTTATTCCAGTTTAGGAGTAACGGAATACACGGAATATGAATTTCCAAAAAAAGGAACATTCTGAAACGGAGTATTCTTGACGGAGGTGACCTGAGAAACAATGTATCTGCAAAAGCGCGATTAACAATTAACATGGCCGAACATCAGAACGACCTTCAGTCTTCCTGTATAAACTGCTAGGTTTAGCTCTTTTCTGGTGGCATGTACGAACACGCAAAGGAAAACGAAGATGAAGAAGTATTCGTCCTCTGAGGGCTTTGCGAAGTGCAAGATTTCGCCGAAAGCAAACTCGAATTCAAGGATTGAATGAATTCTAAAACTATGACCAATCAAATAAATTATAGTGGTTTTGCACAGCGGCCTAATTAGACTCTAATTGACAGTAGAAAATAAAATAAAATGTTCTACCAATTAAGACAAATATCATTTGTACCTCCAATATGGCCGCCATAAAAAACCTACTGTTGATCTGTCAACATTTTTATAATATAAATTTCGCAAAATTTAGATATTGTTTTGTATCCAGCAGTTTAGGTATTAAACGCTACTGAAGGCGAAGCAATAAGCTTACCGCGTATCAGTCCCAGAACTCTGGTACGCTTGAACGAGCTCATTATGTGCATTGACTAAGAAGAACATCAATCCTTTGAAACAAACTCCAGGACCTTCACTGGCTGGTAGTAATAATGACACAGTCGAACTCTTCTCCACTGACTTCAAGCACTGCTCTTTAGTTGGAGCAAAACGTCCTGAAAATAAGCGAATATAATGTTTTCCATCATGGTGCTTAATGGCGTTCATTACGGTGCTGGTAAAAAATGTGTTATCGAAAACGTTTCTTCAGATCAATTGTTGCTTGCTCCTTAGAAACATATCAGAGCAAAGCTACGATAAAGAAATGGAATATATGTAATTTTCGACATTGAATTCGAAGGAACACAGTTAAGACTACTTGAACATATCGTGGCCAGCAGATTTTTTACCGATACGGCCGCCATTTAACAAAAAGATTCCATTTGGCCGTGTGTCTGTTCAGTTATAGATCACAGATGACGTCAAAATGTGCTAAGAACAAAAAAGTGGCACACGAGCCGCAGGCGAGTGTGTCACTGATGTTCTGGGGCAGTACGCAGCTCTTACAAGGTCTTCTCTGATTTGCTGAGAAAACAACAGAACAAACAACACAACAATGGACCCTTGCCCTGAATACAATAGAGCTGCGTGATATACAGGTCCAATGAAATTAGAGGTTGTTTAGAGCTGCGTGGAATCTGGATGTTCTTACCACATTTTGACGTCTTCTGTGATCTATAACTGAACAGACACACGGCCAAATGGAATCTATTGGTTTTATACAATGAACAAAGGTAAAAAGAGTAAAATTACGAACTTGCCTCGTAGCGCTCGACTGTTCGAAGATTTGTTCCAGTTTAGGTATTTTTCAAGTCGCCAAGAACACTTTTCGTCTTGGTTTCTTCTTTCTCTTGCTCGTACACAGCTCCTGCTAAACGTTTTTCGAGGATTTCACTTGCTCAATCCAGAATAATCTTGCAAACATTTTCAAAACTGTGCGCCGTGTTGGACAAAACAAAGCAAACAATTTTTTTCTATGACGTCAGCCGTGCGTCTGTACTCTGATAGATCATAGGCAACGGCCAATCACAGAGCGCGTAGTATTCAGTTCATTGTATAAATAAATTTTCCCCCTGGGCTTCCTATAATGACCATTGTTGAAATTAATTGTTAACAAAGGAATATGTTAAAAAAATGGTCATTATGGGATGCCCGGGGGGTGGGGGGGGGGGGGGGGGCAAATTCAATATGGCGGCGGTATCGTTAAAAAAGTCTATTGATTTCCTTTCGACTGGTTTCCAAGTGTTCGTGGTTAACAGTTCAGGGCACGTAGATAACTTAAAACAATGCACATTGATAAAACTACTTGGAAAGCCATAGCCTTGTATTAAACAGTAGCAACAACAACAACATTAACAACAAGTAATAAGAGCAACAACGATTTGAGAAGTATAATCTTCCCTTTGTAAATGTGTTAAAGAAAATAAATTAACATACGTCATCATAATGACGTCACAAGCTTTTAAATCTTAATTAATACCTTGTAAACTTAACTGATGACGAACAAGATCCCAAGCAGACCTAAAACTTTGAAACAGCTTGGATGCGTTATCTTTCCGGCCTATGACAAACAAAAACAACAGCTTCAGTTCTATTTGTGACCCATTTTCGGGTTACATCATGGTTTAATTATCCGTCAGAAAAGAAATGCGTGCCATACTACTGAGAAAGAAAGGCCCTTGAAAAGCAAATAAAGTTTTGGTTCAATGACTGATAACAGCGATTCATAGCAGTTTTCAACCAGGTGTAAAAACAAAACGAAACCAAAGTAATTAATCTGGCCAATCACAACAGACGTAGATCAGACAATCCAATAAATCAATCAAAACGCGAAGCAAGCAAATATCGCCGGCGCCAAGCGCGGAGAAAACGCGTGCGAGTAAGTCGCGATTCGTTTTAATTTTAGATATTTTAGCTAATCACAAAGCGTAGCAATGCAAAATCAATGCAACTGCGAAATTACTTTCGACGCTCAGTTAAAAATCGCTCTAACAGACCAATGCTGTTGAAGCGCTCTTTTTGTAGGTAAGTAAGTAAGTAAGTAAGTAGTAAGTAAGTAAGTAAGTAAGTAAGTAAGTAAGTAAGTAAGTAAGTAAGTAAGTAAGTAAGTAAGTAAGTAAGTAAGTAAGTAAGTAAGTAAGTAAGTAAGTAAGTAAGTAGGTAGGTAGGTAGGTAGGTAGGTAGGTAGGTAGGTAGGTAGGTAGGTAGGTAGGTAGGTAGGTAGGTAGGTAGGTAGGTAGGTAGGTAGGTAGGTAGGTAAGTAAGTAAGTAAGTAAGTAAGGTAACCTTGCGTTGGCGATGCAGCGCCATAAAACATCCCAAACCTTGTCTGTTGTAAAGCAACGAAAATTACCTCTTTGGAGCTCATTCAAGAAATCCCGTATCTTTAGCTGATCGGCGTATTCCTTGTCAATTCGCCGATGAAAGTGATCAGTTAATAATCTCTGTAAAGCCACTATGTCTGGCAAAAAGCGCAATGCACGAAGTTTGTGCTCCTAAAAGAAAAAAAAGGAGCAATCTTTTACTCGTATATATATAACATTGGACACTAAAATGTATTTGCAGACAACACTGACACAATCAATGAACTCACAGAGCCTCCTCCGTAAGGAACTATTTAGGCCGAGTAACGAGCTAGAGAAGGGTCTGGTAAAGAGGACAAATATTCTCCTTTAGTCACGATGATAATGATAGCATGTCAATATCCAGATTTCTAATAGGTTAATTTGGTGTTACTTATATTACCTCATCAAGGAACTTTCCAAGAATCTTATGAGCAGTCTTGTTCGATTTTACGTCTTGAAAATTGCGAGTAACGAGATCAACTGTTACACGTGTTCTGTACTTCCAGAAGGCCACATGTTCAGGGTGGATGTCTGCTGCTGTACGAGGTGGAGGAGGCGCATCAACCTCATAAACCTCTCGCATAAGTGGGTCATTTCCTACAGTTTGGGAAAAAAGAACAGCTTAATCAGAACTTCCTTTCAGCGGTTGTTTAGCATCCTTCTATTCTTTAATTTAAGTTAGGTACTTTTCTAACATCATGGAAATCCAAGAAAGTGGATCCAAGATGGTGAATGTTTGGAGATCATGACGTTTTCCATGGTACATGACGTCATCATATAATGTGACTGACCTAAAAGGTTAAGAGAGGCGGTCGCTTAGAACAAGTGGCCACCCTCAGAAATGATTGATTCGACTGTACTGTAATTTCGCTTAAAATCATGCAGAAGTTAGGAAATGGTCACAAGCCATGCATCAGGAGATGGTTATTACCCAATCTTCTGTCGTTCACAGACACCGCATAGAAGCTTTGCAAGCGTTCCTCCAGGTTCTGTTGAAAGAGATGTTCCATAATAAGTTGTTTTAATTACTAGCAGATATCAACATATTTTCTTCATTATCAAACCAATATAAAACTAACAAAGGTTGCCGTGGCCTTCTTCAACTTACCAATATCGCTGAGTAATTATTTAATGGAACGCCTAAAGAAAGTGAGCGAATAGCTTTTGAGTCTCAGAACAACTGGCAAACGTTGTGCCTAAAAATAGTCTAATTTTAGTTTTTAAAGGGTTACAATTGTCCTTAAATTAAGCTTAATAAAGTTAACTAAATATTTGGGCTATGACAGTTTAAGCTCCCGGCATTTATTTGAACAAACATACAAAAAAACAAAACAAACAAAATGAAGAAAGAAAGGGTTACATTATAATCTCGATATTAAGCTGGAACTCCCCAAACCCAAACTTATCCGCGAACCAAATGAGGTTTCCCCAGCTTCACTTCATTGTGGAGTTTTATTCTGATCGGCACAAACTTTCTGCATCGCGAACAGCTTTGCGTCCACACACCCAACAGAAGTGATGGTTCGAAAACGCGGGATTTTACTGAAAATACAATAGACGTCTTTTACCATCCAGATTCGTTTCACAAAAACATCCACGAAATCTTTTTCCCAGTTTCTTCTTTCTTCTTTTGTGGACCAAAATGATGTTCTATCAAACTCAAGCGGCTCCAGTGATCCTTCAAGATACAAACAACAACAATATGCATTAACTATTTTGACACTTCGTTGTATACAGCTATTTCGAGAACGGCTGTCATATCGAAGTGTTTAAGGGTACACAACAATACCGCGAAGTAGTCTGGATATTAATTAGCATAACGGAGGCATCTCAATTCACTTACGTCAGATTGACTGCGTTTTGTTGCCATATCAGTTATGAAAAGCAAATCAAGGGTACAACAGATTAACGGAGTTAGCAACAAATTGCAGCGAGTAGGCATCAGCCCACCGCTCATATTCTATATTCAAATTTAGACCTATCGGAGAGAATGGTGAAGAATGTAGTTTGCTCCTAATAAGGATAATTCTATGTTTACGTTTGTCATTATCTGACCTAGGTAGCGTACCTTTTAGCCACCGTAACTACGGATTCTTTGATCAATTGATTGTCCGTTCCATTTAGGGACAAACCAATTTTAGATTGCAATATAACGATCCACGTCTTGAGGTGGACGCTTCTGAGGGGCATTTGAATCAGGGTTCAGATTTATTTTGTGTTCCATTTGGCGAACTAGTTTCAGATCAATAGCACCTGATCGTTTAGAACCAGCACACAAACAAACGGGGGCCACACGTAAAGGGGTAGCTAGTACGACAACTACACAACCTGGATCACCTAAACGCTACCCTTTTGCATTTGCAAAACATTCAAAACAGTCTACGTTTGTCTCGATAGCTTGTGTTGGTTCCTATTTCATTAGTATTGCCAGTCAAATACTTTGCAATCGCGCAATCGTTGGCGATATACTTGAAACAAAGCTTATTCCCTATTTCAAACCATGGATCGTCGATCATCGGTGTTTCGTGTTTCCAAATAATCGTTACGATCCTCCAGCTGTATCTTTCGCAATCTAGTGATCGTTAGCGTTGATATGGAGAGTAGCCGGAGAAGTGTTGGAGAAAAAAGGAGGGTAACATCTAACATCTAGCAAGATGACTAACGTCTACCAAGTAATGTCCCGGACGACAGAGGCGCCCCCTAATCGAGATAAAAAGTTCGGCACAATATCACATTCATAAGGGATAACAAAACAGTATCGTCGATCCTTTTATACTTTTACAATAATTGTGCAGACCCATCGTCCAGCCCTAAATATCTAGTTCTGGGCAGACATCGGTGTGCCTACGTTTTGTGCGCTGGGCACAAACGCATATAACGTTATATACAGCTGTTTCGAGAAAGGTTGTCGGAAAAAAGCGCAAAAGTGCACGCGACAATCCTGAAAAATAATATGGGATATGATCAATGAATTTTAATGAGTCAAATAAATACATGAAACCCGCGAGCCGCGATGCCTCGTCCGTACAGGAACGATCTTAGATGGCGGGCCATTGGGATAAATGAGTTTTTAGGATATAGCGTGGATGACTACCCACAATACCTTTCTGGATTGTCGCGTGCACTTTTACGCTTTTTTTCGACAACCTTTCTCGAAACAGCTGTATATCGTCACTGTTACTGAATTATCAGTATATACAATCATGAAAAGTGATAAACTTACTGCTTGTTGCTCGGCACACAAGCTCGGATAATACGAAATGAACCGCCAGCAGCACCTCATCCTCGCTCCTTCCCAGGCTGGTGGACAAATTTCGCACATCATTAACAAGATGTTCCCAAAGGAAGCCACAGACATCATCTGCTTGGACCTCGGGTACAATCAACTGTCTTAAGTCCTTTAGTTCCGAGAAAAGATACACACACCGTTTATAAGTATTGATCTGTTAGAAAAGCCGTACTATACAGATCTCAAAGCGTCAATCGAGTCGATGTTCAAGCTAGATGAACTTGCCAGCTTACTCTTTTATATGTTTCCATGTTCTTAATACAGTCAAGAGAGATATTAAGAACTCTCTGTTACGGACACAAAAGGTGTCTGTTACAGTGGGAGTTGACTGTTTCCCCAGTTTATTTCCTTTATCTTACCTCAGGTGTTCGACAGCCTCCCATCATAGCTGAATGAAGAATGATCCTCAACAAGCTTACAAATGCGGGAGAGAGATCTCTTTCTGCAATTGTTTTCTGGGGTGCTCCTAAGATATGCCCAGTGTTAGAACGGTCAACATCCCTGGCAAAAGAACGACGGTGCTTAGTCAACACTGAACACAACCACTTTATGTAAAATTGCATACGCCAATAGATCGTTTCTAGTTAATCTTTAACTTCACCAATATATATAATGGAATGACCAAATTTTAGTGGATAGGAAAGCTACTAAGTTTTTAGCTGCCAGGCGCGGTTTTAGATGTCAGCTGCGGCTACTATCATTATAGGGAAAGTTCGGCACGTTCTCACATTCAGTTGTCAATCAACCACTACCAAACAACATGCGTTATTACTAAGAACTGTCCGTTACTGACAAAACGTAAAAAAAAACCATTATCAAAGTTATGCCAGAAGACTGAAGCAAATTTAATTTATAGAACGCTCAAGTCAACCACTTTTCATGACTGAAAAATGCCTAAGGAGGAGGTGCCGTCTCTTTTATATTAAAACTTTGTGTTTAAGTAATGGTCCTAGTAACTAGGCAACCTAACGGCAAGGAATGCAGAAAGGTGTTAATTGTGATATTGTTGAAACAGTCCACCTCGTTGGCTAAAACTTGAAAATCTACCATAACTTAATCAGGTAGTGCATTTATTTCTCTCTAGTTTACTAATTGGTTCCCTTTTGGTGAAAACTATTCTAAGCTTTAATGCAACCAAAATTCTATGTGGGAAACATGTAGAATTAGAAGCCTTTCTTGGCCATTGTTTTGGAGTTTTACGATTGGATGAAATCTTGTAGCACAAAAGAAACATCACTTTAAAATAAAGTTCCAGCAAATTTTATTTAAAAAACATGTCGTCCATCTTGTAGCACAAAAGAAACATCACTTTAAAATAAAGTTCCAGCAAATTTTATTTAAAAAACATGTCGTCCATCTTCTCAGTAAGAACCTAAACAATCTCAGTTATGTGGGGAAAGAGAAATACCACGGAACAATAGAGCATTGCCTAGTTCTTACACGCATTGTTACTTAAAATATAAAGAAGGATGTTACATGTATGCGCTAAAGTAGTGACCTGGCACTACACAGTCATTTTTGTATCTGAATCCGACAAGGACATGCTAACATTCGAAACAACAGCAGTAGATACTAGGTTGAGAATAAAGACGGGCGATAAGGATACACAAATTGTATTACATGTACCTTATGCTAACAGGTGCGTTGGCTGATGCTAAATTGTGACTTTCACCTCCGATCGTCACCGGCCCATGGCATTCTGGACAGTCACGCTGCTGAGTTGGCCTTCCGCACTATTAGAGGAAAAACGAAGCATATTTAGAAACCTTTCAGAAGGAAGACTGTGCAGTGGTTACTCGTGCTGCGCACTCTGGTGCTCTTAAAGGGGCAGTGTCCCGGATAACACATCGTGTTTTCATGCTTATGGCCAGCAGGCTTGCCGGTTTTGTCTTGAAATACGAAGAAAAAATCGCGAAAAGTGATGAAAACAAGGACATTTAACTTAGGAGACAAAGTCAAAAAGTCAACCTCTTCTACGCGAATGACAATTTGGATTTCTTGACCGCCTGTCACGAAATCAAATTTGGTGAACCGTAATCCACATCCATTTACGGATTCTATTTTGTATGTTTCGTGGAATTTGGCGATATAACGTGGAAAAAGGTTAGCGAAATTTCGTCATTTCGGCGGGACAGTGTATCTTTAAACTATTATAGTGATGTTGCGAAAGTCTTTACTAGGTAGGGGGCGATTTAATTGCTGCTTTTGTTACTACAAGAACTAGAACAGTGTAGTTTATAGTACATTATGGAGTGTACTTACGTCTCCAACAAAGTATCGATGGCCAGCTGGACATTCTAAACAAAAAATAAAACAAAACACAATATACCGTAAGTATTAAACCTCTGTGGAATGGATTTTCCTATTTATTATGTTATGATACGGCACACTTGAAAACAATTTTTACTTATAAAATAATGTGATACCGTATTGAAATAAAGATGATGATGATGATGAAGACCGTTCGAACTGCATGCAGCACAGAAAGCTATTATATTTTATTTGATAATGCAGATGCATCGTAATAAACACACAAAGACAAATTATTGGGTAAAGTCAACATTGTAAATAGATTGCAATGTCTCATCCTACTTATATCGGCTGCCATTAATCAGTAACACTGTAATGAAAGAACCTGAAAGAGATAGCACAGTAGTGAGGAATGGTATACTTACTGTACCATTTACCGCCCTCCGTCATAGCCGAACGAGTCTCATGAAAACTGTCTTCAGGCATAGTCGGAAGAAAAGAACCCTGCAAAATGAAAATGATTATTAGTATTACATCGCATTCTTATTATTACCGTATTATTTATTATTTTCTTTCATTTAGAATAATTATCAAAAGGCAATATTGAACACTTAATGACTGGTTCCGAGTGAAACAGTGAATTTTGTTTCCCTCGAATTTCGATGTCGTGATTCTCAGGAAACAAAATTCACTGTTTCTCGAGGGATCAGTCATTAAGCGATTTGTTATTTAGCAACACAAAAAAACACAACGCAGTTTGAAATGACGCGCCGAGTATTCGAAGTAAACATCAGACACATCTTAATCATGCCATCTTTTGTAACGGTCTAATCACGTGCGCCAGCGGACAACAGTGCAATATTACCCTCTGACGTCAAAATTGTTGCCCGCTTTCGCAAATGTTGCCCGCTTAGCAGAATTGGCGGGAAACAGTTTGTTTGTTAAATGTCATGTGGCCATGAATCAACCAATCAACGCGCGCGTTGTATTGAGAAAAACTCCGTTTGTCTTTTAAACTGAATTTATTTCCATTAATTTATATTTAAGGAATCTTATATCAATCATTAATATGGATGTGTTTAATGATTTTGATCTTTTAATTAACCAAGCGCGAGTGTCATATTCAATGGGCATTCTTTGAATTATTGGACAGTAAACGATTCACATTCGCATAAAAGCCACTCTATGCCTTATGAAGGATAAGATATGAGTGAAAAAATTTGCATAAGGCATAGGGTGAGCTTGAACATGAATTTGTCAGCGCCGCTGCAATTGTCCCTTTCGTAAACGGTCGATGTCATTTTAGCGACACTTAGAAAAATTTTCACTAATTTTACAATTATTTTTTTCTGTCAGAAAAAGAAAAATGCAATTAATTACCTAGAATCGAACCCGGAACCTCCGCATGCTAACATCTTCTTTACCACTAGACCACTGGGTTGATCCGGCAAACCCAAGAAAAATTTAATTATAAGAGGTGCTTTTCTTAATATATATATCAATAACGGGTCCCCCTTACCCTAAATCATACCAAACCGCGAATCTAGCTTAGATCTAATAATCGCTTTATCAAGGCCCAATTTTATCTAATAATGATAGTCCACTTTAGTCCCAATCCAGGCATAAACTAGAGAGAAATAGCATCCACCATTACAAAAGGCTTAGTTGCTAATGATGGCACCAACCGTTAAAAATGGCATCGACCGTTTACGAAAGGGAAACGAGCAGCGCCGCTGAAGGGGAGGAGGGTGGGGAAACTTTTAGAAACGATCCAGTCGAGTAGACTTGCGAGAAGAGAGAGATTTTGCATGTAAGGGCGTAAAAAAGGTCTTGAAAATCTCTCTTGGGACTTTTCTAGCCAATAGAATGCCTGCCACGAGAGCACGTTGTTATCTGATCATTCAAAACGACATGCGGCGGCTTTTACGCGAATGCCAATAGAGTTCGTGACCACACTAATCAATATCTTTGTCTAACTTTGAGCATTTACCGCGTAAAAAGGTTTACCATAAGGCCCGTACGACACCACACAGAACTCCTGGGGTCAATTCAATAAAACTTTTACACGTGTAATTTACAAGTGTAGCTGTTGTTTTTAACCTTTGAAACAATCGCTACACTTGTAAAAGTTTTATAGAATTGACCCCTGCTCTGAAATTTAGCCGATCAAAGCACGTGTCATGTAAGATTAGATAATAGCCAGATAATTATATTACTTAATAATTCACCTTTCTACATTTTAACATCAGTCTACCTTTCGACTTACCAGAATACTTCTTGGAGTACGTATAATAGCACTTAAAGGTGCCAGCAACGTATCAAAATCGATGCACTCGAGGACTGAATTTGCATGAAGTAGGACCTCAGGCAAAGCTTTTTCAATCTCGCTTTGGCTCTCTCGGACTGGAAGAAACGGAACACCCTTCCCTGGAGAATTTTCCAAAAGTGCGGATGCCAAATGCCGAGCCTATAACGAAAAAGTTCTGACATCAGCAGCGACATCAACGAATCTGAATCCAACCACCCTATTAATCTATCAAACAAACATGTACAGTGAGTAAGTACGTTAATCAGTCCGTTAGTCAGTCAGTCAATGAAACTATCAGTCATCCAAACAATAACTTACTTTATCAATCAATCAATCAATCAATCAATCAATCAATCAATCAATCAATCAATCAATCAACCAATCAATCGATCAAGAAGAAGGAGCATAGGCAAGTGGAATTATTGTTATTCAGTCAAAAAGAAAAGAAAATGGGTGAAAACGCGAAATACTGTAAGTTATGGTTTAGGAAAAGGAAGAGTGATGGTATTTTGCTTAGACATGCTGCATTTTTGAAGCAATGGAACTTACAGTTCGAGACAAGAATTTGCCACGTCTTAAAATGACATCCTTTACCATTTCGCACGCCTGAAAGGTAGATAGCATGAAACAATAAGAAAAAAATATAGCTAAAAATATATTACTCACTACAGCGTATGTGTATACAGTGTAAACACCGTTTGTCCCATGGAGTATATACCCACCATGTTGTCAAACACGATTATGATCTGCCCAAGATCTGAGATCAAAGGCTCCTAAGATCGAACACGTGAATAGAAATGCTAACACGTAACGCAATATTGCGGTAAGGTTATGTTTTCACACTGACGCGGTTCGATATTTTTTTAAAATTAAACGTAAGGATTTTTGACGAACGCAAAAAAAAGTAAAGCAATTTCATAATGACCATTCCGAAGAAAAAAAGAAAAAAAAGGGGGTCTTGAGCGTGAATTGAACTCGTGCCTCCGGACTGCAAGGCTGGGCGCTAGACCACTGAATCACCGAGGAACACAGACCATTTCGACAATACGGCGGCCATTTTGAATCATAATGTATTATGGGGCGACCAGGGGGCAAGGGCTTATCCAAGATGACGGCGTTTTGAGCGAGTCTTTCTACGCTGTAAGTTGTAGTATAGTACGAGCTAGTATGGGCAAGGGTGATCGATGTGCCGTTTTCGGTTGCACTAATAACAGACGTTACAAAAGTTATTTTATAATTAAGCCTCATATAAGTGCGTTTATGGTAGTAACGAGCTTCGATTCTGGAAATGTCGAAAGCAGAAATATTAGAACTTCTGGATCGACTAAGCTGTTAAACAGCGTTGATTACAGGGTAGACGGAAACACGAATGTTTGCTCAAACCATTTGAATGAATGAATGAAAACTCTATTTAAAACATATCAGTATACAATAATAGAAAAAAAAATACATGACATGTATAAAATTTTCCATTCACTGGTTTACATATTTGCTGTGTGGGAGTCCGATACAGAGAACCATTTATTAATGCCTCTCTTGAAGGTGTCTAGAGATTCTGCAGTGCGAAGTTCCTCTGGAAGATCGTTCCAAAGAGAAGCTTCGCTGTAACTGAAGCTACGCTTCAGGTAGTCAGTTCTTGGTTTCGGTAGCCTGTTACAGGCGTTCAGATAGTGGGAAAAGCGCTAATAGCTGGGGAAGGCGCGAAGAAAAGCGAGCGAAAAAAAAAGCGGGGAGACGAGGGAACGCCTGTAAACAAACTCAACAAAAGGTCCTTCCGCCCACTTTTAGACCGCCAGCTCAGTTGTCAATCATATGTCAATTACAACCGGATAAGATTTCTCGGGATTAGATTTACCGGGAAATATGATCTCGGTCTACGTTTCGATGTTGCTAAAAAAAAATGTGTAGTTTTTATGAACCAAAGTTCCGCGTGTGTCCCTTTTTAGTGCAGTTATCATCTGTTATCATCCGTTATCATCTGCTCGGGTGACTAGTCCCGATATTGCTAGGTTGTTTTCGGGTGCGTCACCTTCAATTTGAAGAGCCAAGTTGATAATGCCTTCCGCAGTAAGCCTAGGTTCTTGAGAATTTAGGTCGTTTGTTCCTACATGAAGGACAACACTATCAGGTTTCTTTCTTAGAATAGGTTTAACAAAGTCTTCCATATCCTCGGTGGTTGCACCTGGAAAAGATTTCACGACCACCTTGTTGCTTTTAGAGATACTCCAGCCACGAATATTTTGGATGATCGAGTCACGTGCAATAACGGTTACTGGTTTTCTTGCATGCTCGCTGTTGTTGTTGTTGTTATTAGCACCTGCATGTGAAACATCTGACTTTGATGACAGCTTTGTAGACTGGTTAGTGCTCTGACTTTGAGCTGTTTTGTTGAATTGACCAACCGCCTTGTTCAGCGTCAGGGTCAGCAGAGTCAGGTTGTGATGAAAGATCTTTCTCCTTATGAGCATTCATTTCTTTATTTATGATTTGAAGAGCAGTTCTATAAGAGTCCCTCTCCTCAGAGATATTTTTAAGCAGGTTGTTTTACTCTCTGAGCTGATCTTTCAACATGCAAATTTCGTTCTGTAGGTCTTGATTCTTTTGTTAAAGGGTGTGAATTTCCTGATTATCCTTTCTTTCCTTTTCGTTTTCTTTGAGCGGATGAGATTCAACAAGTTTTTCACGGATGTTGGCAGGCCAACAGATGTAGATCCGCACCCAACACTACATCTGAAAGGTTATGAAGAACATGAGATCACGCCGTGAAGACCGCCTAAGAAGAGATTACCTCCAGCACAAGGTAGTATTAGTAAGTGTTCGACCCCAAAACAAACCAGGCTTGAAATTGAGCAGTTGTGACAAAAATGAGAGTACCCAAATGGCTGAAATGAAAGTTATTGAACATATAGTGGATAGACAAAGTGATAACACATGTAAAGACGAAGATGAGTTGGAGACACTTAAAAAGGAGAATGAAAGTTTGAAGGAGAAAATTCAACAGCTTGAATCAATTAAAGGGGAAAATTTACGTTTCAGGACATCAAACACTCGGATGCTTTAGTTAAGGTGTGTACAGGTTGTCCAAACAGTGCAATTTTTTATTTTATTGTTGATAAAGTCAAACCCCATTCGTTGAAACTCAAATACTGGCGTGGTCAGACTTCTGAGGGATCAAAAAAGTATCAACATAGTCCTACAAAAGCTGGCTGTCAAACAAAGCCCGGACCCAAACGACAAATTTCACTGGAGAATGAAATATTGATGACACTTATGAGGATAAGACTAGATTTAAAAATTGATGATGTTGCGTTTATATTTGGTGTATCAAGTGCACATGCATCAAACATTGTTACAACAGTGATTTCATTTCTGTCTCGGGAACTAGAACCATTGCTGTATTGGCCTACAACTGAAGAAAGTATTGTATATTATTCAAAGCATTTTCCTGGAAATCTTGCCAAGGTGGAAGGCATTATTGATTGTACAGAACAAATCTCTAAACCATCCCTCTCCAAGGCCCAATATCAAACTTACAGTACATATAAAAGCAATAACACTCTTAAAAAGCTTGTTATCTGCACAAAGTCAGGTTCTATTAGGTACATTTCACCAGCATTTGGTGGATGTGCGTCAGACCGCTTTGTCAAATTGCGGACAAATTTCATCCTGGAATGATTGCTCTAGTGGATAGAGGTTTTCATGTTCAAGATATTTTTCTTCGTCGTCAGGTTAGAGTAGTATTCCCACCATTTAAAGGTAAAACAACACATTTTCTAAAGAACAAGTGTTTATTTCTAAGGATATTGCAAAAGCTCGCACTGATATTAAAAGGGCTATAGGCAGAATTAAAGAATTTGATCTCCTCAAAAATGAGCTGCCACTAAAACTTCATGATTTGGCAGATGACATATGGATCATAGCAGAAGCAGTATCAAACCCTACAGCCTCCACTTTTCAAAGACTAAAGCTTTTAGTTAATTGATGTCTTAACACTGAGATATGGTGAACCTTGTTTCAAAATTTTAAACTAAATCTTGCTGTAATTGTGGTTGTAACATTTGAGCTCAAGGAACCAGCAACAACTGTGGAATCAACAATATCTTTGAGAATTGTTGTTGCAATATGCTTGGCAAGAAGTTTCCTTGTAAACATTTCAGGAACAATAAAGTCATCGAAAAACTTTTCCAACTTGGGAAAATTGGTCATGAACTTGACAGTTGGAGTTATCCTTTGTGTAAAGCTTTCCTTGGGGTGGTGAACATGAAAATCACAGTACTGTTTCTGGCATACGAACATAGGATGTTGCACTTGAGTGTGATTCTTGTGCGAGGCCAGTTCCATGACATTTGCAAGAGACTTCCCCATCTGGACTTGCTGCAAGGAAAGGGTAGTCATTGGAAATTACCAGTCCTGACTCTTCACAAGTAAAAGATTTGTGATGAGATTTAAATTCCTTTCTGTATTTATTTCTTGCCTTCGGCTCATTTTGTCTTCCCCATTGCATGGGTTTTGCATCCACTTTCTTCATGTAGCCGCATATTTCAGCACAAAGATTTTCTGCTGCTTTTAATTTTTAATGTTAAGGTTGTCATCATATTTGGCTATGACCTCATGAGATTTGCTTATTCTGCCAATTCCAAATTCCCCCCCCCCCCCCCCATAAACTAGTTTTGTACTGTTGTATGGTTACCTGTTTCACAGAATGTTCCTCCGGTGATAATAGCATTAATTCCCTAAGTCTTTTGCACTTTTCTTTTAAAGTAGCGTTAGGCATTTACTGACTTATTCGATTAGAAAGCTCAGGGACAGTGACAGGTAACTTTTTACATTGCTCGTTCATCTTATCATCAATTTTGCGGACAAAATCCGTTTGATAAAGCACAGCAATGCACAGTTACCATTTGATGCTTCAGCAAGATTCTCCCAATCCTCTTTAGTGATGAACGATGACGTCCTGTCTGGGACAGGTCGAGGGTCAAACTTTGACCGCGGATATTTATTTTCATCTGATGATTCATCAAGGCGAAATTTTGCTTTTTTTATTCGAATGTCAGACAGTTGGACAGGTTCATGGATCTTCCTCTTTTTGCTATTAAGAGGGGTCTTCCCCCATTTTTGGGTTTTTGACGTACACGTCTTGTTATTCCCAGACCTTACTTCCTTTCAATGAAATGTAATAACCCCGCCACATATTTACAACATTCCCCCGTTCCAGCCAAACATTTGCATTCCGCTGTCATTACAGCCCCAGTCGCTGTTCGTAAACAATTAAACCCATACCATGTAGGGAGCTTCGTTTATCCTTGTTTGAGGGACAACCTTTCCCCTTACATAGAAAAAGCTCACACCGCGTGTTTGATATGCCATTTAACTCGACATCAGAAACTTGACCTGACTCAAAGAAACGTTTTCCTTCCGATAGTGCTTTTTTGCTTTTGTTCATTTTAAATTATTCTTCTAAATCATGTAGCGTGGTATCCGGGAGATATTCACTTCCTTGGAGCCAGTTATTAACTTTTTCAGGAAAAGGGAGAACAACGCCACCGTCAAAAGTTAACTTTTCCTTCTTCCTTTTGGCGATGTCATTACCTAATTTCTCTTCGCTTGGAAGAACTTGAAGTCCAAGTTGTTTGGCGTAGAAAACCTTCTCAATTAACTGCTCTTTTCTTCCTCCATTTGCCGAAATTACAACACCACGATCTTTCAGATACCCGCTGAGTTGTGGTACTGTCAATTTTCTTAATTCTTCTTTTGTGTAGTTTGTTTGCATTGCACTCCTAGACGAATTATTATCGTTACCAGACGCCATTGTTTAGCAAGCAGTAACTAACGCAATTCTTGCCACCTAGCCGCCCCATAATGCCTCATGATTCAAAATGGCCGCCGTATCATCGAAGTGGTCTAATTATTATTGCAAGGTAGATACGCATCAAAACGCGTGTCTCGATTGGAAAATCCTTTTAGATCGATTTTAATGTTGCATTAAAGATCCAAATACGAAATATCTTTAAGCTTATTGTTGTTTATATTCGTTTACAACAAATTAGTCAAGTTAATTATTGTTATCGCTGGTTTCACGTTATTCTTGTTACGAAACGCATTCTTAACAAAGTATCATGTCACTAAGTTTACAGCTGATTGAAGGAGCGAATGAGCGAGTGAGACAGTGAGCGAGTGAGTGAGTGAGTGAATGAATTGGCCACCGTCACCGATAACCCGTTCAATACGCTTGCGCGTATTCACGGGTTAAAAACGGTGAACGAAATTCTCTGATGAAATGCATTTCTTAAATAACAACTTTTAAAAAAGCAACACCAGAAGCGAAAAATGAATCTGCCAATTTCCTTCTTTCTGATCATAGACGAATAATGACGGTCAAAAGTAATATTAATGTTGTGGTGCAATTTTGTCCTTGGTGCAAATTTTATTTTCCTTTGTTTAAAACTCATTATCAGACATTATCATACATCAATATTTGAGGAATATACCATGATTGAAATACACCTGTCAATACAAAAATACACGATAAGATAAACCATTATAAATTCTGTTGTCTTGTCATAAAAATGCATTACTATGTTAGTTACACACAATTAATTACCAATCGATGCCTTCAAGCTTCAGAAACATAAGTTGGCTAGAAAAATTTACCATGGATTGGACTTCCTGGTTTCGTGCTGTTCTCTGCGGCAAAGTGACCTCTCTGTACAATGCCAGGAGCAGTATAACATCCTTTGCATGATTGGGTATATCTTCCAAGGACTAGAAAGAAAAGTTCAAACACTTTTTAGTAATTAAACCTTCTCTAACAAGAGGCTCCTAGCAGCCTATACTCATGCGCATGCGTAAGTAAGTTAAGAAGATGATAAGAAGATAAGAAGATGAGAAGAAGATAAGAGTACTCCTTTCATTCAGTCATCGTTCCTGCAAACCACGTTGTTTACTATTGATTGTTTTGGAAATGAAGGCTGTGCCACAATGAAGGGAATGATTCTTCTGTCTTATATATACCAAACATGGACATTGCTAATGTAAGTAGGGTTGTAGGAGACGCTGTCGTGACACTTGAGTAACGCTCTTTTACCGGAAGTGAGGGTAGCCGGAAGTCACTAAACAGGAAGTGTAGTGGCAAAGCTATGAACCGGAAGTGTACAATTTAAAATATGCGTGCATAAATTTGCATGACAAAAAATAAAAATAATAATAATAACAAGAAAAACGGAGCCGAAACCTTACCTCATGCCGCTACGCGCATGAGTAAAAAATGTGCTTAGCCTCTAAGAAAAGTAATGCGGACATTCGACATTCTTCATGTAATATATCAAACACGAGGAAGAGTGTTTCATCAGGATATCCAAACACCGAGAAGTGAATTGAAAAGAGAAGGCCCAGCCGAGATGTTTTAACCGACCTCTAGGTGTTTGGATACCTTATATAAAACTCCATCTAGTGTTTGCTATAGCTTCTCAAACTAGTCATTAAATACACAGAGAACAAATAAATAAAATCGCCAAAATCTATGCTTTAAGATCGTGTTTCCAAACCACTGCCTTGATGGATTATTAATGAATTTGAGCTGAGAATGATCATTCTTAAACGGGATTAATTCTTCAGACGTTTGAAAATACTGCTATCGTAATCCTACACTCAGTATTTGAGAGTTTTGAGAGTCATCAGAAGGACTCAAAAGAAGGCACAAATTACCTCTAATGATGCAATTAGTTCATCCATGTTTTCACTTAAGATGGCTCCTGCTAGAGAATCTCTTACTTTCCGATAGTTTTCTCCATACACCAAGAACCTGTCTAGCGTCATTCCATCACCCTGTAAAAAAGAAAAAAAACGTTTAGTGTTAAAGCGTTAGGTGCGAGGGTTGGGAGCAGAGTTACACATATCGTGAAGTCCGTAAATATGTTTTTTTTTACTTTAGTTTAATGACTGTAAAAATATCGCCGTTTATAGTCCTTTTAGTTGAATTTTTAGAATACAACGCTAATGCGTCAGATAAATTTGTTTAAATTGAAAACTACATATCTGAACAAAACGGTAATGTAAACGTTTTTTTCCTTTTGGTTTGTTACCTGATTTTGGTACTAGTTTTAACTCAAAATACTACACCATTATACTTACGAGCAAGCAAAGAAACTCCTTACCATTCTTTGTTGGAATTCAGCAGGAACGATCCAAGAAAGCTCTTCATTTTGAGATATTGTAGCAATTGAACGCACCCCGTAACGCTTAACAAGCTGCTTGAGGAGAAAGAGAGCACGAGACCTGGACCGACCGGAAGTGCACAATGCTTGGACTGTAGTGAACAACGAATTCAGGGCTCCGCGTGTTTCAGGATTGGTCCACATTTCATCACTATTGACAACACTCATATACATGAACTCTGAAGTCTTGTCCAAGGCATAGCGAGCCTTTGCTATTGCTTCTAGGGAAGCAACCGGCAGTTCATCAGAACTTGCGAAGTCTTTCTCCAGGATAAGGAGAGCGTCTTGGCATAATTTGTTGAGGATGCCAATAGTAAGAGAAAGATCGAGATCGGAAAACTTGGCATGTGTACTGGCCAAAGAGGTCTAACAAAAAAAGATTAAATGCAATCATTGACCACCACTGCATTCATAATCAATTTTCAACCATCACAAACTGCAAAATTTATCCTCTGGCAAATAAGGTGGAATACACCACAACAGCTGTGCTTTATTGCCTTTGTATTCTAAGGCTAAAAGTAGATATATACAAGCCTTAAGGGCTCACTAACGTATATTTTCGGACCCGTTGCTAAGGACAGTTGTATTGGCTATTTATTTTTATTAAATTTAATCATTTACATACGGTCAAATCTTCAACTCAGTCCTAAACCCAAAAATGGCGTCATCGAGCCACGCCCATGATCACGTTATCAATAACGAAAAAGTCTAAAATTTTTGATGTGTCGCATTTTATCGGAAAATCGTTGACGGTGTTATGGTATTTATTCATTTTCCCATCATCGTTAGTATGGATTTCGTTTTAATTTGAAAAATAGATTTTTTTAGAGAGATTTAAAATATTGATTTGTCCATAAATTGTATTGAAAATGATTTCAATAGACGCATACTTAGTTATATTCCATATCCAGGTTAGATAAATGTAACATTGAAAAATAATGAATCAAGTTAGAGACCGCCAAGAATTTAGGATTTTTCTGCAAACCGGAAGTAATCTAAAACGAGGATACTGGAAACGAGGTTGAACCGGAAGTCATTTTATTAACGCATGCGCTATTCGTCTGACCAGAGATCTGTGCTTTAGTGGGTTCTCGCGGGGGTTTTCTGATTGGCTGCCGAAATGCCTGCGTCATTCACCGGAAATGATTTTTCACTTCCTTAGCAACGCGCGTGAAATCCGTCCGTGAGCCCTTAATGGAAAATAACAACGAACAGAACTCAGTGCCTAAATACGAATAACCGGACACAAGGTCCTTTTCATAAACTTGCCGAAATTGACATATATACACTTGATGTTGGCTAAGGATTTTTAAAATGCTAAAGTTCCCATGAAGGTTAATATGTAGTTATGGAAAGATGATTTTGAACTGTTTCCTACCTCTATGCACTGCACAGTGAGCAGACAAACGTTTAAAACATGCGGCACCTCTGAGGACAAACCCTGAGCTTTGTAAAGGAAGCGTTCGATATGCTTCTTGGCCTTCTCGTCACTACGTGGAAATCACGGAGAAGATGTTATTAGCAAAACTGTCAACACAGCAGGAACGAAAAAAATAAACCATCATAGTAAGTACTGAAACTAGTCAAAATCCGAGCAAATCAGAAGACCTAGCAGCCATTGAAAAGCGCGGGAAAATATATACGCAATTGGCTTCGTTTGATGTTTAAAAACACTTGGTCATGTAATATTAAATACGGTATATAGAAAGAGAAGACAACAATTAACGGGAGGAGTAATAGCGGGAAAGGGGTATTTCCCATTCTATGATGGCCGTACAAAAGTGTATAAATATTATTTAAAAAGTCTAAAATGCAATTAAAACCAAGGTACAGACAAAAACAAATATACTGAAACATATTTGCAATCTACTGGCGCAGGTAATGTAAAAAAGCCACTTTAAATAAAACAAAGCTGTCGATGGTACAGCCGTCCAGTCGGTGTGTCACTTGTGATATGCTGAAACACCCACCTGGAATTAATGAGCTGTTGCAAGAGAAATGATCTGACAACAGGACTACTGTCCATTCCAAATCCAGGGAATGGTGAAAATTCTTTTGTTTCATTCAACTCTTCTCCAACAACATAACGCATAAGCATTTCAAACACGTCTGGATCCAAATCACGAGTGGCTTCTCCAAAACAAAAAACTGAAACGATATCCATGAAGAATGCGTTGCAGCGTTGAAGAAATTTTCCGTGATCGTCAGGTTTGTCACTGCAAAGGAAAGCAGCATTAACGGTAAACAAAACAAAATCATAACATGTGACTGTCAGGACATAGTTATCGGGGCACATTCCCTTAAAAAAGTAAAAGTTCATAAAAATAAGCCTTTAGCAATTTGAAGTTATCTGAAACAAAACGTCTAAAAATTAGCTAACATGCAAATTTGAAAGTGTACATCTTCAAAGTGGGGATTTTTATAGCCGTTTGGAATTCGAAGGATTTGTATGGATAGAACAATTCCTTGTCATCCAGTCACGCGTCAGTGGCTCTTCATACAAATCGGTGTCATACAAATCCAATTTCTCAGAATTGGATTTCTCTCTCACATACGAGGGAGAAATGTTATAGCACATGTGGCAGACTGAAATTACAAGGATTTGTATGGAAAAACCACTGAAAACCAACTAAGGCGTGACTGGAAAACACCTTGTTGACTTAATGTGGCGCAGCAGCTCTTGCATTTGTGATATGTATGTACTAAGAAGGAGAATAGCACACAATAGAATAGGCAAGGACAGGATACGATGAGAGCACAGGATAGGGATAATGGCAAGGATTCTAATTTGGACATAAACATGTACAACTAATAACTCATACAAGGGTTTTCATGGAAAAACCAGTGAAAACCAACTAAAGCCTGACTGGAAAACACCTTATTGACTTAATGTGGCGCAGCAGCTCTTGCATTTGTGATATGTATGTACTAAGAAGGAGAATAGCACACAATAGAATAGGCTAGGACAGGATACGATGAGAACACAGGATAGGGATAATGGAAAGGTTTCTAATTTGGACATAAAGAACTGAGAACTCATACAAGGGTTTTCATCTGTTGCATTTATGATAGGTTAATCGTTATATTTTATTTCAAGACCATATTAACGTTACTTACCGCAGTAATTGCTGGATTGAATCCTCACTGCAGCGCAGTAAAAACCGTTCAATAACAATGAGTGACTCTTTCTTTGAAAAGTCCGTTCTGTCACCCAAGGCCTGAAGATAAGATGGAGTTTTAGTTACATGTAAATGTGTCACATTACAACTCATCTATGCATATATTACATGATCTATATTGCATGATCATGACCAAAAAAGCAAAACCCTGAAATGGTTCAAACGAAAAAAAAAAAGAATTGTTGAGAAAGTTTTCCTTGTTACCATTCCCCTTTTGGATATTTTTTTAGGGCGCATATTTGTTGTTCTTTTGTTTATTACCTTCCAAAGTTTTAAAATTGTATCCACATCCTCGGGATCTGCCTGAAAAGGGTACACGTGTTCAATAAACAGTCTCACTGCACTGATGCGTTGCCACATGTACCTGAAAATAAATGTAGAGCAATCAAAGTTCAAGGATTGATTTGAACACCACAGGGACAATGCACTTAAAAGGGTGGACACATATTACTAACGCTATCTGCATACAATCTAGTCACGTGGGTGTAATTGTAAAAAAAAAAACCCGCTAAAAACTGGATATTTCTTTGCAAAATTCTCAGCAAAAAAATAAAAGGTAACTGATGAAGCAGTTCACTACATATAGAAACCTGCACTGTGTAAGTATTGTCTCAGTTTTGTCTCCCATGTGTGCTTTGCCTCCGGATGCTTTGCCAATCATTGCTTCCATCGGTATTTTTACGGACAATACTGCATCACACCATTTCTGCCTTCGTGATGTCTCCTCGACATCTTCGGCCCGAGGTTCCATGCGCTCCAAACACATTTGCAAGGCCATAGCGTCTACGCTCTGTGGGAAGAATGGTTTCTTTTACAGGTTTTGATGTACATGTAATCGGTTAAGATTTCTACGTTGAATCCGTACGAAGATGATTCGTCTGATCAAGACTGCTTTTTTTAACGGATAGCTGTCAGATGATTATGTGTTTGATTGCCGATTTACTCTAAAAATGATTCAAACATTGAGGAAAAGAACTAAATCAAAACAACTCTGTCGTTGTGATGGTTGGCATTTGTGCAACTGGCCATGGCCAAATGTGGTTAAGGAGGGAAAAACCCATCATGACTTACCATCTCGTTTTCATCCCATGAAAAACTGCTCAAGAGATCTGGCAAAATATCAGGTTTAGCTTGCAGTAGCAGTGACAGCCAGTTAAGCCGCTGCTGTATTTCGGAATATGCTGTGTGAACTATTGCCAAATCCATTTGGAAGCGTTCTGAAGTCTTGATGAAATGGATTTCTTTTGCAGCAGCTGTAATCGCTCTCTGAACAACCTAGAAGAAAAAAGGATCCATTTTTAATGATAAAAGTGAATAGCTATCCACTATAATGCCTTTAATTATGAGATTGTGAAACATTTTAAGGTAGGTAGAATTTTCGCGATATTCAACTATGATAGCATCAGCTTCCTGTCGTTTTATTGTCCATAACACCTGCAATGTTATCAGCATATTTACTCTTTGGTTTAATTGCGGATTAAAGTTGTCGATAGACACCTCTCCTATTTAAAGTTTTGCAATTTTTGCAACATTTATTCCTGATGTAAAATAATAAAATAGCGCAAAAAAAGTCAACCGTTACCTCCAGTTCGTCATCATCTCGAGGTTTGTATACCATGTGTGTAAAGTCCTGTAAATAGCGAGCTACCACTGCTTCCCCGCCTTCAGAGATGGCCTCTGAAAGAATCGCTTTCACTTCTGAATTGTTAAATAATCTCCGCAAACATTCGGTAATGGATTCAAGGGAGTTGGCTGAAAATGAATAAGGCTGTGAGCATTAAAAGAATTGATACATGTTAGAAATCACTGTGAATCGTCTTTTGAAAGGGGTAAGTTGCGATCCAAAGGTAGTGAGGTAATTAGTTGTTCAGTCTATTTCCCTGTCCATGTTCATACTACTAATTCATAATTCATAAGGAATATGTGAATTGCTCATGAACAGGAGTAAGCGACGCAATGCTAACATTAGCGATGATTGTAAAAGAGACCGATATTCCAAAGTTGACGATTTGCTCTGACAAAGACTAGTGCTTTCGTTTGTAACTGAATCTCTTTACGGTGGCCAATTTACTTAATCAACTAACTTCATATTAAACTTGAGTTCCTCACTGCCACCGACACAGCACCAGTTTCTTTAGAAAATAACCTCTTTATCCATTTATTAAAAAGACAGAGTGGTTTGAAAATAACAATTTCAAGTTTTCTCACCTGCAACACTTCTGGCATCTCGATACAGTTCATCTATGCGCTCCTTGAGGAGCCACGAAAATGGAAGGCTGCAATGAAATGAATGTGAATGATATCCTGATTTTAGAACTGGGACTTTGCTGCGTACAACGGAGGCGTCTCCTTCTTGGAATATGAAGTCGTTGTAATGAAGATAAGTGACGGAACTGTCTCGAAGGATCTTCAACCACAGGTTAACGACCCAAGAGTCTTCACTGGCTGCCAATTCGAGATTTCCATCGCGATCAACATATGCAATGACTTCCGCCAGAACTGGGGCCACAACAAACTGGAAACGGCGCAACAGCGCTTTCTTGAATGTTCCGGTTTCATGCACATTGCTAGACAGGGCTTCTGTTTCAAGCCACTTGCTTCCTTCATTTGGTGCTCGCTGATCTTTTTGTTCCAACAGCTGATGGAGACGTTCTGCTACTACCATCTCAAAACATCCCTCACCTAAACAAGGTTAACATTTGTGACTGTGTATTGAACCGTGGCTTGGATATATATGTTTATTGAACGTCTTGTCCAGTATTAGTAACGGATCGTTAATTTGAAGTTAAGTCCATTGCCATGCTTTTTAATAAAATTAAGTTCCCTACTAACTGATGTTGAAAAACAATAATTGGAAAAAAAGGATTATAGGAAAGAAAAATGTGGAAAATAAAAATAACGATCTGTCTTGTTTAAAAGAGATCATGTAATGAGTGCACTGCATACAGTATTGCAACTATGAACATAACTGTATTTTAGATAAAATGCAAAACAGCTTCTATCTTCGAATTTTAGCTCTAGGAACTGTTGTGCTGACTATATGGTTTAGTTGGATCCCTATGTTAAGCGTCACATTAAAAAAATTAACTGTGTCATGCAAATAACCTTATACGTACTTTCATGAGTTTCAGACTTCTTTGGTGAAAGCAAGTTAATCATGAGTTCAACTCTTCTGGTGGCTCTTTCGAGAGTAGTTTCATCATCCTCGATCCTACTTGCGGCTTCCTGTACGCAACTGGTAAGAACCTGACGAACGGTGAAGTTATCTTCCGTTTTGTTTAGTGCACCTTCAAATATTTTACTTACAGAACGGCCTGTCATAGCTTGTATAAGCGGAATCTCCTCACTTGGTGGACAAAGGTCGTCAATGTGAACTGACAACCAACCTTCGCCTTGAACACCAACAAAACCAGGGCAGCCTCCTGCCACTCTAGCCAACTGTACAATCATCAAGATGTGACTGGATCCAATGGATTCCTGACCCAACTCATTCTCCATTTCTCGACACTCTTCTATGAGCAAATGGCGAGCGCATGCAACCAAGTTTAGTGTCTGGTCAGTGGAATCGCACTGTACTATCAACAGGCTTTCTCTGCCTCCAAGTTTTGCAAAGAACTCCCTGCTGTATAAATGAAGAGATATGATATATTTAACAAATGAACTTTTTACGGCGAAAAGGTAACCACTAACACTGAGATAAAGCATAGCTAAAGAGAAGCCTCTACATGAAGACAATTGTTTGAAGCTCACCCAATGGAATTGCAGAATTGTTGTTCCGTTTGGAACTGCTGTAATGAGACACATTTTACATAGCCTTCTGGAAGTTCAACAGCTTCCGCTACCATGGGAATGTCACGGTCAGACAGTAAACGCGAGTGGGTTGAAATCTGGAAAAAAAAAAAATCAAAATTTTCTTAACGCCATAAACAAGGCAAGAGCCGGAAAAACCGTATGCTTAGTTGTAGACTAAAAAACACAAGAAAAGACAACTAAGAAGCAACAATCGTTTTTGTTTAAATACATGTAAATATTATGTTTTGTAGGTTTCTAGGGTTATCCACACGGGTTGCAACGAAACACAATGACAGCAACAAAAAGTTGCGAGCCAGTACTGCGCAATTATTTTTTAGTTCATCTTGCGCATTGCGCATCAGTTTCAGTCCCCCGCTCTCAAACTTAACCTTGCATTGCTAGTAAAACGGCAAGATTTTTGCTTTAACTTGTATCGTGTATAAATAAAGGATGTTGTTGTTGTTGTTAGGAAGGTTGTTTGAACCTTTCTCTCAACTTCTATTCCTGATAGAATGGAGCTATACCAGGTGGGTCCTGTCCGAGTAAAATAGTTTTGACTATTTCCCTAATAAAGCTATTTAATGGCATGTCACTTGACCCCTTACTTGAGCACGCAATGCTGTCCCATTTGTCGCTCGTGTTTTCACGTCTGTCAGAGCTGTCACTAAAAAGTTAGCGAGGCTTGAGTGTTCCTGCTCGCGGAAGTATGTATCCCACAAATTACCCGCCTGTGCAATAAGACGGGAGGAAGGGAGGCGCGTCACCGAATCGGGAGTCGCACATTGAAGTAAACGTTCCTGACAACATTTTAGTACCTGAAAAATAATCGCACAAATGTTACTGACAAAAAATGATTTAGAAATACACTAAACAAGAGAAGAAGCTTAAACAAAGTTTAGACAGTGTTTAACAAAACCGCGGTCTAAACCAATTTCAATCTGATCATCTCTAATGTTTAAACGTTATTTACTGTAAACAGTGTCCAGACGGCATATAACACAGACTACAAAAACATTTGTCGACTTGAAATGACCCCCGAGGGAGGGGAGGTACTCCCATATATGAGCTATACAGGTATGTGCCGCTGTGAAGGGTATGGTTTTCAGACAGTTTAGTTTGGGATAGGGTGTAGTAACATTCAGAGAATTTTGGTCTAGAATAGGGTATCATTTTCCCAAAACTGATCAGTTATGTAAAGAAGTTAGTCTAGACACGGTTTACTGACAAATGGCATTTAAAAAACGGTACGGCTGGCAGTACGGCATTTTTACTGATCCCTGGGAACTAATAACAAAGAAAGCGTTCAGTCTAGAATAGGGTTGCAAAATGCAGCTAAGATGGTCTAGTGCAAGGGTCTCAGAGTCCCAGCGGCACACCCCCGCCCAAAATTTGCAGAGTACCCCCCCCCCCCCCCGGGAAATGACCCTCATACATAACAGATGTGGTGGTGCGTTAATTGTCTTAAATCGCGGTCTAAGTTAGACTCCGTTAAAATAACCCGCCCAAAGACTTCTGTGTATTTGGTTGTCCACTATACATTGAATTGGTGAAAGAAATAACAATGAGACGCGAAATAAAAAAAACAATTACTGGACTAATGACATAACAACCTCGTTCCCAGGATCTTCTCCTTCCCGTCCCCTGGAGCTCCAGGGGGCGGGAAGAAGGGAGACCCTGGGAACGAGGTTGATGACATAAAACTAACTTATTATACACCAAATAACTTAAAATAAACAGAAGAGATTTTTAAGGCGTGGAAGAAAATGTCAAATTAACAGAGACTGGAAATATGAAACAATAAATTGTCTCTCAGCTCAATGTGTTTCAAATGAATGGGCGCTGGAAATAGAATCATAAGGTTGTCAAGGGTGCACCTTTCATCTGAAAACAACAATAACAACAAAGCTAAACTGAACAAGAAAGAAGCATACCAATGCGGACATACTAAACAACCGTTAAATCCTCAAATAGGACTTACCTATTGAAAGCGTATTTTCGTTGGCAAATTGTACTGCATTGGATAGTTCACAATTTGTTAATAAGGTTTTTTTTTGCGACCAAAAATGTTATTCTTGGTTTTCACATGACGTCTTTAAAATTAAAAAATCTAAAGTATACGTTCTACAAAGCTGTTTCTAACATGGTTTTTGGATACAAGTGTTATAATCTTTCACAAAAAGTTTCAGGTTTAAACGATGTTTTGCTTCCGATTTACAAAGGTTTTAAATGTGTCACGCACTTCGTCACGCTTTTTAAGATAAGCCGCGAAAATAAACAGAATTGAATCTGCTGAAAGTTATTGTTTGCATTATAAGTGCTTACAAGCCGAGTTAATGGAGCTTATAGCAAAAAAAAATTATTTTTGATGTGATTTTTAGTGTAATTAAGACTTTTTTTCGCCGCCATCTTTGTGCCCCCGAGTGGGCACAAAGATGGCCGCTCCATACATTTCTTACTAAAAATGTCTAATACTCGTTCGCCTATAACTCTAGAACGAAATGGTTTTGCACTTCAAAATTTGGCCAAGATGTGTAGTTTGAAACTATACAATTCCATAAACATTTTGGATTCGAAACCTATTGTTTAATGCTTCTGAATTTTGATATGACGTAATTGAAAACCAAGAATATGATGATAAATTATATTCCTTGTTAAAAACAATCAGTACCAAACCGTTCTTATAACTAGCATAAAGCATCTCCAGATAAAAAAAAAAAACAACTCCTGATGATTTACATTTGTGAAGATTTTAATTAGGCTTTGAAGAAACTTACGTTGTCTTCCCAGGTCTCTTTTTTCTCTTCTGATAAATCTGAGCCGTCTTCGTGAAGCTCAGAACAAACTTGCAAAACAACAGCCGGAACGCAATCCTCGTGGTAACCGATAAAAGCGTCTGCTTTTGTGAATTTTCGGCTGAAAAATGAAGGTGTAAATAAAGTCAAGTCAGAAACCCATCAGTGGGTTGATACGTGTAACTGTCTCTTGTACGCTTCAAAACAAGCTTCCGATTTTTCAATTTGCTAAGAAGTTGTTACAGCCATATTTGGAAAATCAAGATAAAAATATTAACTAATCAATTCTCTAGAACAACTTGCTTCCAATCTCGAGGGACCGAGGGGTTTCCAAATACGGTACTAAGCAAAAAATGAATATTCGGAAGCTGAGAATGCACGTTACACGTTTCAACCCACTTACGGGTTTCTGGTCAAGTATGGTTCCAACAATAACAACATAAATAATTATTAAGAATAATTTTAAGATTACACGGAGGTACAGTTAAAATGTTACAGAATTTCGTTGGAAAGATATCCCCGCCATTACAGCCTTCACATGGTGTGGTATGTTGCAGGTAAAATCCGTTCTCAGGTTGAATCAGTATTCAATCTAGGTTAAACGTATACCTAGTATTCAATCTAGAGGTAAGCTAACCCTAACCCCAGCACAAAGCTAACCGTCCCCTAGCACAAAGATACATGTAGCCAGTGGTGTGATAGTTAACTGTGTGCAAGAGTAAGCTATGGTTAGCTTACCTTACCAAAATTGAATACTGTATGGTAGCAGGCAAATTTAAAATATAAATATATAAACGTTTCAGGGATAAGACTGACAACCAATAAAACTTATTTGCATGTGGGTTTGATATGCTTTAATGCTAAGACTAGGACTGTTAAAACCTTCCATCTGTTCTTTAAACAGAATTGCTAAACATAACATAGCACATGGGGAACTTAAACACCTGCAGGACTTTGCCTGCATCATATCAGCGTTAAAATGTACATACAGTTTCGATATCCCATAAAAGAAACAGCTACAGGACTTTGCATGCATTATATCAGCGTTTAAATGAAGAAACAGTTTCGATATACCATAATAGCGACACCTAGAGGACTTTGCATGCATGATATCAGCGTTTAAATGAAGAAACAGTTTCGATATATCCTAACAGAGACATCAGCTTTTAAATTCTAGAGACAGTTTTCATAGAGGTACATTGTAAAGTCAACACGCATTTCAACGAACCTCTTTCGCTCATGTGTCGGAAGAATGACCTCTGAAAAGTCTTCAATCCATCCTTGTAATTTCTTGGTGACGTTTTTTTGCGCTTCATTGAGGCCTGACGACATAATAAGGAAGTGCTTCTCCATGCGGTTAATGAGTGGAATGGGAAACTTGTTGTAAACCACATCCTTCTCGGCGATTACAATCAACCTGCACAGATAAACAGTCAAATGCATCAAGAAATTAAACTCCAATTTTGGACGAAATGCGATACATTTATTGATTACCTATTTCATAAAACACGTTTCACTTGAAATTTACCGATCTATAATTCCTCGCACGAGCGTTAAAAAAGGAGAGTTACTTTTCCATAAAAACCCAGAATTTCATTATTTTGCGCTCTTGTTTTGTGAAGGACATTATCTCAACGTGGTTTCTCTCAATAAAACAGCGACGCCCTTCAGTATGCCTTGATTTTACTAGAAACACAATCAAGAACATTAAACCTATCAGACAATAGAAATGATTACCTGAAATCTTCGTGAACACGACACTTCACCCGGTGATTGCCTAGCCCAAGATCAACATATTTATCTCCACCAAAAAAGACGTAGTACTAAAAAGTAAAGTAACAATTCAATTTACTCATATTTTGTTGCAACGAACCTAGCTAGGTGAAATAACACTCTCAAGTAACTTCCAGGTGGATACAGCTTTACCAATTCTTCGGGATCATATAGTGTTGTATCTGATATTAAATGCCTGTTTTATAGATTAGTTTAAAGAGTGATTATCAGACATTAATCCCTGTACGGAAACACTCTTTTTTTCGAGGGCTGTCGCCTGAACCATTTTTCCCAGCTTGATGGATTTCGCCGGGCGATTACATGCAGGTGTGAAGTGATTCTGAGTATCAAAGAGGTCGCATTGTTTTTACTCAGACAACGTTTTTAAACCACACCGGTCTGAGTACCTTCGCTTAGCCTATACATGAAAATGATCACAGACTGGTTATAGAGATCACGAAACTATCAAGTGTTAACTAAATAAGTTAAAAGGGTGACATTCAGGACATTGCCCTCTTAAGTTAGGAATTGTATAATACGTTGTTCTCCCAAGACACTCTTCTTGAGCTAGAAGGGTTCAAATGCTTCCCTTTTTATAAATGCATGTTGTGGTTAAAAATCAGAGTACAACTAAAAAGAAACGTCACTTCTCCTACGCTTGGAACCTATTCTATTTTAACTTTGCTGTGCATGTCAGGTAAGTGACTGACTATATTACATTGTTTTTGATTCACGACAGATACTAGAATTAAATCTTAACTTTTATGCGCTCTTTTAAACATCACATGATGAAACTCACCTGGTTGAGGGCATCGTAAAGGCTTTCGTAGAGATTTTCAAGATTTAACAAAATTACTGTTCTGCCTGTCTCCATACAAATCTTGACGCGGTTTATGTTGCGACAAACCTGTGATAAAAAAATTGCTCCCAATATCACGATATATTGAACATTTATTTCTAAGCAATTTCTAATCCTCGCTTTAATTACAGTAGTTACACCTATATAGTTAAGACAGAGGAACAACTTTAACCCTTTCACTCGCAGAGTTAATTATGAGACAAATAATGTAGTGCTAACTTTTTAGTCTGTTGATGAAATCCTATGGTGCGACCATTCAAATGAAACCTCTTCAGCAGTACTTTTGCATGGTACCATTTGTTCTAACTTTTAGTCTGTTGATGAAATCCTATGGTGCGACCATTCAAATGAAACCTCTTCAGCAGTACTTTTGCATGGTACCATTTGTTCTAACTTTTGAGTCTGTTGATGAAATCCTATGGTGTGACCATTCAAATGAAACCTCTTCAGCAGTACTTTTGCATGGTACCATTTGTTCTAACTTTTGAGTCTATTGATGAAATCCTATGGTGCGACCATTCAAATGAAACCTCTTCAGCAGTACTTTTGCATGTTACCATTTGCTTTTCAATATTTTATAAAATGAAATTTGGATTTTTTTAAATTGAATTTTGATATTTGGGAGTTGAATTTTGATTTCTTGGAAGATAGAGGATTAAATACTCAGTGACCTCAGTGCTTTTAGTGTTATAGTAAACAAAGTGGCGGAAGTATTTCGGATTTCATATGAAACAAATCAAACCACAGAATCAATTGATCACTCGCTAAGAAAATGAATTAACAATGAACCTGGGTGAATAGCTGGTCCTTTGGGAAACTGCTGCCAAAAATAACATATGGTTCTTCCTCGTCCTCTTCTAGCAAAAGCTGTTTAATTCTTGGCAACGCCGCGAAATTTTCAGTTAGAATAAGTGGGTAGCGTCCTTCTCTGAAAAATAAGTGATTTTTAAAGGGTTAGTCGCGCTGTTTAAAGCTACATACGAGAAAAAAACGAATGAGAAAACTTGATGTTTTGTAACCAAGTAACCAAGCTGCGATTGTGGGATGTCAGTAAAACGCGGGGTCGGGGCCGGGGTCGGGGTGGGATTAGTCTAGGATTAGGTATGGGATAAGGCATAGTGTTACGATTAGGTAAAGGGATTATATTTAATCCCATACCTAATCCTAGACCTAATCCCACGCCGACCCCGGCCCCGGACCCCGGGTTTTACTGACACCCACGATTGTGTGCTTTAAAAATTGTATGCTTTCAATATCAAACTTCCGACTGTCAAGTAAACGTAACCTGCCAACTTTACCTTGGGTCTGATGTCAAAGTTGAAGGGAATTATAAGCCACCGAATATAAATATGTAATATGTAATACAACTAGCACCTACCCCATGATGCTTTTACGATTCAAGCTTTCCTTAATAAGGTTGAGACAGTCAAGGCCCAAGTTGTCTTCTTCATTCTTAAAGTATAACATATCATAAAATGACAACTCTGAAGACTTTGCTATGCATAAATGTGTTGGTAAATATAATTAAGATACGTAATGTATGATACATAATTTATAATATATATAATACATTATAATTCAACACATTGATTCACTGCCTAAATATGGCCATAAAGCTTTCGATATCCGTAGGTCTACATGACGCATATTCAGCGATGGCGGTAAATTTCGCATTCTGAAGGAAATTGAAAATGCTCGCTGCCTGCAATTTCATATCTTTGGAAGAAAAAAATGCGTGAACTATGAGATCATAAAGGAAAAAGAAAGAAAAAAAAAAAGAACATTAAAGAAAAGAGAAAAAATATTGATCACATAATTGAACAAAAAAAGCCGCGAAATTTTCGCGATGTGTCGCAGTGTTTCTTGGCGAAGCTGAATGAAAGCTGACAACGCTGGTTCAAAGTTTCAACTGCTCGACACATAGTGAATGAAGGAGCACAATTTTCGAAAAATGCCGCTCTGTTTAGATAGTCGTGTGTTTGTTCAATTTGTTTTGATTCTGAATTGAACTTTTTAAAGACACGGAACACTTGTCACTAAGACAAGTGTTTTAATTTGTGTAGTCACTACTGTACTCTGTCCCGTTCCTTACATAGCCGAAAGCTCTTCGTATAAAAGTCTCAATGTTTGTACGCTGAATTAATTTTAGCTTGGTAAAAATTGGCAAAAGTCTAACCTGCAAAATCTCGTCCGGGAAACCAAGATGTGCCTTGATGATATTCACAGGGTTAAAGTCTTCCTCCAACAATCCACCAAAGTTTCTTTTAATGGCGTGTTCAAGCTCTTCCCAGTTTGGAGAACGTTCCTGTTCCTTCGCGATATGGAAAATCATTTTGACAAGGCTGAAAAACAAAACCATTAAAAAAGAACAAAGATGTACACTTGTAGAACAGTGCGTTTGTTTGTGATTGTTTAACTCTAGTCCATGAGTATAAATATGTTTCTCATTAGTTCGTAAAGAAACCATTTGCTGATTATTTTTTTACATTAATTACATTGATTTGTTTAATTGAATATCCATCCCTTGTTATTCAGCTCAAAAGGAACGAAACCTTCACAACAGAACTGCACCGTAGTTGGGCTCACGGTTTATCAAACAAACAAAAGAAATTGCCGAAAAATAGACAAACCCTAGGCAGCAAAGTATTTCTATCGATACGCTTTATTGCGCAATCGGAAACGAAGGCCGACCAACAGATATGGAGGCGTGTGATATGCATGAGAGAGAGATGAGAGCGCGAGGAAAACCTCTGGGTACACAGGGTAGTCATCAACGCACCTGTAGAAGTCTCTCAGGCCAAAAAATTCGTCTTTCTTTCCATCTTGCAGTCTTTTTAAGGTTTTCTGTTTTTCGTAAAGATCAATGTAGGCGTCGACTAACGGACGTATAAAACGCTCCACCAACGGCATAATCTCCGGATCATCGCCACAAATTCCTCTAATAAGATAACAAGGTGGATACGAAAAGTAAGGTTAAGTCCTGTAGATCTACAAAATAATGAGACAACATTTCGACATCACCCAGTTATACCCTAAAACTACTGTGCCTGTATCGAACCCACCGATGGATTTTCTCGCGATGTCATTGGAACTGTTCATTATTTTCCGATATACCAATCACCGGAAAGAGTTTACTATTTACTTTAGGACACAACATATATTGCCTCCCATCCGCTAACGCATTACTTCTTACCCTTAAGCTGTATACATAACAAATTACCTGGCAGTTCCCTCAAGTTCATTCTCAGAAGGCTCATTACGGGAGAGCATTATTCCACGGTTCATCTTGGCTGGATCCAGCGCCCAGTTCGATAGACCAATGAAAGCAACGCGGGAAAAACTATCTTCCGTTTCAATGTCATCGTCATCGTCATCGTCATCTTCCAAAAGAGGATGTAAAGTCTTCAGAGGCATTTTCGGAGAGTCCTCTGCCAGCCCTACCTCATCCAGCACCACCACCGAAGCAAACTTATCTAACACCGTTTCTGCTGTCTTGCGCTTTTGAAGCTCACTGCATTGTCGGAAGGTTGCCAGAATCCCTTCGGGGGTAGATTGAGGACTACACTGATAAGAAATCAGCTGAATCTGATTGTAAAAGAAACAACCCATCAGTCCTTGTGTACTTGACTCATCAGTTATATTTATAATAATATTGTATTTTAAACTGACCTATGCTGTTGAGAAAATGGTTGAAGATAAGACACTCCCGCCTAATTGGGGAAGCGACAGCTTACACATTTATCAAATAAATTTTAAATTAAGGAGACTCACCTCTTTGAAAGTCTTAAAGAGATCAGATGGTGAGCGATCGCCCTGCATGTTATCAGCTACAACAGTCTTGGCTAGAGATTTAGAGCTGCCTGGTTTTCCAACCACAAACAGTGGAATCCTGAGCTCAATGCACACCACCATCATGAACACGTTTTCACTAAGGGCTGTGTTACGTGCAATGTTCGGGCCAAGCTTGAGTTGATTCATCACAGCTTGTTGGCAGCTTTAAAAGAAAACGTTAAGTAAGTTGGACATGCATGTGCGACAATTAATTGTATTTGATCAAAACCAAATTCATTACTCTGGCCAATCACAACAGACGCAGACAATCAAATGAACCAATCAGAATTCAAGCGCAGGAAAACGCGTCCAAGAAAGTCCTGATTGGTTTTGATTGATTGAGAAAGTGGCACAAGATTTCTTAACCAATGAACAAAACTTTTCAATGCAAAACCAATGCAATCTCGAGATTTCGACACTCTAATGCATAAAAACCACTCCACTAAGCACCTTTTTTTTAACAAGGTACGCAATCAGTAATAAATTTCTAAATGACAGGTGGTCAGATAAAGCTACATGCTACTTTATTCCACTGACGGTTTTCAAACAGTCTTTCGGAATCTGACGTTATCATTTTGAAACTCGGGAACTTAACTAAACAAAAGTCACCCTATTGCTATGATAAAACTAAGCTATCAAATTGTAGCATGTGTGCCATTATTTTCACCATTATTAAACTTACCGAGTGATCTCTCTTTCAATTCTGTCAGGTCCACCGGGAAGCCTACACGGATGTCTGAATGCTCTTGCTACTACCTCACGGTATTCATCTCGCTTTTGTAACCGCGCATGGTAACAAACTCCGAGTGCAAGGATAAGTGACCAAGTGATTTGATCTATGTCATCACTGATTGTCTCCTAAAGTGAAGTTCGTAAGGTGGTGTTCAAATGAAATGCACGCAGCAGCTATGCATACCATTTTACTCATAACAATAGATATATACATTTTACAAGAACACACCAAACAAGAAAAACTACAGATAATATAATACTTATAAAATATAGATAAAGCAAAATAGAATCGATATTAAAATTGTTCCTAATAGATGAACGGGGAAGCTACTCTAAAAAGGAAAAAGGCATGAAGGAAACAATTTTTGACTAAACGAATGCGAGGATTTAAAGGCTGGGAAAAATAACTTCCCATTTGTTTTTCATGCGTATAATTTTCAAACCTCCGTTTTCCATCTCAGTGTATTATTCAGATGCGAATAAAATGGCATCGAAGTTTACGTTCAGGGAATCAGTAGGCCTGCACCTCTTCGGAACCTCTAATTTCATTGGACCTGGATGAGGTGCACCTCTATTGTTTTTAGGGCTAGGGTCCATTGTTGTGTTCTTTGTTCTATTGTTTTCTTAGCCAATCCTGTGAGGCGTTACAAAAGATGGTGGTCTGTCCCAGAGAATGAACTTTGAATTAAAATCCACGAAGTCCATTTACTATTTTAAATTATAGTAAACCACCGTATATACATGTAACTACAGTATGTAATTTAGTTTGGCCAACACGTTTTACCTGAGTAAACTGGGAAGCTTCTTCGTCAGCGAACGGACCAGGATGATCATCGGGATACATTTCTTCAAACATGGGCATTTTTTCTTCAAACTGAACCTTTTGTGCGAAGATGCGATCACTGAGCTTTTCTTCAAACTTGGGCAATTTTTCTTCATACTGAACCTTTTGTGCGAAGATGTGATCACTGAGCTTTTCGTCTTCCTCGTTTTCCTTCTCTTCACCTTCGCTACCATCATCATCGCCTTTCTTTCCTTCATTTTGAATTAGAGGCGAAAAGTCTTTGTAGTGATTATAAAACCAGACCATGACCTCCATGGCCCGTTTCACATCTCTTAGACTCACAAAGCTGCATTCATCCTACACAAATGAAGGGTTGAATTAAAGTGCGATAAATCAATTACACGAATGATCACACAGAGAAAACTAAATGCATTTACATTCGGCGGAACTGAACTGTAAGTGGCAGTGTCAGAGAATGCAAATAGCCGCTATGGCGTTAACGTAAGTAAGGCCCGGTTCAAACGTCGAACTTCACATGTGCCGAATCTAATGCTAATGAGCAAAATCTATTGTTCTTGCTGATTTGCATTAGATTCGGCACATGTGAGTTCGACGCTTGAACCGGGCCTAAGATTTGACAGTTGTTATGTATTCATCTCAGCTCTCGCACTTTCTGACGTTTAATTTAATGTTCGTTGGGATTTTTTTATCATGTTATTCACTTTTAGCCAGCAAAGATTGGTGGGACTGCAATTGGTCGGGGAGTACGTTCCCATTCTTTCCACTGGTCTTTGTAGTTTTCGTATCAGACGGCGCACACGTTCATGTTATAGTGTATTGCTAGATTACGCTGTAAATGTGTATTCTGTTTTTCGAACTGACTACCTTAAGTTTGAGGTAAGATGAATGAAACTGTATTCAAACGTTACTCAGGCTCATAGTTCGAGCTCCAATTTTACTAGTAGTGAATAGAAATATGAAGAGTCGTGATTTGCTGAGGGAACGTTACAGTCTGCAATACATGCGTTTTCTAGGGGCCGACACTGGTGCTAGAATGCCAGAATTCGTTCGTATCTTTAGCGGACATGTTGGATTCCAAAGACGCAGGGAGTTGGGACGAGTACTAAAAACAATTCACACCACTCTATAGATGAGGCCAAAACCATGTGAAACGCATTCCCAACTAATAAAGTGGCGTTGGACCTTATGGGAGAAGATGAATGTAAAAGGAAATGTCCAAGAAGATTGGAAAACGATTATTTTAAATAATCAATAGTATCCATTAAAAAGGCGACGAGATACGAGCCTCAATACAGTGTCATCAGTTAAACAATTCGTTTTTTACTCAGTCGACGTAAGCTATTGCATTAGTATCAAAAGCAGTACCTTTCTTTTCCCCATGAATTGCTGTGAAACTGCCAAGATCTTTGATATGGTATTGACCAGCTCTTCGTTTTCTGGTTGAAGACCTCGTTCGTGCAGTATCTTTAGAATTGTAGAGTGTAATAGTCAATACTTTATTGGTTTTAGAATTAGATTTACTGTCATATTATTTGACAAACATGTGATAGTGATTGTATTTTTTGAAAACTTGATCCAGATTGTCATGATATTGCATTACAACCTGCTGGCTCCATTAAAACAATATGTTGAAAGATAACACATAATATAACCCAATTGAATACCTACCCGTGTATTTATATATCGCTTCACTATCTGACAGATGTACTTTTCTTCCACGTCTGGTTGTAAACGTCCAAAATCCCAAACAAGACTGTGCATGCTTTCTGGTAGTACGTGCACACGATACACCAGTTGACGCAATGGAATTCTGCCTGTATAAGTGTTAAATTGAATAATAATAGTGAATTGTGTTGAAGAAAGAGTCGTTTTACAGAAATTGCTTCATCATTCAAAAATGTTGATTTTACCAAGGCGATCTGTTGTTTCATCCGTCTTTACGTGGTATCCTAATCCCGCCGACTCTAGTTTCTGTATCATTACATCTGTATGTCTGAAACGAAGAAAACAGATCTCTTTTTGTCAAATTTGTGTTGCTCACCGAGTTTAAACATACAAAAAATAAAACCAGTTAATAAACAACGACGCATTACTAAAACTGACTTTTTAAAAGTTGTTATATTTAAACGTTAGAGCCGTAGGCTTTCCAACAACTTCCATAGTGTCAATGCGTGGAATTATTACCTAGTAGGTGAATTTTTTCTAGGACACACTTCACGGAATAAACAAAACGCTAGAGGAAAAAGAGCGGTGTCTTTTGTGTTATATGTATGTGATATTTGAACATTATAATATCTGTTCTATATACGATCATTAATTCAACTCACCGTATCTTCTGTATATTGTTAAAAAAAACAAGAAGTAAAAAAAAACATCAACCTATGCAATTGGTCTTTCAATGTAAAAGTACCATAACCTATTAAAACGTTAAAGGAAAATGCACTATTCTAGCTTCGTGACGCACTTGCGATATGGGTTGCAAGCAACAATGAACTTCAGACGGTTGCTTTCCGATGAAAGAGGACGACCATTACACTTTCGGTCCACCATGATTTCTTTGATCATCCCCAAAGCTTCAGTGGTGTTAGCTTCGTCAAAAAACAAAACGGTATCGATATTATCCTGTCCATTTTTGACGGCCATCGCTTCTGCGTGAAGAACGTTTCTTTCTATGTCTTTGAAGGTTGTACCACCGTGAATCTTAAGAATAAACGAAAATAGAAACCTTAAACGGAATGGTATTTTGCTATTATTTAATATCCTTAACAAACGGGGGCCCTGTAATAAAATTATTACATATAACGCGATGACACAAGTATCGCTTGTTGTCTATACGCAACGGTGGTTGTTTGACCGGACAAATTCACCATGCAAATTTACATATAAACAAGCACAAGGCATCACGCCATATCATACTCGTGCCGATATATATAATTCATACGATACGACGGCTAAATACCGCAATTCCGCAACCATTTAATCCAATATAGCGATCAACGTTTGCACCATCGCAAAGAAAAAAAAATTAGTCGCTTTTGGACGTATTCAAATCTCTACTGACATTTTTAAAAATTGGTGGCTCAGGGCCCGAGATACTCACTCTCTGGAGCTGAATTGTATGGACATGTTGTTTTTACAGTATTGGGACTAATGAAAATTCGGTAGAAATTCCATATTGTGGTTTTCATTAACTTCTGGAGCCCCACACGTTGGTCCCGAAGTTTAGCAGCACTTTCCATTCCTTTCATTTTCCCATAAATTTCATTGATTGAGAGGCTCTCACGTTTAATGCTCTACAAGTTTCAAGACAAGGTTAACTTATAATACATTACCTTCATCACCAGCAAATTTTTGCGTTTAATACCCCCTGTCTGTAGACCGCACATGTAACGGATTAGGCGAGTCTTTCCACATCCCGTTTCGCCCATTATTACAACTGGAATGTCACATCTGAATCTCATGTGTATGGCAAGAATTTTCTTAGCATTGTCGCCGGTCAGCTCGTAGGATTCATCAGGGTCGATGCCCCATTCCATACCCATTACCTTACACAAAGTTGCAATTTTGTCAGCCCTAAAAAAAAATGATAGAGTAACCGGTCAGATAATAAGTCCAACTGAAACAGCGTTCTCAGGTATCAAGTGCAAGTCGTAAACATCGACAGTGAATCCTGGAAAGATGGTGCTGATGAGCTTTTTAACACATTTAGTTTATGGATATTCAAGAAACGTACTTGCTATAGGATTCAAAGTCGTTGTTTAAGTCCACCTTCTGTACATGAAGTCCTGTGCGAAGATGTCTTGACATCAGTTGCTGCCGAATTATTTCTCCAGTTTGAGGATCCAAAAACTCAGAAAATCCATCTGCATCAACTTGGAATCCAAGAAATGTAAGGGTCGCATGATCCGGATTAAAAAAGATGTATGGATGAGTACTGAAAGCAAAAATTGGAATGAATATTACGATTTATGTATAGGTAATCATACGGTTTCGAGTTCAATTTGGGATTAATTTGCACGAGTGAGTTTTTCAAAAAGCTCAAAATTGCACGAGCCGCTTCGGCGAGTGCAATTACTTATTAATAATTATACATGAAAAAATTTGCATCCATTTTTGTTTGGAAACTTTTTTTCTTCTTTTTTTGGCCAAAAAAAAGAAAAATTTTTTTTTTCGATCTGTAATTTGCACTGGTGTAACACTTTTTGCACTGGTGTTACACTTGAACTGCACTGCTCTTATAAAATTAGCCAATCAGAATCGAGTATTTTTTCATGTATATTATTATCTTGAAATACGCACTACGAAAACGTCATACGTGTATTAACCCTATTCACAACGAAAAAGCGAAAAGTGTCAGCGCTGATTACTTTAGAACCATTAACCAACAAACTTCGTGACTTTTTCTGAAATTTTTAATGTGACAGATTTTCCTTCATGACATGTAACCGAATTTTGAATTTCAATTAATGTTTAAACGGTAAATTTAGAACTCTTTTGTAGTAAATTTAACAATTGAAGACCATTTTAGAATTGTACTTTTGAATTTTGGCTCAATTTTGGCACTGTTTTTAACATGATGCCGGATCCAAGATGGCGGCCAATCGGAATGACACTTACCGCGTCAAAAAACGACTTAACTAAACTTAGACACAGTTTCATAGCCACAACCAATCCACAACGGCAATCAAAGCGCATAAGACTCATTCATCATTTGATATTTACCTTTGTTCCCAAGATCTTCGCAGTTGAAGCGGACGAATGTCGTTTTCTTCATTTGCACCGCCAATTTCCTCAGATGCCAAGTCTTTTTCTCCTCTCAATGAACGCAAGGAAAAATCCTGAAAGAACAATCAATTTGTTGTACAGCATAACCACAGAGCGCGGCGTGTAAAGCACGGGTACTGGAGCAAATATTTTTCACAATGCAAGTTAGCCAATCAGTAGAAGAAAACATAATTAAAAAAGCTTAGGCTTTGTTACTAGTTTGCACTTTAATTTTCTGGGCATCAGTCATGAGGACGTCATTAACTTCTAGTTTTCAAGACATAAACTGTTTCCATAACACTGAATAATAGCTTTTAAAGGTTGAAACAGTTGGATTAACAGTAAGCGTCTCCTGTGGAGTCTGTAATAACTGACTTTGCCAAGTGCCAATTTAGTACTGAAATACAATAACTATTTTTCAAGTCATGTATATAAGTGCCCCATCAGTGTAAAGCACTGAACTTTACGTTATGCTTACCTTGGACATAATTATCATGAATTTGACCACAAAAATTCGAAAACCTTCCAAAGTGTCTCCAATGAACTCCGGGTCACAATACACACTTTGCTCACAGTCATGAAGCTGGTAGTTCAGAAAGTTAACAAAATATCGAATCTCTGACCACGATGGGTCATGAACACCACAGTTCCTACAAACGGAGGGAATGAAGGTACAAAGATCAAGTTAAATTTCGTTTCGTGTTACAGAGACGAATGGGAATATCTTACAAAATATCACGAGGTCTGTCCTTCACCTACGCATCTTTCTACAGTACAGGTTTTCACCAAATTGATTGATAAGAGTTTTAAGATAAGTGAGACAAGTAAATGGATGAGTAAGAACTTGCGACTGGCTACGGTTTATGGTATATTGCTTATTGGGCAATACGTTGCAGTAGATAGATGTTAACCATGCATGGCAATCACCAAAATATATGTTGGAGTTTGCCCCAAACTCTTCATTACTATTATACTTGCACAAAAAGCAGGCTACAAAAACTGTAGGAACCTGATCAGGGTCTTTAGACATTCCTCTGGACTCCCTTCCATTCTTTGAGCGTCAAAGTAAAACTCCTGGATTCGGTCACGGTCTTCATTAAATCGCCGAAGATACTGCCACACTCGTTGAACGGCTTCGCTCTTAAATTCTTCATCATCGAACAGAGGAATTCCTTCTTGCGCTTAACAAAATAAAATATTCCCAGTTAATAAGAAACGAGTGGCAAATGAAGTGTTTCTCGGAGAAAAGACACCGTTATGTTAGTTATAACGATGTTATGGGACGCGCCAAAGACCGATTTCTCTAACGCGGCAAAACAGTCTTAATTTATACTTTATCGAAAGTGTGTCCGTAGAAGGAAACAATGGGCGTCGAAATTAGTTTGAGACATGCACCTTTTTAAAGGTTAACTGAAAAATAATCCTCACGCTGGCTCTCTCTTTAAAATATTGGTTTTCGTCGATAAAGAAGGATTATCATTTTGTCCAATGAAACCTATTGTAATTTAAGTTACCTTCCTTTCTTAAATGACGGATTATCTGTCTTGGACGTGAGCACACGGTGAAGGGAAGAAGTTCATAAAAACTGCAACTTGTTGGCGATTTTTCATGGTTCTAATGAATGAACATAAATCATGTAAGAGATACAAAGCGATTAAAATAATTGACGTTTTAAATATGATTATATTCAGAACGTTTAACTAGAGTAATTCTAGCCATTTATGGAGAACAGAAAAACATCCTCGCGATTAAGAGAAGCGAAACATAGGTTGCGGCAGAAGTGATCATGCATACAGACATACCTGAAGTGAAGTAGAAGTAATCTCAAGGATGTATAAATCATAGGGATATCTTCTCCAAACGCGTCCGCGATCATCTGTTAGTTCTCCAAGGATCAGCAAGTTAAAAAGCAGCGTGTCAAGATCTGGTGTCACCTAACAATTAAAATATAAGAATTTCATATTAACCATAAATCATTTTAGGATAACTTATTAAGTAGTTAGTTAGCTTTTCTGTCTTTGCTTTTACCCAGAAAGAGCAGTTACTCAGTCGGTCAGGCAATAAGTCCGTTCGTCATGGAATCAGTCAGTCAGTCAGTCAGTCAGACAGACAGACAGACAGTCAGGCAGGCAGGCTTGTAGGCACTCAGTCAGTCAGGCACTCAGTCAGTCATTATTGAGCTTTCCTGCTACTTTCTTAATTTGTAATCTTGGAAAATACGTACCGTACAAGAACTATCAAGATGGAAGATCCTGGACAAAGGCACATCTGACTGGATAGCGTGGGGAAGAAAAAATCCAACAACATCAGCGACACGAGCATGCTTATCGTGAAGAGGAATTGTTATACACAGCGGTGGAGATTCTTGATTTTGCTCATTCAACTCTTCAGTAACAAACTGATTGTTTGGAAGGTTTACCACCTGCTCTGCTATCCTTTGAACGACTAAACTCTTCCCCACTCCGGGGTCAGTGGACGATACCACGCGAACATTTAAGCTACAAGAAGAAAACAACAAATATAACAATAATGAGGAACGATAGAAAACTAATACTGAATTTGCGTTACTTTATATATCGTCTCTGGGATTCATTGCATATGCATACACACACACAAAACATCGTATTTTCTTTTTATCGGTTTTAGATACTCTATTTAACTAATTCCCTGTTTGCGGGGGTGGGGGCGGGGGCGGGGGCGTTACTACCAAAATATAGCAAGACAAAAAACTTACTTTCCGGAGCCATGAACGTCTGTTGCTGGGCTCCAAATCACGTGCCGACCGCGGTAAGAACCTGGCCTTTGATGCGGTGCTTTGAACTGAGTTGCCAGGTAACGTCTGAGCTCGTCTGGCTTACGATATCTCGTTATCCCTGTCACTCTGTATTCTTCCAGGGCGGCCACCAGGTGAGAACGTTCTTCATTTTCACTGCTGCATAGAACCACAAGACCAAAGCCTAGGACGATTAACAGTGTTAATTTAACTTCTTCAACTTGTCCACTTCATAGCGGAGCACTCGCCGGGCCATTGGTCATGGCCAGCGGAATGTTTCGCGGGCGGCGTCTGTTACATGTGTGTCCGAGCGTCGCGCAAGGCTAGCTCGCGGGCGCGTATGACGTCGCAAAACATGCGCGAATGACGCCACACGCGCGGCTACACAGTCATCAGCTCGGTAAACACTTTAAAAGTTAACGTTGGATCTTTCGCAGTGTTTAGTGGAACAGTAAAGTCGTTATTTCCCTGCATTTTTTCGCGGTTTGCTACTCAAGACAGGGATACTAAATAAGGGATACTCAGAAGCCGCTTTAGTGGAAAAAGAAGAGCTTTCAGGGTTAAAATCTTGCTTCGAGGACCTTCATACGTTTATATCAATGCGGGAGATGTTTGTTTTTATTACGGAACCAACGCGGAGATTTAAAGAATTTTGAAGCAAGCGAGGGACTTAAAGGTAAAACAAATTGCATCGAAGACACGGCTCGGAATCGATACGCTATTAATGGTACGCGTTTTGCTTTTAAACATAAACTAATGGGGATTTCAATAAAATTTTTCGAAAGAAGATTGTGTTGTCCATTTTTATGTGTTTGTTAATCCATTCATTACATAGATTGAAAAGCGATTTTATGTAAACAAAACAAGACTTAGACTTCACTCGCGTCGCCTTATGCAAATTTGTTAGTGCATTTTTGCAATTTTGATTTCCAAACAGTTTCAAGGGGAATTTTTGACAAGCAACAAGTGTATTTTATTCGGAAAGTAGTCGTACTAGTTATTCTAGACGGAGAAAAAGTTGTTTTTGTGAACTTTTGTACGGTCTAAATGTACTGTGCAGACGGTCGCGTAATACCGTTCTTGAGAATTGCTAAAATTGAAAATATAGCCCAGTCGTCAATCTTAATTCTTGTGCTTCCGACCTTTCACCTAAGTTAAGTTCATCTTAGTTAAGCTGGTCTTCAGAGGGCGACGCTGTTAGGCCAAGCCTAACTATATATATATTATGGATTTGGTACTGGAAATTATCCTTTATTTGACTGACGAATAAATGCATCACAGCATTCTGTTGAAAAATATCTTACTTTCATTGCCATAATCTTGCATTAGTGTGTGCAGGCAATCAACTGCCTTTTGGCTGACGCCATAGTCCAACAGATCCCCAAGAACAAGACAGTACAATTTCTCCCCTGTCTCTGCCAAGGCACGACGCCACAGCAACTCCACCTATGAAATAAATTCGCCTGATCGTTTACCATACTTAAAGTGTAAATGGAACTGAAGGCATACTACCTTTTACGTTTTCTTTTTCAAAATCTGTCAAGTGAAAGTGTCAATGTTAAAAGAATAAAGGGCTGGTTTCCACTAACGACGGAAGCGAAGGAAGCGAAAGCGGAATCGGAATCGCAAGAAAGTAGCAACCAAAGTGGAAATCAACACGACGGAAGCAGATAGTAAGTGATAGAAGCAGTAGTGGAATCGGAAGAAAAACGAAACCTTCTGATTCCGTCAAGCTTTCGATTCCGATTGCGACTCTGTTTTCTTTTACACTAGAACGTATGGCTCATTACCCTTCCGACTACGACTCCGCTTCCGATACGTCGTTAGCGGGAATCAGCCCTAAGAAATGATTTTAAAAACTAAGGTCGACAACCATAAAAAGATGATATGGGTCTGACATGTTAAAAAATGTAAACGTATTTTTTACACTGAACCAGAACTTAGTTATCCAATACATTCAGTAGCACGCCGCTTAAATATGGAAACAGTGTACATGCGTGTACTGACTGATATACTTTCTAAGCACCTCCTCATATGTTGTTTCAGAAGTGCAAATGAGGACTTCGTCACCAATCGGCAGACCACCAGTTCCATCTTCCATGTAAAGGCTAAGTACGGCAGGGAAAATCTGTTCTGTAAGAAAGCAAAGGACGCCTTTGTGTTATGATAAACCTATAAAATTGAAATTCTTGACTACATGATGGGCTTCAGAATATGCGATAATGCTCAAATCAAACGATGCTTACCATTGATATATATGTTGTGGTGCAATTATGTCCTTGGTGCAAATTTTATTTTCCTTTGTTCAAAACTCATTATCATACATTGTCATACATTTCCATACCCAAAACCAAAGGACTATAAAATCTGCACCAAGGACAAAATTGCACCACAACAGATACATCACCAAAACATTTTCACTATAGCTGGCGAAAAGAATGACTATTTAAAGAATGACACTGGTCATACAAAAAGGAAAAAAAAAAAGAAAAAAAGTCAACTTCAACAGCATCATCACCAATAATGTCTAACCTTTGCGTGCCAGAATGAGATTTGGTCTCCCTTGTTTCAAGTAGGTTGGAAATCGTCTCCTTACAGTTCTTTCCCCTGTGAAAAAATGTGTATATGAGAAACATGTAATGTTCACCGTGTCACGAGCTTTTTATTCATTGTAGACTGTTTTAACTTTTAAATACACGACCACATCAGCTCCGCTGTAATTTTTATCGTGTTTAAATAAATGTTGTTGTTCAGAGCCACTTAAATAAATGTTGTTGTTCAGAGCCATCCTTCGAAAATTTAAGGTAGCTCTGAACCCCTCTTACAGAATGTTTTTCAACTTTGCTAAAAGTTGCATCTTATCCTACTAATCAAAATTCGAAAAGAAAAAGTGGGGGGTCACCGAGTCATTTTTTGAGTTATTAACGCTTAAAGCTAAAATTAAGGGTGCTTCCTGCACGTTATAATGTTGCTATAGTAACATATTGTGTCACAAAAATGATACCAACGTGTTAACCAATCATTGGGCATTCGTTTGATATCATAATTGTAGCATCAACTAGAAAGTGCTGGAGACTGTTGGGAGCCACCTTAAATTTCATTAACAAGTAGCTTATTTCGCTCGTATCTATTGTCCGCCTCTGTATATTTCCAAATTGATTCCGTGTAGAGAGCGCCAATACTTGATGCCACATCAATATAGAACCGACTGAAATTTTTTGTCATTAGAGGAACCCGGTTGCAGCCGTGAAACACGTTAATCTGCAATGAAGCTGGATAATGCATTTTAGATGTATTTGAGGTTGTGGGTGACTGCTGAATACTGTAATATTTAAGTTTCATGAATTTTACGATATGTCAAGGTATAAGCTTATGACCTACAGAAAAGAGGAGAAATATAGCTGGAATTTATAGTGCAGTGGAGCAGAATGGTACCTTTAAGACTGACTCATTCAACAACGAATAAATACCGTGACTAGCCAAATAAGACAAGAAGACGCCCATTTCTTCCAAGCTCAAATAAGTGCCTCCATTTGTTTCGTCCACCACAAGGCTTGAATTTTCCACTTCGTCATTGTCGTCTTCCAACGAACTAATAACAAACATAAAGACCCACAGTTAGACTAATAATGAATGAAAACGATGCACCATGTTCTTGGATTTCTACTACATGCCACATAATTAGCCACTTTCCACCATGTTTTAAGTCAGATTAATATGTTGCACGCATATTGACGGAATTGTCCAATCACACGAGCAATCAAAGACAATTTGATTGAAAATACCATTAATTTCACCGTACATCATCATATGAAAAGTGACTTCTTCTAAGGTTGTTGAAACGTCAGTAGCTAGTTGTCAATAGCAACAGCTACACTAACCCGGATGGTCACACTCGAAAGACTACAAAACATCTCAAACTGTCACGTTCCTTAGAGATACATCAACGAGATAAAGCGAAAATCGACTAAATATTGAATAAATGTTTTCATAAAGAAACGCATTACAGCTTTAGAATGATGAAGATTGAAGCACACGGAATTAACTTTTCACAAAGGATATTTTTTGTTGGTGGATTTAGGTTTAAGATATTAGCCATTATATCATGTATCATGTATGTCCATCGTATGAACGTAATGAGTGGAACACAAAAACATTTGCAGTGGGTTTGGATCGCAGTATTTCATGAAACAGTAGAGAGCTTAAGCAACCACAACGGTGACGGCAGTGAGAACGGCACAAAACAATAGGTTTTATGAGCGAAAGCATTGCCTCTGCACGTGTTGCACGTGCGTTTTACATTTTGGTACATTTCTTTGCCGTTCCCTGCAAAACAACAACGTCAAATGATCAAATTAGGCCCGGTTCAAACGTCGATCTTCACATGTGCCGAACCTAATGCAAATGAGAAAAATCTATTGTTCTTGCTCATTTGCATTAGGTTCGGCACATGTGAAGATCGACGTTTGAACCGGGCCTTATAGGTTTTATGGAGAACGCGAACACGCGACGGTTATTTTTCCTTTCTCCATTTGAACTGGTACCATTCCTTCAAATTTAGCTCCTAGACAATCCTGTCACATTAGACAAACTAAACAAATTGGAACAACTGCAAAGTATTTTAAAAAAGCGCGAATCCTTTTTTCAAGTGACGCTTTTCATGGCGTTGCCGTCGTCGTTGCTTAAGCTCTCTAGTACGTTTAGACGTTTTATGTTCTTTGGAATAATTAATTTTACATATATTTTAAGCTATTTGCCAAATACAGGTTACCTGGTGTTGTCTTCTTCGGAATCTTCTGATCTTTGCGACAACTCTGAACCTGCAGGCTCGTTTACAATCCCACTGAATAAGGGATTGTTCGTCGCTTCGTCATACAGATCATCAATCAGATCGTCGTTGGTTTTGTTTTGAACACACCAAATCACAAGGTCGGCTTCACTGCTTTGCCATCCGTTGACCAGAGCAGCCACGGCGAGGCGTTCAGCTTCGGAGTACCCTAACCTTTCTACTTTGCTGAGAAGAGCCTCGTATTTGTCAACAATTTTAGCTTGTTCGCCAGCATCTCGATGATAATCAGCCTCTTGGCGGCCAGACAATAAAAGTTGATCAGAACCTACATCGCTGTAGTAATCATCTCGAGACACGATCCCTGATTCAAGGAAAACATCCTTCAGCGTCGATGGGTGGATATCAGGGACAATTTTTTCAAGAAGTGCGTACAGCTGCAAGTTGAGAACGTTCCCTGTGGCGTTGTTTTTGATAGCAGCGAGTTCCTTGCGCAAAAAGAGCAGTTGCTTTGTTGTGAAATAGTTTAACTCGCGATATTTCTTTCTGTGAATGTTTATGTGCTCTTTGCAATGGTCGTAACGTCGTTCAAATTTCTCGATTTGAGAGGTGATGTCATTGATGACCTTTTTCCGCATTGTACTTCTGCATTTGTATTCCTCGTTCCAGTCGAGGCAAGACACGTCTCCAATCTCACAGAGGTTGACGTATGCCTGGCCAAGTTGAACAACACCTTGCAAAATCTGGTGAAAATGTTCATTTGAAAAGTCGATCTAATTATGTTATGTTAACATAATAAGAAGAAAATAAAGGGTTTGTAAACAAGAACAAGGAAAATGACAAGGTGATTTATTCATTAAACTACGATTAAACTTAAAAAAGGATTGTGCTAAATCATCAATTTAGAAATAGTATTAGTCTCAGATTTATCTTTTCCATCGTTTACAGAGCCAAACCTTCAATCTGTGCATAACATCCTTAAATTTATTGCTCGCAGTAATCATATGAAAGCCTTGTAGCAATCAAATGGATTGTTTTCGAAACAATTTAATTTTCAGTACTAGTTATATACTTGGATAAGGCGATCAGCAATCTTACCTGGCCAAATTTGTCAACATCCTCCTGCCCTGAAGAACGTTTGCAGGCAGAAATGAGAGCCAACTTACTCTGCAGCTCTTGAAGTTGTTCCAAACTGTACGTTTTGAAGGCAGCATTTCCATCTTTTGCAGAAGGAAGCAGTAAATTGACAACAGAATGAACCGTTTTCTTGTCGTAAGGCGTCGTTGTTGTCATGGTGTCCAGCTGACCAACGCAATAAACGCCTCTTTCATTGATGGCTTGAGCCAATGTGAGAGAGGACATGGCATGTGCGTCTTTCACTCCCTTTAGCCACTCAAGATGATTGTAAATGTCCTCCTAAAAACGTAAAAACCACCATTTAAGTCCTGTCAGCAAGGCGCGTTTCAATACTTTTGTGTTCTTTTTTTTTTCACGAAAACGACTCGAATACGAAACAAACCTCTAGCATCAGAAGAACCTAGATCATCCGCCATTATCACACTCGTCTGTCACAAAACTAGTCACTTTAAAAAGATTGTTACAAAAGTTTGAGTTTGACTGTCCTTGCGGAGGTGTTTTCAAAAACGTGGTTTGCATTTACGAACGAAAACAAATTTCCGTAGAGTAGGTCGTAAAGATGGCTAATTATCTTATTTTGGCTTGGTTAAAATAAATAGTTGCTAGCGGCTTGGTTAAGTATTGTAGTTCCGCTGATAAGTATCAGCCAGTCATTTTCCAGATCAGACAGGCAGTTGGTATTCTTGAGTGACTCGGTGAACACGTTCTTCTTGGTGTGTTGTACAAAATAGTAGTATTTCGTTTCATTGCCATGAAGAACGAATGCAGTCTCAGTGAACCGGAATTTGAAGAGGAAATTTTAATCAGAGGAGAAAACACCTGAAAATTCGGCCGATGCAGTACGAGGGGCGTGTGTGGCAGCCTAGTTTAAGAGGAAGACCATGACCTTCGGAAACTAAAAAAAAGGCTTATCGCTCAAGAGGAGAAAAAAGCAGGGTATCTTTTTAACAAGATGAGCAAATGAAACTAGAAAGGGCTCGTTTGAATGAACGACTGGACAAAATTGGCACCGAGAACAAAGCGCTCACTCGTCAGCTAAAGCATTCTAAGCAATCCTCCGCCGATGTCCTGAACTCCAATCATTCGAGTCTGTCGCCCGTGATGTAAAAAAGAAAACAATTGACTCCGAAGGATGGCGCTCGCAGAAATAAAGTTGTGTTCACCGCGCGAGGCTCGAATTGAGAACATTTTTTTTTTCGAGTGGAGAACTTAACTCTGAATTTCATGAACCTGGCTTACATGTATGATTGGAACTCGGTTAGTAGAAATCGCGCAGGAAGGCTGAAGGGGGAATAGTCTTTTCAAACAAAGCATATAATAAAAAATACTGAAAAATATGTCACGAAGGACAGACTTGAAAAACCTTGTTTTCCATAATTTTAAGTCCATAGCCGAGAGACAGGTATATAATGCGTGCAGTAATTTACTGACATTTATAATAATAATAATAACTTTATTTCACACAGGAATCCGAAGCTAAGCAAACGTTAAGGCCTACTCGTCATTTCCACTTAGGAAAAATATAATTTGCTTTACCAGTTTTTTAGGTAGAGTCGGGTTTTCTCTAATCTCCTTCCACACACTGTCACATAATCTCATCAGTTGACTGAAGCCAACGTCTTTATCCAGATCAAAAATGAATGGAGCAAATCCGAGAGCAGTGGTGTGCAAAAAGGAGACACGGTCGGTTTCGATGTCACTTTCTCCGGCAGACATCATTGCAAGGTCTACTAGTGTTTTGACTTCTTCTCTCCCTCCTAGATTAGATGAAAGTTGAAAAATCCATCAATTTACACTACTGATACAAATTAAACCAAATTTTATATTTTGTAATTGTGTTTCTTTTGGAAATAAAAATGCTTGTCGCATCGCAATTTGCAACATCCCCGATAAACACGCCGCGCTTGCTGCCAAGAAGCGAAGAGCACAAGCAATCGGTGCTTGTTCTGAGACTTAAATTGTTTAAAGTAACCGCTCAAGTTAACCGCGATTTCCAATATGTTTTGCCTATTATATGAGTCTAATTCAAATACAGCAATGGTTGTTTAAATAATTATACATCACGTAAGTCTGTACATGGTCAACTTCACCCATCAGGCTACAAAATGATTTTTTTTCTGTTAATATAAACAATTGTATTTCATGGCTTAAGTTCAAACAACCGTACATGTGTTTGTATTTAAACAAAATAGGTTTGTTGGTTCATCGTAGAATTATCGTCTGTAATAAATTAAACTAATGAAAACAAACCAAGCACCTTTTAATTCCTCCCGAAGCCAGAAGAGGTACTGTTTACACTTCATGACAGTCGTTAAGCAGTCAGTCATTGGTTTTGTTAGTTGTTCAAGAGTTCTTCCGATTTCCAAAACATCATCACTTATATCATCAAGCGTTCGCCGGTGAAATGCCTCGTCCATCTTAAGAACATAAATACAGTTGTTACAAATTGAAGGAAGACTTGGTTTATTCAAAAAGCAACAATATACAAAACACAATTTGTAAACGATATAAAGCAATTTATAGAAACAACAACTTTTACTTAAAAGCACTTGCAATACCCAAGTAATTGGCAGACTACGGAGGCGCGGTCATCACTAGAATTCGAAATTGCTAATAAAGTAGATACATACATGTAAGGTAAAAGAAAAACAACAACAAACTTTGCAAGAAATCACCTGATCACGAACGTCTTCAAGTGCGTGGAAGTCTCCTTCAAGGCCCATGGCATTTTGGAAGTCCAAGATTGTTTTGGCGGCATCCGAACAATCACTTAACTTAAGAGATTGCTTAATCTGATCAATACGATGATGGAAAATTTCGTCAATGTTGTCTTCATCAGAAAAACATTCCAACGCTGTTTTTATCTCAACATCAAGGGCTTTTTGATCATCTTGCAACTCTTCAAATCGTTCCTTCACTTCTTTAAGATTGATTTCTCCACTGATAACTCTCTCCCACAGGACTCTCCATCTCCGGTTACAAGGTGTCCACACAAGTTCATTTACCTTGTCTATGGCGAGTCTTCCATTTCCATCAGGATCGTCTTTGGAAAGGTATGCTGCTTTTTGAAGACACTTTTGCCAAAATGTTTGAAAAAAGAGACTGACTTGAACATGCTGAAGCGATTGTATCATCCTCTTGTTTTTCCCTGACAGGCCAAAGAATTTTACAATCGGTTCTTCGCTGGTGCTGCGTTTATGGCATATTTCAGACACTTTGCAAGAGGATAGGTCCTTGCCTAATTTTTCTTTAATTTCATCCAGGTCAACGTCCACTTAAAAGGTAAAATACAGTAAAGTCATACATACTCAATCCTACCTTTATTTATTAACAATATTTTACGAGAGATGCCCAGTTCAGCAAGAGCTAGTTTAATGGGCTTCTGTATCGTGCATAAATACGTACAGAGAAAGAAAAAAGGAAAAAGGAACTAGGGTACAGGTTAAAAAAATCTGGCAATACATTTAAAACAAGCTCAGCTCCAAAATACTCTTCAACCACCTGCTTGTAAGATAAAAGTATTTGACGGCAGTGGTTTTCGCATTTTCACGCCATTGCGCTTGGCATAACCTATGTTTTTCTCGCAAGGGGTAGTCGAAGAATATCTTTGTGCCTTGCGCTTCATGGTATTGGCGCGAGAACCGGAACTTATTAAGAACTTTAAGACTGGCGAGTGCCAAATCACACTGGGAAGCCTCTATGCCCTCGATTTTGCTAGAAGCATGGGTCTGTAACCCATCGTGGTGTTCCTTATTAGTTTACCATGAAATCCCAAGTGCTAAAACAGCAGTCCATCCCACCTAGTACCATCAAGCTACACACGATGCTTCTCCTAGTATACCGAGGCGAGACAATTTCTCGCTTACTAATCGTACTCGATGTGGTTCCACAAGAGGTATGGAATGGAAAAGGTGCAATTCCAAGGTATTTTCAATCTATAGACTCGCTTAAATACAGTGTCTTCAGCATTAGCATTGAAACTATCTGTAGTACATAATCTCTGATGGGTACCAATTTCCTCAGCATAACTTGGTCTTCCCATAGGTAAGGGTAAGCTTGTAATGCAAGCTTCCCATGCAATATAATGGGAGTATTTGTGGTCGGAAGAAGGACTGAGATGAGCGCCGGCCTGATGGAAAATTTAAGCTTTTCAAAAATAAGTAAACGTTCCTTTTAAAATGTGACTCACCCGACTGGTCCTTATTGCACAGCTCGACAAAACATCGAACTGCATCTCTCTCCTTCTCGAACGCTTCCAGCTCGTCAATGCGCATGTCAAGAAATAATTTGATAGTACCAGTTTTCTTCTGGCTCTCATTGACTTCACTCGTCTGGTTTCCTACTGTTTTCTCACTGAACTCTGTACTGTCTTCATCTTCAGATAGTAAAGAATACAAGTACAAGAAGCTGGCACGGTTCTCCTCCACATTTTTCAGGGTAGCTACGTCAATTTCAGCATTCCGCAGACAAAGCCCTACATGTTCTAGGAGTGAGGACGCAGATACGAGGAGACGCAAGCCGTCATCAGGAAGAGTGGCACTTGGTTGTCTTTGATTGCCTAAACAGTAATTTCACCAAAAAAGAAAAAAAAATGGTAAGTAAAAGCGACATAAATACATAAACATCTTCCGTTTATATAAGATTGAATTCAACAACTAAGGTACGACTTCAATGGATGGTTTGAGATTTTTATGGCAATCTCACCAGAGATTATGAACCATCGAACGTTGATAGCATTAACGAACAAAAAAACGCGACACATGCACGTATAATTTAAATGATCAGGGCTTTTCGGTTGATATCACTCTCTCGTTCTACCACTGCTTACAAATCTGCTAAGCAGTTTCTTACCAGTCCTTATTACTCGTGGCAGAATACCAACGAACGAGTATTAAAATGAGTAGTGATTCATGATCACAAATGGACACATCTTCTAGAAAGTTCTAGAAACTTCTTTTTGAAGTGTTTTTGAGATTAGACATTAGATAAGAACCAGACCTGAATATTTGGAAGGTTTATTAGTTAAATTATTGTGCAATGTGTTATTTTGCTGGGTGAAAGAAGATTCTGTAGGGTGAAGGATGGAAGCCCAAATCGAAATGAACGGGTTATCGGTAACGGGAACAGATATGCAAATGAACACTCTCTCACTCACTCCATTTTGTAATGTAATGTTTTAAAGGCCCACTGTCACCCAGTCGGCTTTGCAGTCGTTTGTTTTTGTTTTCAAACGACGAGCTCGCTCGTGATTGGCTCTTTCGGGAATTTTCGACTGCGTTAAATTTGCAATGCATTTTGGGTGACAGTAGGCTTTAAATTAGTTTTGTTTCGAATGCGCTGCGTAACACGAATAACGTGAATTCAGCTATAACAACAACTAAGGTTTTGTAAACGAAATTGAACAACAATAAGCTTAAAGATGTTTCTCATTTGGAGTCCTTTGATGAACAAACCAAATTTGTCTTTCATGTATGAGCGTGACACAAATTCGCACTGTTATTGTTTGAAGTAGGAGAGAAATGGACACGTTTATGCGCTAAAGGTCAACTTTCATATATGTCGACAGTGGAGCTGTTCCTCAAGTGAAATATATCCTTGCGATTTTCTACTCGGAACAGTGTATGTAGACCTTAAATATCACACATATCATATCGCGGATTACGGTATTTTAAAAGATTTCGAGCCGTGTTTATAATCTAAACATACCGTACATTGTGTTACGCGTTGAAAAGTTACATTTGGCAAAGTGTTAATTGATAGTCTGCAAAAGGTTGCGTGCATGCCGTGAGCTCGATAACGTGCTCTTATCTCGCGTAACTTAACTCCTTCAACCTTCGGTCTCTTATTGACTCATACATTTTAGCAAGTGTGTCAATAAAATCATAGTATTGTATAACTTTCTATAAGAAACACTTGGAGAACATTTATATATGTAAAGAAATACACGTGATCAATATTAGAAGACCTGGTTGAAAATGCAGATAATAGAAACATGAAACATGGAAACAGAAATGAACCGAAAAATTCTAGCGTAATTGTTCTACGCAGGAAAAAAGGTCAAGTGACATTTTATTGAGATAACCTGCAATGCATTCAGTGTTAAAGATGTGATGGCTTAAGTGTTAAGAACTAACAGATTTAATATAAACATGTACCTTGGAGTCTTACTTTTTAAACAGTATCTTCTTCGACTCATGTTTGATCTGGTCTCACCTAGTGTTTACTCTTGAATAACTTATTACGAGGAGTATAGATCGCATGTACGAAACTCTAGAAGGAACACGTGATAATGATTTTCCCGCCGTTTTTCACTCAGTTTTCACAGCTATTTGTAAAAGCCTCCAGTATTACACTACGGAATGTTTAGTGTTAAAACTAACGTTATTGTTCTACTCAGTTGTTCAACAACATGATTTGTGATCTGTATTATTTAATTAGTCTTTAATTAGTCTTTAATTAGTTCTTTAATTATTCTTTAATTATTCCTTATTAGCTAAGAAAAATAATTCGGATTGTTGTTAGTTTCCTATCTTGCTTCCGACAGTTGGCCTTCATGGCATGCTCAATGCTAAACAAAATCTTATTTTGAAAAAAAAAATTAAAAAAAATACACAGTGGATACTAACTTGGGAATCTTTGATTGTGGAGTAGTTACACTACTAGCTATACTTCGAATTCTTAATTTCTTAAGTACCTTTAAAGCCCGATTTTAATACTCGTGGAGTTCCTGTTTCTACATGTCTTCATCATTTCTAATTGTGAAGAGTTATTTTTTTTTTGTTGTCCATAACCTTTGATTGCATCTGTCATAAGGACCGACCGTTTGATATTGTGTTCGCCGCTTATTGCTGTGGGATTTTTGTTCCGGCAAGTTTTGTGTTTTCTATAACTTTAGCTAACTTTGCATTTCAGTTAGCGATCGTGGTTTCAAGTGTCCGGTACGAATGTAGTCTTACTTTTCAGAAATAGTTTTATGTTTCTCCGTAAAAGCACTAAAAGCACTAAATAATGCACTGGGTTGAATAATTAATTCTTAAAGTCACTTGTTGTTGACGTAATTAGCCTATAACCTTTCGTTGTTAAGCCTATACACACTTCTGCCACACTAAACACATTACTGATACACTTTATTTGGAGCTAGGGATCCATCTTCTTCTTGTGCATGCTATAGAACTGCTAATTTTAACGTACCGAAGTACTTAAAGTATTTTCCCATTGGCTTCCAAGAAAGAATGTGTTGCAACTTTTCTTCCTGGGAAGGTTCTTTGCCATCACTTCCTTTAGGCCAGCACCGCTTCAACAAGAGAGCAAACTGCTTGCTAACATCAGAACTAAATGATGCCGTCTGCTTTTCCCTAATCCCAACCTAAAAAAGGTACAATGCAAAGTAGTATATTTCAACACTCAACTGCAGGGAATACTAGTGAAAAGACAACACTTTTTTAATTTCCAAGTAACCACCCCTTCTAGTTGCCGATATCCATTTATACATTAGTCAACGAGAGAGATAGAGAACTGTGGCCATCAAATGAAAAAGAAAAATTGCTTTTTCTCGTGGTAATCAAATATGAGGTGGCTTTGTATCCTTATGGCGTTTCAAATATCCATTGGTTATGCGAGTTATTTGGCTGAAGGGTTACTGGCCTCACCCGAACTTCCAAATGAGCCCGATGACGTGATTTTTAGCTTACATGATCTTCGGCTAGTAAAGCTGTACAATGCCTTCTCCTTGACTTTAAACCTTAAAAATGTTCAAAATCATTGTGTTCAGATTTTAACGAACGTTTACAGCATACCTCTACGAGAGTGTCTACGGCCACAAATGCTGCAGACATGAAACATTCATCAAGTTCTTGATGGTAAGCACGGAGATCCAATGTGCAATACAACTCTATGACATCCTTATGGTCTATCTGTGAATAACAAAATTTGAGAGGTATACATGCCATGGTGAATAAGTATTTACTACATGCAGTCACCTATCAAATCGAAAATAAGACAAAAGGCTAGGGACAAAGTTAAGAATGAATCTTCCACGTCCAGGACACGATATTCGAACTAATACCCTAGCTTTGAGTTCAATGACTTCATTGTGACGTTGTAGGCTTCTATCGAGCTAAGTGCATGGGTAAGTGACATTGGTTTGTTATATCAGTCTCAATACTGACACCTTTGTCCTCTTTGCCACTCCCTGGAAAATATGACCTCTCAGAATACAAAATCCAGTTTCTAATTCAGTCCTTTATACTATCCATGAATAATTTGTTAAAATAAACGATTCAAAGATCAATTTATAGAGATGTGTGAATAAGCTGAGAGATTTACCCGATCCACGCGACTTTTAAGGGCCTCTCTTACGCCATTCTCGCATAATAGCTGAAATTCCTCGTCTTTGATCTTTTCAGACAGCAAGGTTGACCAAACCTTTGAACGAACATAGCATATGAGTTGTTTTTTGAACGTGGGCATTACTGCGGGACTAGTGTTTAGCAAGTCAGTTTTATTTAATACTTGTGGTTGAATTCTAGTTACTGGCTAATTGATTAACCCTGCCAACCGACCGACTGACTGACGCATAAATAACTCATAAAAAATGATTATTGGTTAACATTTGGCTGGCAACTCGTCTATTATAAACTGACTGATCAACAGACACCCTTATGACACATGAATGAGTGGACTAACGAACTAAAAGACAGATCTGCCTAGTGATTGATGAGCAGGGAGGAGGAGTCGTTTTTTATTGCACTTTTACAAACTCACTAGCTGGTTGATGGACTTACTCAGTAAAGGCCGTTTACACAGTCATTTGATTTTTGATGCCATCTTTGTCGCGCTGTCCAATGCAACTCTTTTCGCAAGTGTAAATTGGCGGCCTTATGCGCAACCGAGCGCGAAGAAGGAAGGTAAATTAGCGGAGATTTCCTGTGCGATTCGGGTGCGACATTTGCTTCGATTTGCTGTGATTTCCTAAACATCGCCGCCAAGTTGCATCAGGTTTCGAACCCTCTGCGACATCGCGCGACAAATCGAGCCATAATCGCACTGAAATCGACGCCCGTTTACACATGCGGTTTGAAGATGCAACTAGCGCGCGACAAAAATTACATCGACAAGTGCGACAAAAATTGCCCGAAAAATCGCCTGTGTAAACGGGTATTAACTGACTGACTGAGATCCTGACTACTCACTTGCAAACAATTAGCTCGCTAAACCAATTTTAAATCTAACACCACAAACAAACAAACAAACAAACAAACAAAAAACACAGAATAAACTCCTCGTACCTGAAATTCTTCTTCACGCCATTCCTTTGATTCAGCAGAAAACAAGTTTTCACTCAATTGGTTCTCCAAAGAACCGCGTAAAGAGAGGAATGCTCCTTGAAATATCTCGTTGCACTTTTCGACTTGACTTTGTGTTTCCTTGGGAGGTTTTGAATCAGTCTTATGAAAGAAAGAACTGCGTTTGGCAAACAAGAGACTTTTATCCAGAAGTTGAAAAATGCCGGAAAGAACCAGTGTTCTCTTTCGAATGGCCAATCCGTGTGATGTGAGCAAATTGGATAAAAGATGCGAGGCAGCCTCCGCTAGGGACAACATGGTCTCGTACTCGTCCACCCTAAAAGAGAAGGATTATTACATTTGTATTTGAGAAAGTAGCTGAACTGCACTTGTACTTGCATCTTTGTACCACTGATGATTATGTAATGCCACGGGTAAAAAATTGTGATGGGAAAAAAAATTACCCACCAACAAAGTTGCTGTTGTTATATATGACTAGACATATTTAGTGAAACCGAGTAGAAGATCAACAAGTTTGATGTTCACCTTTGGATAGTAGAGATATAACGTTTGCTAATAGTACCCTCAGAAGAAATTCATAAATGGCTGTAAAATAACTTTGCAGTAGTTAATCGCAAATGAAATATGTAATATATTACCTTTCCATGAAATGCGTTTGTAAACCTTTTTGGGAATCACTATAGTCATTTAAATTTTGTGTTGCTATATAAAACAAACAGATTTTAATTTTCATATAAATAGAACTGAGAACCGCTACGTGCACCCATTCGACATCGCCAGGGCCACTTTACCTCACGGTACATTTGTAACTAAATTAAACTTGCAAACAATGGCAAAATAAAGTGATCTCACCTGTCTCGGTCATCAAGATCGCTGTAGATTTCTCTGATACAGTCTTCAAGGGAAGCCCACTTATGGAAAAAAGATAGATTTTGATATTTACGATTTAAGATTTTGATATTTACAAGCTATATATCTTGACAACAAGTAGTATAGGGCCATTAGATTTAAGCCCCCTTTCGGATTAGGTGGATTAGGTGCCTAGTCAATGACGTCACAATATGCCTTCCTGCATATGTAATAAACTGCCTATACCTATACCTATACCTTTTGTATTATTATTAATTCTAATAACTGTATAGGTAAATCATTCATATGCAAATAATTTCTTTCCGCGTCCTTTAGATAACAGTAGACCGGCCCAAACTTGCCCGCTTTATACCAACTCACTTCAAAACTAAACACAACTGACACAGATATCCTTTACAGACATAGATCAAAACAACATGCCTTGACCAGGACTCGAACCTGGGTTACTGCGGCCACAACGCAGTGTCGTAACCAACTAGACAATCAAAGCTGTGGATCTTATAACTGAATAAAACTAATTAGAGGTTTCCGAAACATTCAAGTTTAGAAGCAATAAAATTGCACAGTATATAAAAAACCGCTTCTTATCCGTATTTACCGCAACATTCTTATTGCTGCTTCACCGCTAGACTCTATATCGATTTTCAGTTTCGCAGCCATCACCCACTTTAAGTTTTTATAACTTTACCGGTAGCTTCAAAGTTCAAACTTTTAATCATGCGAACACTGAACTCTAAATTTGCATGGAAAATTAGCACCTCGGAAAACTTAAGAATGCCACCAATTACATGCGCGTGCTAAAACAATAAACCCGCACTTTGATTAAGTTCAAATATATTTAATAATTACAAAACGCTTTAAGGTTTCATCAAATTATTATGTCAACAAAAGCTGTTTTATTTAGAACAACTCAAATCTATGTACTACACAAGGGTTGAATCAAGAACAAAATGTTAGAATTAAATTACTTTACGGACGTAGCGCGAATTCATTACAAGGCCATAGCACAGTCCTAAAGCTTTGTTGGCTTTTTTCGGAAGCAAAGGTTTCCTCTAAAAACGATTTTACGTTTAGTTCATCTTCGTGTTCGTAAATCCACTTTGTTTTACCGTTTGACTAGGCACCTAATCCACCTAATCCACCTAATCCGAAACGGGGCTTAAATCTAATGGCCCTATACTACTACAACATATACATCCGTCCCTCGCAAACTCGGTTAGATGATATTTTTGTTTGTCTCTTCCCATTTAATTACTGTAGTATGAAGTGACTAGACCTATTAGTCTATTCTTCTTAAATGGAACACATGTTTACCACAGGTTAGCCCCAGCATTTACGGATCCTGAGTACCCCAAAAAATGCTGTTGTGCCAATCTATACACTTCCCTGCTTTGTTGCTAAGAGCGCAACGAACGAAGATTTATCAGTAACGCTTTAATGACCCTCCAATTGCTTTGGCGTTTCACTGTGCTATTAATACCATTTATGAACATAATGATCCATAAGTTACCTCTTCGTCAGACAAATAAGGGGTGTCTCTCTCTTCCACGACCCGTGTTAGTGTCCAACAGATTTCGTGCAATGCAAAAATAAGCTTCCCTTGCCCTTGCATCATCTTAGCAATGTCACGAATAGGGAGGGCCAATAAAAACGTCCTCTTGAATAAAGGATCGACCTCAAACATCGGAGTAAGCTGACGGAGCAGAAGAGCCGGTGTTCTGGTGCTGTAATTTAAAATAATGAAATATATACATTGTTTCTACATTTATTACTATGTCTAATAAAATGCGATCTTCTTGAAAACGTTATGGACGTCCTCTGTCCTCTGTTTGAATGAAAATCGTGGTTATTTTTTGCTATTCTTAATGTGCTATTCTTTAATGGACACTCTAGTATTAATGGCCGTAAGGACCATTAAGGAAAGTACTTAGTACGTAAAAACTGGGATGACAAAAAAGTGGGATAACAGTTTTAAAGCAGGAGCGGTGACTATATATAGAATAGTAAGATTCTTCACTTCACAGCCTCCAATTTCGCTGCCCCCATTCTCACACGGAATTCGCAAAAAGAGAAACGAAGAGCGAAAAAAAATGGCATAATTGTTTTAAATTTGGAGACATTATGTTTCGTACATGGCTTCCATTGAAATGCATTGGAGCTTACGAAGCATGCAGCGACTCGAATGAAGTTTCGATGTGGAAATCTGGTAAAAGTAAACATCGAAGTGAAAAATAGGCTTGCACAGTTATAGCGCAGGTATCTGTTAACGAGATTCCTTAAAAAAGTGGCAATCAGAGGGAACCTAATTTAACTTGTTCGTTAACTTGTGCTATTTATCTTATTTTTGTATTTCATCAATCGTATTCATTGCTATTAATTCAGTCTGTTTGATGCCGTTATTATCCATATCTATATTACGTTCTATTCAATAGCCTTCGAGCAGTAAAAATATAACTCAAGTAGACAATACTGACCTGAAAGTTTCAGCTTGCTGTCGAGCCCTCTGGAGAACCACGTCTTGCGTTCCCCACCACGAATTATCTTGGGTAGAATTCGGTTTAGAGGGAAGCACGCGGAAGGAGAATGGTTCAGAGGACCCAGAAAGGAAATGGAGCAAAGGAATCGCGAATAACCAATTAGAGTTACCAGGGCGATTATCAATCACATAGATGCAAAGCTGACGTAACCTCTCGGCCAGAATGCTAAGAAATAAAATATTAAGGTTGAATTATTATCTGTGAATAATGAATACACCTTTGTTTAAAATACACGTACGTAAGGGAATCCCCAGAAGCATCCAAGTGGTTTAGCCATGTTTTGTGTTCATTCAAGTGACCAATTATTGCGTTCAGCAGCCAGTCAGTCCGTGATCAATTGTTTCATTCAATCCGCCAACCATAAAATTTAAGTTAAGGCAATAGTTAAAGTTTATTAATACAAAATGGTCACCTCTTGTGTTCCCTTTTAGGAAAGTGTCGCAGGATAGCATCATACCCGCTGCATCTCTTTCGCTCTGGGTCGCCAATTAAGCAGAGACACTCCAAAAGGTCACTCAACTCGCCATCTCTAAGAAATGTCATTCTGTGAAGAACGACAAGCGATGCAATTACTGCAGTGGCTATCAATCGCTTAGATTGAGCGTCCTCGTCCTCAGCTTGAACTTGAAGGCTTTGGATACTCAGGTTTAAACGCGGAGACAGATATCCATAAAGAACCTTTTGCAACAAATATGGAAACGAAACGAAAAGCGAAATGAAAAAAAAAAAGAAGAAGAAGAAGAAGACCTCAGCTTAGTCTCTAGGTTTACCAATGTATTACAATTACATTTACATTCAATAAAGTGTCCAAAAACCTCAGGTTAATCTCGTTAATATATGATATAGAGTAGTTGCATCTTTTACTTATATCAACTTTCATCACGACATAGGTTCCTGTTTCTTGTAAAAAGGCCGTTTATGGTAATCGGGTATCAATATACATTGTACATACATTGTACGTTTATTGCAATCAGATTTAAAACTGTATTTTTGTACCGGGTAGAATATTATCCCGGGTTTTAATAATCTTTTGATGGGACCAAGTGGCCGAAAGGCGCGATAGCCGCTACGTTGTTACATATGTGAAAATTTCAATTCCTCACAACAAAATCTTTGAGTAGACGAGCACAACACAAGGGCGTAAAAATAACTTTCAGATTAATTAACAACAATATATATCTTCTATAGTAGGCTCAATAATAAATGACATTTTATAGAAATGTGCTAGAGAAATCAAACCAATGAAACGTACATCTGTAACAAGCACCAATAAAGTGTGCCAATAAATTCCAGACGAACGTTCTTTCTTCACTACCGGATTCCAAACCATGACGGCAGGCATGGAAATTAATACAGCATGGATTCATACAGCAACTGACATAGTGAGCGCGTAGGGTTAAATTAGCGAGAGAAGCGAGCCTTTTGCTCCCCCCCCCCCCCCCCCCTTCTCCTGCCTCGCACTGTTTTCCAGTCCCGTTAACTCTCTATTAATACTAAGGAGCCTGCTCAAAGGCTGGTATACTAATTTTAAGAAATGAAAATTTCATAAATAAAAAAGAAGTTTCCTTTTAAAACACCGTTTGAAGTACAAACCTGCACAAAATTAAACCCGTATGGAATTCGAGGAAAGACACTTCCTCCATTCTCAAACTCAGCCTTTGACATGCAGTATACCACATTGTTGATGTCACTCAAAGCTTCATGAGCATGTATCCCTGATCCCTCTACGATTGAGATTCTGTCCCATTCTGGAAGCATTGCCATCATAGTCATTCTTCGGCCTTCCGCGGGATCTAGAGCGACGTTTCTCAGCAAAGGAATACGACTGCAAAGGTTATCCCAAAAACTGGGTTCGCTGTAGACTGCGTCATCGTATTGATGCCATGTGGCTGTACAAAACAAGATAGAAATGATAGAAAAAATATTTAATAAATATCTTTCATAACTCGGCGAGAGAATTGCTTAGAGAAATTGCGTAGAGAATTGCTTACGACCCATAATATTTAAGTTATTAATCGTCGATGGGCAAATCTTGACACGCGAATCATGGCGGGCGAATCACAACTGGCGAATCATATGTTTGAAAACGGTGATTCTGCACACTGCATTGAGAACTTAATGGATTATTTTTACATTTCAGAAATAAGTATTTACTCTGTAAACTCAGGTTGTGTGTGAATTTCATTCACAATTGTCAGATCATAAGCGGACCACCACGAGAAACCCAGGTCTGCACATGTTTATACTCGCATAAGACTCCACAGTTTAATTTTGTTCCGTCTATTGAAATGGTACGCACTGATAAAATAGTTGTACAGTGTGTGACAAACTATCTTAATATCTTTATCGTTATAAAGACATTTTGGCAAGACAGTGTTGTATACTGAGAGTTTAAGTCCCCATTGACTGTTAAAGTATGAAAACTTTAAGCCACAGTTTGTGGCTTTAGCTGCCATTAATTATCTGTTTCAAGACTCATTTCATTTGGATTCTCTTTGAAAACGCCTAGTCGATGCCTCCTCCCATACTTACCATTGTCCTTGATGGAATTTTCAGGGATGTTTAAGCAGCGGTTGACATGTCCAGGATTAATTGGCCTAAAACCAATTAGGCACTCCCAAACATTCTTTCCTTGGGGCGGTACAACGCAGTACTTATATGCAATCGTTCGGCGGGCTTCGTACAGAGTTAGTCTGGCTATACCTTCCATAATGTAGAACCCACTTGATACTTCCCTGTATGAAAACAAAACCTCTATAAGGTAAGGGCAATAAACAGTAATAAACTGTACCAAAAACGTACAAACATGATAAAAGAAGAAAAAACACTCAAAGATCTTAAATTTGTAATAAAACGAAATATACCTTTTAACATGCATATCGACTTGTCTTCCTGTAGTCCAGGTAAAGGGTGCTTGTCCACGCAACACAACTCTGTCACCTTGGATGAAGTTGATGTTAAAAGTTGGTGTAAGCAATGCATGAAAAATAACCATAACATGACCTGTTTTGCTTGCTTGACCCGCCGAGGAACCTTTATTGGTTTGCTCATCATGATTTACCTCCACACCAGTTACTTCTCCACCGGTAGTCTTTCCATCTTCACGTTTGTCAGCATTTGTTTGGGAAGGATCTGTACTCTCAACTGTAGGTTGTACGGGACCTTTGCTGTCAGAATTTGGTTTCAGTTCGTTATGTGAACCTCTTGTGTCACCATTCAGGTGAATGCCAGGTTTACCTTCAGGCGTTAAGTCTCCTTTTCCATCATTTTCTTGCAGTATTCTTGTTCTTCCGTGACCGTTATCTCCTATTGCTCCTTTTTGAATACTTTCCAGGTCTAAATATTCTTCTTTTTTATCAACAACCTTTGGAGCACTCTTTTCGTTGCTGTCGGGCGGCTGATCATGGGTGTCGTGCCTGTCGTCTGCTTGCTTCATTACACCGCTGTGTTCACTTCCAGGAAGCTGGACGACCTTTTGTTCTTCATTGCGTTTATCTGCATCAAACATGGCATCAGTAAATTGAGATGTGGGTTTCCCGTCACTTCCGCATTCAATGCGAGCTGTTCCAGCTGTTACAAAAGTATCGTTGCATTCAGGACCTTGTACGTTTTCTCCAGAAGAGGTTCTAAACGGACCGGAGGGAAAATTGGAATTATCCTTAAAGGAGTTTCGTAACGGTTCTAGATTAAGTTAAAAAATATGACTGACCGACCGACTAACCAACGAATCGCAATGACCCATCATCGATCGATCGGGGATCGATCGATCGATCGATCGATCGATCGATCGATCAATCAATCAATCAATCAATCAATCAATCAATCTATCTATCTATCGATCTATCAATCAATCAATCTATCAATCAATCTATCAATCAATCGATCAATCAATCGATCAATTAACACAAATCACTTTATCAACCTGAAAGAATAAAGGAAACTCAAGCACACAAAAGAAGTTGTCAGTGTTGTGGTCTTGGACACAACCGCTGAAAACACTTAACGCTACATAACAATAACCACTCACTCCGAAGTTTTAGTTTGCTGTTCCTGCCGTTCACAAGTCTGAGCGTCTTCTCCCGGTTGTCCCTGTTTAATCTCAGGTTCTTTTGGTATCTGATTTTAAAAGCAAATGTCGTACATAGTCGTTAATTCAGTCTACTATATATACCGTAAAATTGCAAAAGGAGCGGTCCAGGTTACTTTAATTTCGGAATTAGCAGTCCCAAGCTGCCGCTACTTTAATTCGGGCGGCCGTTACTGTTCTTACTCCTTTTAAAACCCCATTCACACGTGCTAAAAATTCGGCACGGTACCCTAAATATTCAGCACGGTACTTATCATTTTTGGGCATGGCACTCCCAATTATCTACGTGTAAATGTGTCGGACCCAAACACAATGTGGCATTGGTGTCCAAAAATTGTAGGGTGCCGAGACTACCTCCAGGAGGTAGTCTCGAATTTTAAGGTGTTTCGATACAGTTTTCTGGAGACCGTACCTACATTTTCAATCGGCTTTTAAGCGGTATTCTTGAATTTAATTGAAGTTTGACACGATATATTTTCTGGTAAAATCGATATTACCATGACGACAATAAACAAGAAACTTCGAATTCAGTAAAAGTGAAATTTTGTGCGTTTAAGATTTCGCATTGAAATCCCACATAGGCTACTTAAAATATGGTATATGACATATATATTTTGGAAGAATAAAAAAATTCTGTATGTTTGATTCCAAATAAAACGCAATAACATTTCAAACCATACTATTTGTGTACTGGCCATAAATTGATCGATAGATTAACACTGGTTTTGTGAAATTACTTAAAGATAGTGTCAAAACGTAGCTTGATGTTATATTTGTATACCTTCAAAGGTTTGTTTACTTTCTCTTTTGCCATCTTGAGAACTACCTTTTTTCCTAAGCAATGGTAAGGTAATTTTCGATTTTAATCCACTTGTTTTGCAAAAATCTTAGGAACGGCTCGATGGATTTTTTTTAAAAACGTTCACCACGCATGCTTACTGGTGTGAAAAGTTTGGGGTTGCCGTGCCGAGTTTTTTTGCGTGCGTAAATGGGGCTTTTTATACGCGAACTGTTTATTCAAAGTACTGAGTTAAGGCAACTGAATATTGGATGTTATAACTCAAAATATGAAAGGAACTAAGATGACATACTTTCTAGCATACGTTACCGTTTTACACTATCTCAGGCTAGAGTCCTCCTGTATGACTGTGAATAAACAATAATTTGAAAACAAACCTGGGACGTCTCATCATCAAGAGGTAGCATCTCTTGAGCTGTCGTCTTCTGTTGTAGCAGGTTCTCTCCGCTTTGGTCAGCAAATCCACAAGCGGGAACCTGGCTAAGGTTTAGAATTGCTACATCTGCTTTTTCAGTGGCTTCACGACCATTTTCTGCTGCATTGTTGTCGGCCAAATGGATTTCTTCCTGTCCTTTTGTGCGCACATTCGGCCCTTTGTGGTCTGGAACCTGTTTGACTGTCTCTTCATAGGCAGTGTGTTTGTCCTGCTCTTCAAGTCCTTTATTCTCCTCATCTCCATCATGCGCCGCTGTAGAAAACTGGCTGTTTTCGGCTAAGAGGTGGCCATCCGTTTCTACAGAAAAAGATATAAATCCTTTAGATCGTTGGATAATTCGAAGTGAGCGGTTTCGCAATTGGTGAAGTGATGTCGCAGCTTACAGTTAAAACACGTCATTTCACAGCTGACAGTTAAAATTTTGGCTTAAAGTCGCAGCTATCAGCTCCCGGACATCGTCCGATTCTATTTTTACGTTTCTATACTTTTGTTCTGCTTTGGAGTAAGAACTGTTTGCGATTCAAAAACGCAGGTTTGACACGTGGAAAATGGACCGTGAAAATGGCTTCTCCTATTTCACTGTCTTCTGTTGTTAATAATTTACATTTCCAGTAGTAGTTAATAGTTTTTACACGATAAGACACAATTCTGGAAACGAAAAAAGTAGAGACTTCCAGTCTATAGTTTCTCCGTTTTCTAGCTCACAATCTGCAGACCATTTTGCTTGACTTTTCAAAAGTTGCGGTGTTTTATATCAACAAGCTCTAGATTTGTCGAAGGCTATTCTATTTGCTTTAGGAGACTGAGAATTTTGTAAGATCAGACCGTCGTTGTTTATTCCTTTAAGGTTTTTAACGCAGCTTTTAAGCCGTGGAAAGCCAGGAAGTTTGTTGTAATCTGAAAACGCTCTTTAAATTTAGAAAAGAAAAAGAAAGTATTCGAGTCTGTCATTACATGCCCAACTTTTTCGACACCTTGATTAAACCACGACTGGTCTATTATTGATTCTGATCAGAGAATTGTGCCATAAACTTATTAAAAGCAGGTGGTCGATATAATTCACGCCCGATTCGTAGCTTATTTCTGCCCAATCGTAAAAGAATCCGAAGTATTTATATATTTAGATAAATCATTTTTTTGTTGGTTGCCTTGAACACAGAGACCGCCAAAACATTGCAGCTGCAATTCAGGATCTAAGACCAGATGCGGTTTTCTGAATCAAGGTATTTTTTAACCCAAGTGCATTTAAGTGCTTTGTTAAAGGATTTGATATCAATCATCTGTACAGCATCTGTGGCCCACCATCTAGGTATTATTATTACGGACATTTATATAACGCACTTTCTATATGAATGTAATCAAATGCGCTTTACAATACTGTAGGTAGTTGCTGATCATTATATTTCTCTTGATCTTGTCTCCTTTACCATTCCATAAAAACTTGAAAATATATACTGTTAATTCCATCTGTAACAAAATTATTTGTTAGCAGAGGCGACAAAATGTAGATCAGTTGCCGGAGAAGCAATCAGACTCTTCAGTCAATACTATGGTCTTCCCGAATAAGCTGGGTCTTCTATATTATTTCTTTATTTTTCAGAGTAGTTTTCCTCCACAGTTATCTCAGAATTGGTTGTTTGTTAAGAGGCATCACCTAATGTTAGGCTGCTGGACTTACAAAAGAGAACGTTATGGGTTAGAAACCAGTCGAAGGGGCATTTCAAACTTCCTGTCTTTTCTTCATTACGCCCTTGGTCATACCTCTAATCAAGTAATTCACATATCTATAAATTCTGACAAAATTGCATATTTATAAACTCTGACCTGTGATTCTTTGCCAATATTTCCCTGCATTATTTTCTTCCTTTTATCTGTTACCCATAAAAAATACCCTACTGAAATTTTCCTGTAATATTTCCCCGAAGCGCCGATTCGCCTCAAAAAGTTCCCTTTAATATTTCCTTAATTAAATATTCATGGCTTGTATTTCTCTAATATTCCCCAGGTATATTTGCTAGGTAAATTTCCCTTGAATATTATTTTTATATATATAATTCATTTTGGTATTTTGCTGCGATGGTCAGCCCTTTTATACACAGTCCAATATCCACCATTTGTAACCAGAGATCTGGCTCTATATTCGTTTCGTTTCGTAAACCATTTTGGAGCGCTGCAAAAATTGGGCCGCGGACCGCAAGTTCGGACCATTTGGTCCATTTGACTTGCCGGGACGCTCATAAATTTCCCTTCGTTATGAAGGGTTCTTCATCCGCTCTATAGTAGTTCACACTAAAAAACGAGCTAAAAGCGCCAACTTCGAATATGCCAAATGTACTAACTCAGCTTGTACAGTTAGTTGAAACAAATAAAATCGCTTGTTATGCAGCACCTTTAGACTGCAGGGAACATGGCTACCACAAACGAAAGTCTAAACATTGCGGCCTAACAAAACAGATAATTATTATTTGCGCAAACCTCGCTGATACTTTTATGGTTCTCTATTAAGTCTAAATGGAAAACCTTTAATGCTTGAATACTCTTTTTACAAGACAATGTTAATTTTGAATAGAATTTTACTGATTCTCGGTTTATCATCCACGATCATGAAATATTTTAATCGAAGTCTTGAACTGAATACGCGTGCCTTTAACATTTTTCATCTTCAACAGAAGCTTTTATGAGTTTCTGTCTGCGATCACAGATTACTGATGAAAATGATCACTTTCCTCTTGTAAAGAATACAATAAGATTGCTATTCCAACTGGTTTGATGTTATGAAGTTCAGTTAGCTTCAGTTCTGCCAAAATACTGCCAACATTGGCATTTTTCCTATTGACTTCGGGTACATGTTTGCCGCTAAGTGCGGCTGATTTCTTGATATTTTTGTGCAAGGGTAAGTTAAGTAAGATGTCAATACAATATAGTTCCATCATCAAGACTTGAATGTTTGTCATACACAATCACATAGGTTGTTTCTTGCATAATGCTGATTATAGAAATACAAGTGAACTTCACTCAAACTGCGTGCGTGACATTGTCTTCGATTAAAACATTAAACGAATATTACACAACTGACCTGTGGGAGAAGACTTTAACTGAGCTGTTGTCTGCTGAGAAATGGTTTCTAATGAAGTTGTCGCGGTTGTTAAAGGTTTCTCGTCAAGACAAAAGCCGCATTGGCAACAGAAGCGATGATGCTCTTGTAACTCGCTATTCCCGCACTTGGGGCACTTCATTTTTCCTTCGCAAAATGTTTATAACCTACATTATTTTCTTCATTTAGCAAACGTTATACTGACTTCGCTTTAAAGGCTGCAAATATTCCTTTACCGTCTGTGGAAATACAAACTTCACATTCGACTGTAATGTTTTCCACATAAAAGTCGAATCAATTCCACGAAACGCCTCCTTATATGTGATCACTGATCCAGTGAATTCTCAGAATCAATTACAAAACTTCCCCTGGATTTTGAGAAACCTCTTAATAAACGGAAGTCGATTCGTTATTTGGCGTTTTCTCCAAACTGGTCACATTGCCGTAAAAGTTATACAGATTGAACCGTTAATAACGAATAAGAATGATAAATTCTACTTAGTTCGCCAATTTCAGACAATTTCGCGTAAATTTACAAAACAGTAAGTGTATTTCCGGGGATATTTCTACGAAGTCTGTAATTGTCAGCGCCGCGGGCTTATGGGATTCCAAGAAATCAAGCGGAAGTAGTTGTTTCGATATTTTGTAAATAAACCAGAGTGTTTTTTTGAGTCACAAAAATGTAATTTCGCGTAACGATTTTGTACCCTTTAACTTTTATTCAAACGTTTAAGTTTTCAAATGTGGCCATACCGCGAAGGTGTCTATAAGTATATGAAAATGAAATGAAGCAAACTTGTTCCCAGGACTTTTCCCTCTCAAATTAAAAAAAATGGTAAAGAGCTTTCCCCCATGGTATGGTAGTTCTGTTTGTGTTAAACAATTATTATGTAAATCTAGTTTTTATCTCTATTTCTACAGTTAAGGTGAGTGGTGAAGTCAGGTGACGGTTTAATTTTTTTCTTAGTGAGCTGAACAGATACAAAGGTTATTTAAGGAAGCCTCCTTAAATTGTATTATTTTTCTTATTGTTATATAATATATGAAACTGATAGTCTACTAATGCCGGTGTCAGCCGCTTTAGATTTCGGGGGATACTGCCGACTATAAAACCGTGAAAGCTTACCAAGGGGAACCAAATCGACTGACTTCCTTATCAAACCGGTTCCACTCCTAATTTCAATTTCCATATGACAGAAAAAAAAACCGTCATTTGCGTATTCAGTTTTTAGTGCCAATACGAAACGTACAAAAGATTCGTTAATGTGCTATTTTAGAGGAGATGTCCGGGCCGAAGGCCCGCTGTGGAGCCCCATACTCATAGAACCTATGCCAGTCATTTTTCATGGTCATGGCTAGCGGAATGTTTCGCGGGCGCGCGTCCGTAACATGTGTGTCACGAGCGAGCGAGGGGGGGGGGGGGGGGGGGGTTGAGGTGGTGGTGGTGAACTCGTCAATTTGTTTGTCCCTATGATCATGGCCACCGTGACGTCACGAAGAGAGAGGAGAGTGCGAGTTTGTCGAGTTTTCGAAAATGGCGCCGTCGCCATTTGCAAATACAACTTTTTCAAGCTGGTTTTTCTACTTATTCAAGCTTCAAAGTGTTAGAGTTGCTTGGAAGTTATCTTGAAAGTTGCTGGGTTTTCCAGTTATCGGTGGTGGACAGGAATTCACAATTTCAACGCGTTTTTCAGTTGATCGATCTCGAGAAATTGTTGGTTTTTGTGGCATAATGTTTTTGTTTTCAGGGCAATATTGCATTTTCAGACAAAATATTAATAGGTTTTCCCATATCCTCAGTATTTTCATTGCTTTGCCTCCAATTTTTCCAGTGATCATCCCATTAATAAGTCTAAATTTTTGTATTGTCGATGGCAGCCATTTTTTAACTACCCAGGCGAGACTGTTCGTGACGTCACGATGGCCATGATCATAGACCGCGCTATCCCAAAAGGAAAGATTACGAAGTTCACCCCCCCCCCCCCCCCCCCCTCCCCTCCGAGCGAGCGAGCGTGCGAGCATACGCTTGGCAGGACTAGCTCGCGGGCACGTATGACGTCGCAAAACATGCGCGTTTGACGCCACACAACATCCAGGATCTTAGCAATTTTGAAACTAAAGCGAGGCTTTGTTTTTCGCGCGGTTACACGGCCGAATGTCACGTCACCTAGGAAAACATTTTGATGTTTTGCTGTGTTTACTAAGCGGAGAAAATCGTTTAAAGTAAAGTTGTTATTTTCCTGCAATTTTTGGCGGTTTGCTACTCAAGACGGATACAAATTAAGGTATACTCTTAAGTCGTTATAGAGGAAAAAGTAGAGCTCTCAGGGATAAAATCTTGCTTCGAGGAACTTCATACGTTTTTATCAACGAGGCAACAATGCGGGAGATGTTTGTCACTTTGGGTTTCAGAACTGAAGAAGCGCAGATTTAAAGAATTTCCAAGCAGTGGATGGACTTAAAAAGGTAAAAAAAAATACATTTTTCGATGCGAATTTATGTTGATATCAATCTGTGATTCACTTTTTTTGTGTGTTCTCGCTAGTTTTGGAGAGTTGTTTATGAAACGTGCTCAAACTTAGTCGTTTTGATTTCTATCATCGAAGACAGCTCGGCAATGATTTGCATTTTGCTTTTAAACATAAACTTTATATGGATATTTGAATAAAATGTTTCGAAAAAAGAGTGTGTTGTCCATTTTTATCTGTTTGTTCCTGGTTTTTTCATTCATTACAAGGTTGAAAAGCGATTTTATGTAAGCAAAACAAGATGTACTTAGATTTTGTAGTTCTAACTTCACTCACGTGGCCTTATGCAAATATGTTTGTGTATTTTTTGCAATTTGGATTTCCAAATCAATTTCTCGGACAATTTTTGATAAGCAACAGGAGTATTTTATTTCGACATTAGTCCTAATAGTTATTCTAGACGGAGAAAAAGTTGTTTTTGTGAACTTTTGGTCTAAATGTACTGTGCAGACGGTCGTGTAATTCTGTCGGAGAATTGCTAAAATTGAAAAATAGCCCGCTTGTGTTTCCGACCTTTCACCTCAGTTAAAGTTACCATCGGCTTTCTGTTCAGAGAGCGACGCTGTTAGGTTCAGCTTATATATATATATATATATATATATATATATATATATATATATTGGTTTAATAGGAACACCCAACAAATCCTTTCGTTGGAAAGCTGTTCGGAAGACCTTAGTCATCTTAAAAATTCGAAATAATTTTATTAAAAAATAACAACAGTTTTCTTAAGTGAAATCGTTCCTAACTACTACTACTACTACTACTACTACTACTACTACTACTACTACTACTACTACTACTACTACTACTACTACTACTACTACTACTACTACTACTACAACTACTACAACTACTACTACTACTACTACTACTACTACTACTACTACTACTACAACTACTACAACTACTACTACTACTACTACTACTACTACTACTACTACTACTACTACTACTACTACTACTACTACTACTACTACTACTACTACTACTACTACTACTTCTACTACTGCTACTGCTACTGCTACTACTACTACTCAGCCGGCTGCAAGGCAGTCGCCCACGATCCTTCTCCACTGTTTCCTATCCTGCGCCATCCGTCTGATTTCCTCTGGTAGTGGTGGGTGCTCGCTGTTTATGTCTGCAAATTTAACGCCTTTTTATTTCGGGGGGGATAAAAAAACATCATTTTGGTCAGCAAATAAGGTCAGCAAGGATTTTCGGATAGGTGAAAGCAGTTAGTAAATTCGGGAAATAAGATTCCTTTCCCTGAAATTTTCTGCCGCTGAAGTATTCAGTTATAAAAGAACCGTGGAGCTCAAACTGCAGAAGCTTTCACATAGTTTCCTTTAAACGCACTGAAATGATCTGGGAAAACAGTAGAATACTGAATTCAAAGCTTTTTTCCAAACATTTATCGTCGGGTGCCCCTGATTTAACAACAACATGCGATGCCCCCTAAGGATATTATTGTCGAAATAAGCTATTAGGTAAGCGTGGGTATATCAATTCCCCGGACGAGAGGGTTCTTGAAATGTTTGGAGACAGGTTGGCACCAAACACAAAACAAGCATGCGTTCGATGAAGGAGAACGCTAAGGGAAGGCTAACCCTTAAATTTTGGTAATGGTAGGATCTTAATCCGACCATTTAATGTCAAGCATACTTAAGCTGAGGGAGTGTCGGCGCTCTTGAGGGTTCGTTTCTTATTACCTTTCAAATTAAAACGGTTGACTTTTTATATAAAGATGAAACAACAATAACAACAAAGATATTAAATGTAAGGAGAAATTAACTTTTTCCGTTCGTTTTGTACAATCAAGTGAATTCTTCTTAGTAAAAAAGCCTCCAATAATTCGGAATACCTTGACTTTAGAGTTTGAAGAAGTTTAACCTCTTAATGTCGAAATTTGTAAAACTATGCTCCTGTTTGTACTATTTACAAATGAATAAGATCGGTTTGACCTGTGTTACAGCTAATGAACGAATGACTCCAGTGGCCGAGGTAGCTCGGTCTTGTGCGCGTGAAATTAATTTTGATTTCATAGAAATCTTCAAAAATACAAATACGTGACCACTGAAAAGGAAGAGAGTCAGTGCGGCATCACGTAATTTTCCCCCGCGAATGACAGAGGTGCTCAAGTCGACCTCTGTGTTCCACGGCAAGGAGATATGCTTTTTGCGTCGGAAAACGGAAAACGGCAAGCATGCATTTTCGATTTGCGGTGGGTTCGTCGAGGGGCCGGGAGGAGTAGGAATGCTCCTACTAGTTGCTTCATGCTACTAAAGTCTCGGTTAGGCTCCGGCCGTGTGGGACGTGTGTGGCTTAACCTACCTTTACAGTTGGACACAGTGAAAGGTTACTATATGAATTCTAAGTAGTAGCTGTTTATTTTTCCTTTAGACACATTTTGATCTGAATTTTTTTTTGTACGACATGTGATGTCTAATAATAATAATAATAATAATAATAATAATAATAATAATAATAATAATCTTTATTGAGGAAAACTCTTTCACATCAGTGATTTTCAAAAAGGACCTCGATTAAGACTAAGAATAAAAACTAAAATACTCACACAAAAAACAAAACAAAAAACACATCAAAAACTATGTAAAAACTCTTAGATTAAGAAGTTTCCATGGCAACAAGGTTATGACTGGCAAGTTAAACCAAAATGTTGCGTTCTCTGTTTTTCATTTTGCACATAGTAAAGGGTCTACAAAAGCTATGTCGGTTTCACAAATCAAACTCTACATCAACGCATCATCGAACGCTCAAGTTCCAGGTCTTCGATTGGAAACACGAGACAACAACATGGGCTTGATAATCCTTCTATTACTGAGAACTTTACCGTGCTTAGAAAGTGTCGCAACAAATTTGACTGCCCTTTGTATGAGATGCTATTCAAAAAGGGGTTAAACCTTCACTTTATGTCCAATCAGACTCGATTACCGCGGAGGCAGGTATTCTGAATCATCCACATACCGACGCGCACACTGGAATTAATATTAATTTATCTCGACGCTTTGTAACTTTTGACGGTTAGACTTTATTCTTGATAATGATGCTTGATGCATCGAAACGTCGATTCACTCTTATTCTAATATTTATGAAATGCTTGAACAAGCAATATTTTATTCTATCTCTATTCATATTACCTGAATTTTATACCCGCAGAATATTTCCATAGTGTAGTTACCCTGAAAATGGCGTCACGATGACGCCTAAACTTCGGCTGTTATCGTTTGTTTTTGCTTGTCTTTGCTTAACCAACTGAAACCGTTATTGATTAATATTATTTGTGATTTTATATACATGTACGTGTTATTTAACCTTCAAAACGTAGAATGCTTTGTTGACTCGTTTGACGGGTCCTATAATTATGTAATATCGGATATTAAACCAGCAAGGCTGAATGGATAATTTAAAACATTGACACTAACATATTGTAGTGTAAGTCGTACCTGAATTTCTTTTTGATTTACTCTTATTCAGTTTTAAAAGTAAAATGCCAGTAAACAAACTTTGTAGTGCATTAGCGCATTAACAACAACAACAACAACAACAACAACAACAACCTTTTGTAGAGAAGGCGAAAGTTCCTGAGAAAAAAACAATCTTCACATTTTTGCAAAACAAGCTTATCTGATGTAAAAGATGGAAAGACAACATGGTCCTTTTTGTTAACTTTAATATGTAGTCTGCACCTACATATGCGTCTCCTCTGTTTCTGATCTGTACTGGGTGTATGGTGGTAAGCTCCTGCAATCTGTACTAGCGGTTTGTTGAGTGGAGGCTAGCACATCCTTCCTGGACCTTGGAAAGGAATCTTTCATTAGCTTAAGCACTCGGGTCTTGCAAACGAAAGCCACGAAGATATACACTCCTTGCGTAGTTGTGAGTACTACGAAGGGATAGATCAGGGCTTTGTGGATGAGCTCGGCACTGAAACTGAAAAACCAAGTGAAACCCATGAGAGTGACCAGGCGCAGATATATTTTGAGGACTCCCTTCTGATCTTGCCGAGCAGATTTTGCTCGTGTTGTTTGCTTCCTGGTACTATTGATGGCCCACACTGTATGGGAAAAAGCTGCAATGTTGTACAAGAGGACACAGCCTATGGGAGTGGCCAGAACGACAATCTTGCCATTGCTACTGACCAGCCAGCAGGCCTGTTCGTTGCCATATCCGATGAACACCACTTGGAAGTAATCAAGGAGGACACAGCCACCCACAAACAACAATGGACCACCCCACGCCAGACACGCGTACTTCAAGAATCGAAGATTCTTGTTCTGACCACCGATAGATCGACCTGGGGCTTTAGAAATCTGACTGGAAAAGGTTCGGCGTGTATCGAAGGCTATAACGGCAGTGCACGCAAAGGACACCAGGAAAAGGTAATGAATCACGGCCGCTACCACGGTGCAAAAGGTTGCCTTATCGGTGTCCCCTGTACCAAAGAGCCACATGAACTGGGCAAATAAAAGGGCCACGCACAAACTCATGAGATTCTTTCCTGGCAAAGGTGTTCGGAGATCACTGAAGATGAAATGTATCACTAATGTCAGAATAAGGGTGAAAATTGATACAGAAAACCCAACGATGGTAAAGTACCACAGAAAAACAGATTCCTTTTTAGCTGTGAAGTTTGTTTCAGTCACTTGGATGGAACAGTTGGTGTAATTCACTTTTGTGTAGTTAGTGCAAACCAAGGCCAAACTGCCATCTAGATCGTATTCTCCCGTTGTGTAGAATCTTCCTGTGGTGGTGTGCAGTAAGCTTTTGTTGTCAAATATGGTGTACTCATCACTGCCAACGGGCAACAGAACAAAAGGGCACTGAACAGTAAACTTTGAATTGCACACAAGTAAGGAATAGTTGCCGGAGTTGTCACGATCAACAAGAAAGTACCGGTTCGGAGAAAGAGATTGTCCAGTTTTGTTTATAGAAGCTTCCCCCGTTGGTAGTAATTCAAATTCTCCAGAAGGAAATTCCTCTGATTCTACGCAGGATAATTGCCTCTGAGTGACTCGAAGGACTACCCATGTCTTGTTTTTAATGGCGATCTCGAAGGATTGGTTAAAATTAAGGAGGACAGACACGTTGAGGGTATCTTGATCTACCATCTTTTTCTCGTCAGAGAATCTTGAAGCAGTACCAGCGTACAGATTGAAAGCTACGGCTTCAGAATTATCTTCAGTCGCAATTGATACTTCGTCGATTTGTGATAGGTCAAGCGAAAACCGTGAGGAAATGGCATTGCGAATTTGGTCAGGAGTCACGGACCTCATCTGGTCATCTGAAGGATACATCCAGAGTTTTACCCGATACTTATCGCGAATAGCATTTGAAGGATCAGGAACGTAACCTGTTCTGCAAGTTTCCAAGTGTGGATCGTAGACTTTGTCCGCGGCACATGCTGAGGTGACTGAGGTAAGTTTTGTTTCCTGTTTGTTTTTGAACAATGGTTGGAATTCCATGACGATTTCAAACGACTTGGGGTTGAAAATGTCTAGTTTTTCTTGCGGTCCGCATTTTGTTTCGTTCATTGATAATCCATTACAAAACAGACAGTGATAGTTCTTATAGTTTTCTGTGGTCCTTTTTGAGTAGATAACTCCACTCGCTCCCATCTCGCACCCCTCTTTATGCTCAGGGTGTTTGAGGACAGAACATGAAGATACCATTGGTAAGCAACTTCGAATTTTAAAATTCTCATGTGGTTGAACGATCCTGCTTGGACAATACTTCAACATATAATCTAATGTCTGCGTGCTGTTGTAGGCCGTGGGTGGTCTGATATTGCATCGAAATTTTAGTTTCCAAAACGGTAGAAGACGATTATCGATCACGTTATTACAGATACCACAATATATATTTCTATAATGAATTTCAGGATTGAACAGGAAAGCCACTGGTAGGTCTTCTAAGATGTTTGCAGACGTGAATGTTCTATTCGCACTCTTTGATCCCGCCAGACATTTCAAATGCACATCCTCGTCTTTCCAACCCACTGCACAAGTTGAGATCATGAAAACGCCACCCTTTTCATCATTTTCTGTAGATAATTTGCTGCAGGTATAATTTGTGTTTTCATTTCCTTGGATCGGTGGATTAATATGTTGGCAAAAGCGTGAGAAGTCGGCGCAACAGTCATGATACTTGAGACAAGCTTGATCGCAGTGGCAATGAGCAACAACCTTGCCGTCGCTGGTTAGTTCATCCCATTTTGTAGAATCGTTCACGCATTTATTCTGACAGGAAAATTTCTTATTACAAGTAAGCGATTTGGGGACTAAAACTCCAGGGGTTGCAGTTTGAGGCGCTGTTGTCGAGTTTAATACGAAACCTGGAGAATGAGTTACCGCAGAGACGCTCACATCACTTGAATTGGAAAGCGGCTGCTGATAGGCCAGATGCAATGAAAGTAACAAGACACAAGTTATGAAGCCAATAGCAAATCTTCCCATGATTTCAAATCCACGTTTGTCTGCCAGTCCTAGGGCATAAATGCATGTGCCGTTTCAGAACGTGATTGTGTTATATAATTCTTTCCACTCTTATATTGGTGTCTTACGTTTTTATGTTGCTACGCATTAATTAAACGTTTCCTATTGACGTCTCACGAAGATAAGAGCGTGCTGCATATTATCTGCTTTTTTGACGGGCTTGGCAATTTTAGTTGTTCAAAAGTTGTTATCCCCGTATCTGATCCGTGAAGGCGGTCAATAATTTCTCTATGATGATCTTTGCTGTGGGAAGAAGGCGTGCTGATAACAGATAAATCAACCTTTGTGCAAAAATGGGAAGTGTATGGGTACACGGCCGGTCTTTTTTATCATTTCGATTCTGTCAACATTTTATTTGCCTTCTTACAAACTACCCCTTTTGATCCGCTTTTACATTGGTTAATCTTCCAATGGTTTAAAACTGTGCTGGTGTTTAGAGCAGAAAACAATTTTCTTAAACAAATAAAATGGGTAATCTTCTGAAGACTATATGATGTTAGCCTTGGGCATGATTGGCTGTAATCTTTTAATATGCGGAGGAAGACCGACAAATGCATCACAATATGGCGATAACAAATTAACCGGGACTCTTTAGATTCATCATTGTTCTTAGTAATATGGGAAATAAGCAGGTGAATTCTAGAATACTTATCTTAAGCTCTTGGTGCTTTATTTTAATAAAGAAAAGAATCGAGAAAACAAAGCGATAGTCTGCGCCCCTTTATCCCATGAGAAGTTTATTTATCCCCTTTGTGATTGGCTTTTTTCTAAATGTTTAATTTCAGCTTTGTTGACTTTTCAAAGAATTGCTAATAAACTGCTGCTCTATGGAACAATGGAAAGTGATTAATTTCAAATATATGAATTTCAATCAAATTTATTCTAAGCACATGTGTACGAAGAAGAAATATACTATGTAAAAGCCAGATGAACAATCGGATATTTCCAAAACATTTAAATATCTTTGCAATTGATTATTACTAGTCGTTTCCTTCCTTTCAATGCGGTTATTTGGCTTTTGTCCTTACAAATTGTCGCTACCTCTGACGGCTTCAATCCTCTCAGTGATGCTACGATAAAATAAATCAAACTAGAATCGTACTTATAATTAAATAATTGGAGGTCTTGCGAGGCGGTGTTATAAAGGAACTAAGCTTCTTTCTTTAGGACATCAACCGAAAGTCAGGTTTTAAATCATCTTTTTTGAATTTCTTTTACAGGGATTGACTTCAATAAAACTCCTGTAATATTCAGTGTAATGTTAACCTACTTGTTTCAAAGGGTAGTACGTGTCTAGCATCACACGCTTATCGTTATAAATGTTCACCATGAAGGTCAACATCTGTCTGAATAATAATTAGACCAAAATTTGAATTCTTAGCCGGCACTGTCACTGACAGAAACTATATATAACTATATATAAACTTAAATTGTGACGGCTGATCAACGTTAGCAACGGAGACATAAAAACGTGGTTCAATAAAGTTACACTTATGTTGACAGTAATGAGGTTTTGTAAATTTTAAAAAGTTCGTACAAGGTATAAAGTAAAACAAGAAGAAATAGGTTGAATACAACCATGAACAACATTCGTCGAGCTCATTACAATAACATCTGCGATAGGAAATTTGTGAAAATGGTGCCGAAAATGACGAAACCTGACTTAAAACGTATTTTTTTCAACTGCTAATCTCCCTTGCGGCGTGACCTGAAGTTTGAGATCAAGTCCCTTTATCATTTATATATTAGATAGACTAAAAAACGGTGTATATCACACAGTCATATATGTGTTGCTATTAAAGTGTCAGAGAAATAAAGCTGTTGGAGGATCGATGTGAAGGCAGAATTCCATTCGCCTTTTTTTCATGTCTTTACATACAGGCAATTTGTTTGCAGTTCAGAGTAACCTAAACCGCTCTTCCCTTCTAACAGTCAAAGCCGCACCCAGCTTTTCAGGTAGTTGATAACGAGGTTACGTAAAATCCCCCGTGAAAGAGGAAAGGAATCTGAGCTCCAAAGTAAAAATAAAGCCGAGAGTCGCCTGGATTTAAATGGAGGCTAACTCTTTTAGCCAAAATAACCGGCAAAAGATGGAGGCCTTTCCCGTTCACTGCAGCTAAGCTACTTCAAGCGGAGAGTTGGATTAATGTTTGAGTGATACATTCCAAGGACACATCATAATACGATGAAAGTTAACTTGTTGGTGTCATGTACCTGGGGCACCAAAACGCTTGTGTTGGCGTTGTATTGTATTTTTATACCATTTTAGTGCCTTTAAAAGAACCTAAATCATTTGAAATATAATACAGTTTGAAATTTTCAGTTCTTCATGTTAGCTGAATATTTCAGCTGCAAAATTTGATTTAGGGAAAGGAATGACTTTTCCTCTCAAAAAATCATGAGCTGATTGTATTTGAAAATAGAGGTTTCTGAGAACTGTTACACTACCGTTGTATTTCGTGCCCATCAAAACGACATTTTTTTATGAAAAGGAACGGTTAAGCATTGCATGAAAATAAAACGAACTACTACTAATAGTTCGTATGAAAGCAAGCCTCAATTGAACCTTGCTTGGTTTAGGAAATTAAAGTTAAATCACTGAAGCGCCTAAATATTTCAGGAAATATTTTCTGGGAAGTCCGCCATTTTAAGCTGGTAGCCAGAACCAACTCTGAACTGATAAATAGCTTTTGAAAATTGAGCGGACAGGGCATGGAATACAAAGTTTTTTTATGAAAAAATAAATGGAATCCTACGTCAAATAATATCAATATAATTTTGAAATAAATAAAAACATTCTGTTCAAATTTAAGAGATAAAGCTGAGCCACAAAGCACGAAATTAATTGGCGTTTCAATTTCTTCCATGCATTTGTCAGTCTCTAAAACCTGTCAAATTCCACGGGAAAAGATAAGCTCAGTCACATCCCTTAAAACTAATCAACAACAATCGTTTATTCTTATCGCAAGTTCATAATTTGGCTCAAACTTTAGTTGATTTTAGTTTCCGTTTTCTCCTGCTGACACAAGCACTGGATTCAGTATGTTTGCTCCTTCTTCAAAATATGGCGGACTCATTGATTTTCCCAAATTTCTTGTCAAATAGACTTTCAAGTTGGCTACGTTGTCAATGCATCAGTGTGCAGCGAAAGGTTAACATTTTTATGCACAAAAATAATGTGATCTCAAAATGAAAGTTTTCTAAGGTTGACAAAGAAACATGTAGGTTATAGAAAGCAATAAATTAAGTAACAAGGATGTTTGAGAAAGGAAAGCTGTTTGAATTAACCGTATTGCTCAATTTACTGTCTTTCCGGGCGACAGGAAATTACTTTTAAGCCGTGTGTTGTGAACTACAAGTTTTTTTACGAACATAAACCCGGCCTTTTTCATTAATTTTTAAAAGCTAATATATCATATCATCCGTCTTGGTAATTATCCTTCAAGGTTACGGTACAGGTTTGCAACACGCAGCTTGAAATGATTTAACCTTACAAAAAATTTTCAAGTTCACATACACACCTACCCACAATTAAAATCCAATATTCTTCTGCAAAACATTGAAAAACAAATAGCACCATATGAAGATATATTACCGAAAAGCTCTTGATCCACATAACAAGTACGAACAACTGGGTTGTCGATAAACTGCAAGCTTTCCCCGGAGGGGGCCTCCCCATATAAAAATGACGGGGGTGCTCGTCGTACCTTTTAGGGGTCAAAATTAGTAGATTGGTACCGCTTAGGGTACTAAAATCTAAACTGACCACCGTTAGAATTTTCACGGCACCTTTTAGGGTATTGAGCCAAAAAAATATGACAGAATGTGACATGTGTTGTTTTGAATTGGTACATCTTAGGGGTGAAACTTCTTTTGAGCCACACCCATCAAACGAGATGCTGGTACCTTTTAGTGTGTTTTCCGAAAATTTCCGACGAGCACCCCTGTCATTTTTATATGGAAGTCCCCCCCCCCCCCGGGCAAGCTTTCCCTTTACAATCAGTCGAGCGGGCGAATGAGCGAACGAGCAGAGGGGAAACTGGTCGATCGATCGATCGCGTGGTTTCCACCCCCGCTCGACTATCCAAAGAGGACCTGTCAGTCTAAATTGTCGACTCTAAGATTCTAAGATAACTGTCCATTGCACTGCCGGAATTAAACGTCGGGTCGCCGTGGCTCTGACGTTTGAGAGTCTGTACCGATCAGATCTTACCATGTGACTATTCAAATACAAGTCTTCATTAATATGTTGGATTTTTTGTCTTACTCAGTAAAATTTGGTATTTTTCATGAATTTTGATCTTGGGTTAATGGTTAGGTACGGCAAAACAAAAAGACAGGGAAATAATAAAAGTGGAACTCTTTTACGTAATCCGCAGTCTTAACAAATTAAACATTGTCCGTCCTGATGGGTTTCTTTTACACCGAATAAACCACCGGAAACCCAAGCTCCTAGTATAAAAAAAAAAAAAGAAATGTTGAGCAACCTTGCAAATTATAAGGTATAATTTAAAAGTTATTTGACAATAGGGATTTCTAAAACCGCGATTTGAATACTTTGTTTTTAAGTAAGACAACTACAAGCCATTTCCTTTCCTTCTAGCGTGGTTAGAATATTATAAATTTGTTTTTATGGGTTACAAGATTGTCGCTTTTAATCTAAGGTATAGGTAGATAATGAAATTAGCGGCAACGATCTAGGCAATTAGCTAACTGAGGTTTAAAACTTCAAAGACATTTCAGCTCAAACTTCAGTAGATCAAAATAAATTAGCATTAGTAAGCAGATAATGATGCAACTTAAATTTTGATCCTAAAAGACGGGTTGCAGTTCTCTTCATGATAAAACTCTTCCGAGCATCAGATTCCGATCTGATTTCTGTAAAGTTCCCAACCTCGGGCACATGCAGGTAATATGAGTTTGTTGTTGGATCACGTTTGGCTAGGTGGCTTTTGCAACGGATTATCCAGTTTTCCTCTACGAAAACCACCGACAGTTTATAAGTGACTTCTCTTTCTCAATATCATAACGTCACTCAGTGAAACACCCATGCATATGTCAATTATCTAACATAACAGAGTGTAGGTTATGTTCGTATCCGATATCATGTACGTACGTGTAAATGGTATTCGTGACCGACTCAAAGTTACCAGACTATTCTACTGAGTTAATAATCTGTGTACGTGCTGCAACGTGAGTTGCTATGGCAAACAGAGGTCAAAATGAGACTTTCAATAGTAATCCGAATCCCAATTTAAATTTTCGCCCGACAATGTGACTACGCAATATCGCGACGGAATGATGTGGAAACAATTTTCAACAATGCTGAAGCAAAAAAAAAATCATTGAATAGTTTTGGATAATAATGTAATTCTAACAAAAAACTTTTGGGAAATTCAAGGGTGAATTTGAATCAAATAATTCCTTGTTATGTTTTTCATATCATTTCAGTAGAGCTTTTCAACGATATTAATCTGACAACAGGTAATCGGCTTTGATCTGCATGCTCGTAATATCAACTTAAAGATTGATGAGGAACTACTCTGCATGTCCAGACTGATATTTAGATTGATATATATCGATTCGATTTCGGCTCAACCCTTTCTTCAAATTAGCGTCACGCTTTAAAATATCTGAAAATATCAAAGGTGCATGGCAATAAATTGAATGAATTCGCCGTACTAGATTTTACAGGAAGTGATACCGGTACTAAATAGTTCCGTATAAAACTGCTTCGAAGTTGCAGGGAAGTTTAATTAGGAATGTTTTGTAGCTGATGTGTGCAAGACGGCCATGTATTTTAATAAATATTTTTCTGAAGGAAGTATACAACCCCAAAAAGGCGATTAGATAAATGAAACCTAAAGGAAAAAGTTCCAAATTATGACGATTTAACGAGAGTTGCAACAACCTTATTTAAGTTTATATTCATGATGGCATTCAGGTTCGGCAAAATCAAATCTTTTTGCTATAATTTCCTAAGCAATTTTCTTGCTTCATAACGTGCGACCGCTAAATTGAGCTCCCAAGGTTTAATTGTGAAAAATCAGGTTTTGGTTATTCAATAACACCTTAACTGATAGCAACCGCAAATTCAATGAATTCCACAGTAATTTTAAACAAACCTCTCTTTAGAATTGAAGTGTATGTAACCTGACATCAATGATAACCATTCAGTCAGGAATCTCCGAGATTCTGCTTCATACTCATCAGGATATAAAAGGAAAATGCAGACAACGAACATACGTTTACTTCTATTTTGCTGGCTTTAGAAATAGGCATTTCTATTAAAGCTCGATCTTTTATCCATGCACCATCAAACAGCCTTTCAGGCTCTTGTCCAATATAACAGGGACGAAAAACGACTCGGCGCACGCGTTCGACCAGGGAGAGTTTGATCGACGTTTGATCGATTTGTTCGACAATTCAATCATCAAACGAAGGAAGACGCGTTGATTTCGAATTTCATTTTCTTCTCTAAACCTTGGTGAGCGAAAACGCTTTTAGAAGAAGTGATTATTGAAAAAGACAAGGACTTCCGTATGGGTGTTTTTCTTTGCGAACGAGTCGCTTTTTTTGGCTTAAATTTGTACACCCTCTATCTTTTTTTGGAAAAAAGTATTTTTCTTTTAAAAAGCAGTAATAAAATTGTTATTTCTTCGACAACGACCTTATGTTTTTACTTTAAAGCACAGGCAACAATCTCGCGGGAAAACCAAGGCTTTTGGGGCCATTTTGAAAGTGGAGCGCTTGTGTCGACGTTGATTGCCTTTTCACCCCTGCCGTCCACTGTCGTTTCCAATCGGTTCGCGGGTGGTCGCTTTCTCCTTTTTTACCATTTGCTGATCAAGGAGTCCGCAGACACTTGGAGAAAGATTGATTCTCATCGGACTTTTCCTGTAAGAACCGTCATCTGTCCTGATATCCCTGAAGCTATCTCGCCGGAGACCAGCAGGAGATAGAAATGGCCCGCGGTAAATTACTGCTGTATTCAAGGGAAACCTGCGGTTTCGGGACAGATACAACGACTTTCGCATGACCTCAGTGAAAAGATTATGCATGAACAAAACCAAAACAACAAACGAACTATTAATAAGAAGCAATCTGATTGGTTGAGCGAACGAAGGCAAATGCGTTATCGAACAAGCTTCTTTCCATATTAGAGAAATTTTAATGGGAAATCAGGCTTTGCCCGTTTTGATCCTTTTAACTCCTGACGGATAAAACAAATCGCCAACACTCAAGGAAACTGGCATGGGTTTTTGAAGGTGATACAAAAATCGCTCTTGCAAAAGTCGTTCAAGTAAAGCGACTTCCAAACTGATCCGGCTAACAAACTAATCCGACTATCCTTGAAAATCTGGATTGATTCAGTGGTTGTAATTCAAATACATTTTGGCTGTAGATTTTGTGTATTATATTAAGTAGAAACGTTAAGCCTTTATGATAACTTGTCTTCTAAGCGTCGTCGTAAATGGCGCTGGTTCTTTTCGTACGGAGATTACTGGGGAGATCACTGTCATTGCATGAAAGGTGGTGCAAGCTGGCTTGCGTAGTGAGTGCAAGTAGAGCTGAAATGATAAGGCGCGAGGAGCACGCTCGTTACTTCAGAAAACGCGCCCTAAATTTTACGCTTGCGCATGCTACGTAGAGGCATGCGCATGCCTTCTAGTGGCTGCTTGGATGGACTCGGCACCTTCTATTTTGCAGCGGTGCGCACTTGTACAAAATAAAGCGATTTATAGCGATGCAGCTCTTTCCGTTTTCAAAGGTCGGATATAAAAGTTCCTTTATTTTTTTTTATCTCGTTTTCATTTGTCGGGAAAATCCCAGACGACCAGGGATGTTGGTGTTTCCGACCGTCCCAGATTTTTGCGAATGATATGTCGGGAAAATCACCGATCATCGCAGAAATCTGGGACTCGTCGGAAAAATAGAAACGCTCCGATTTTCCCGATTTGTCCCCGACCATCCCAGATGATTGAGGCTGTCTACCATTTCGTGTTTTCATAAGTCGGCAAAATCTGGGATGGTCGGAAAACAGCGAAATCCCGATCGTCTGGGATTTTCCCGAAATATGAAAACCACAGCAGCTTGCATTTGTGCCAATCTACCCGTGTCTGGTGTCTAGATTCCCCTCAGTCCCAAGGGAAGGTTGTATACCACTCCCAGGGTACTACGTCCATAACTCTTCAAACAGTGAATGCGCTTTAAGTCTGAGAAGGTGTAGGAGATAGTGTCAAGGCCAATGGCTTAACTTCACGGCCCAATGATCTGACACGATCATCTGAACTGAGAAAAGATGTTGAGTACAGCCAACATGACCTTCTGACTGCTTTTCAGCAGGACCCTCAAACTAAGAGCCTCAAGAATCAAGAACAAATAAGTGATCGAAAGAAATGTACGGTTAAATGATCTGCTAAATTTGTTGCATGTGTCAAGGTAGAGTTACTGAAAACTCCTTCAGCCTCCTATCTGCCCACTTGTTCCCCTGAGATGTATAAGACCTTTTCTTCGAAGGCACCCATGCACTTTGACACGACATATCACATGCCTGGTAAAAGCCTGTTTTTTACCCTTCAGGGGGTGAGTCGGAGTAAATGCCAGAGGGTGTTTTTTCTTGAAGTTTGGTGCGGTCACGCAATTTGGTTCTTACTAATAGATCACGCAGGTTAGGGCTTCGTTTGTAAGCTAAGACGGGTGGATAGGAAAATGTTTGCTTGCAGCGAGCGGAGGATTGTAGAATGTTTATATGCTTTTATACTTTCGTAAAATTGAAGACGCATAAGGTTTTACTTCCGGTTGAATTTCAAATGTTGAAGTCCTATGACGACTCGACTACATCAACAAAACCAACGTTTTATAAATTTCAACGCACTCAACGACCAATGTCACCCAGTTTTGTTTGGTTTAGCAGGTAAAGATACGGCAGCTAAATTTCAAAGTAGAACTTTTATTATTTCCGGTTTCTGGTATTGAGCAAGCGCAATAGTACATTAATGCATTAGGCATGCGTTAACGGATGTCGTGGATTTTACGACATCCGGAAGCCAGCTTTGGTCCCAGAGCCTTCGTTTTTTTCCGCTGACCAAACGAAACGAAGGCTCTGGGGACGAGAATGGCGCTGTTCTCCTTGTAAATAGACCAATAGGTAATTTGCACGATGACGTCATATGACTACAACTACCAGAATCCTTCAGTTTTTTGTTTTGTAGTGGAAATTAGGGCTATTGTTATTTAACCGCTCTGGGATTACAAAATTTAAATAAGAAAGGAAAAACGAAATGAATTCTGGCAGTTGTAGTCAAATGATGCCATCGTGCAAATGGCCCATTCCGATATATTAAAATTCATACTTGGCTCCGAGGCTTGGGGGAATAAAACAAAAGAAATGAATAATTCAACATAGCCTGCGTAGCAGGCACATGAAAATCGCGCGAGTGAGACACGCTAGGAGGTGTCTCCCTCGCGCGCCCCGTTCTTTCTTGCGCTCATATTATTTTCATGCGCCTGCTTCGCAGGTTAAATTTAACGCTGAACCTCAATGTGATTTCTTTTGTTTTATTCCTCCAAGTCTCGGAGCCAAGTATCATCGGAATTGTTCTATTAGCCCTTCGTCAGAGCGAATCTAGTACGGGTATCGGCTATGGCTTTTGTCAGGAGCCGGTTACTTGCTTGTGTATATATTCTATACCATCGGCCAACTATTATGGTAGCGTAAATGGGAGTCCTCCCTCCCCGGTGATCATGATTCCGCACGATACTGGTACAGAACGAAATATAAAGCACAACACGACGGATTTTACAGATATTCAGAGCTTGCTTTGTAATACGTGATTTCAAGCTGCAATTCCAGACTGGTTTTACTAGCCAACTCTTTCTGAGAGGGACACTGTCGGAACTTGAGTCGGGACTAGAGCTGGCAACTGTTAGAAAGAGTTGACTGTAAAACGTGTCCATTTCCCACTAAGCTGATTTGGGTACTTTTAAGGGCGACATATAAGGAAGGAGGTCAATGACCATCTGGACCCGGTTGTTCAAAAGGTGGATAACGCTATCCACTGGAATTGTCCCTTTGCACAGGGTCGTAACGAGGTATATGAGATCAGGGATCAAAGACCTAAAAAAGGGTGGGATCAGGGATCACAGCCTCGGATCCGGGATCACAGCCCTCGGGATCGGGATCAGCGTGTTTTCCATTGACTCAAGGATCAGGCAAACAAAATTTTGTGGGATCAGGGATCAAAATTTTCATCACTTTTGGGATCAGGGATTAAAAATTTGCGTAAAAATACGGGATCAGCGATGAAAAAATATACCTCGTTACGACCCTGCTTTGCAGCCTGTCAATGACAAATTCGCGAGAGAACTGGACACAAGATCACATTTGCGTGCTCGGCCCAGGCTCTTTTGGGACAAGAGCAATGTTGTCGCCTCTTTCTTCATGGAATGTCAAATCGCGAATCTGCATGTACGTACGGCATTTCCTTTGGCTTCCTTTGTGTTTGGTGTTGAATTTGACACTGTATGTAGCAAGATCTCCAAGAGTTACGAATGAATGGTGTTTACAAGAGTGTCTTGGCTTGCCTGGAGAATGATCGTAAACAAATGGATTGTCGTAGGATTTCTAATTGCACTGGTGATTCTCGAGGTTCAAATCTTGCGTTCGAGATCTCCTACACAACAACTTCATGCCGACGGTAGGACCTCAAATTTAAGCTGAAATTTAGCTTCACAACTTGTATTTCTCTGCTATTAGCAAAGTTCTACTCTTAAGATGTAATGTTATACATTGTTGGGAAATATCTAGAGCAATTCCTTCGGTAAATGTATCGAGTTAAGGGTTGAGTTAAGATCTTGTCATCGTGTGTGCTGTCAATGTTTAATTGTAAATTACGTTTGCTAATTGCCCTTGTATTAAAGCTAGAAAATAGTCTCATATATATGTACAAGTTTAGTAAAAATTGAGTGAATTTTAATTTTTCTGCTAAGGTTAATCGATTTGGTGTACGAGAACCATGACAAATGAATTACTGTTTGTCATGCTTCTAGTAATTATAAGCTTGTAAAATAATATTTTCACCACTCTGGCTCCAGTGTCTTCATATGCAACGTTTAATTCAATTATAACATGTTTAACATGGTTTAGACAACAATCTCTTTTTTGTGTCCCTACAAACACACCGTGTGGGTTAATTTAAAATACGATTACTGGGGATAATAAGCCAATGTAATTTCCTGATCCAGTTTGCTTGTGATTTTTTATTGCACCTGAGAATTTAAGAATTTTTTTCATATTTAGAGATTTTGAATCTTATCAGTATTGATATATATTGAGTGGTATGCAATGTTCCTTGTGGCCTAAGGCTATCCAATATATGTAGCTTGAAATTAATCTCGTCATTTTTCTTTTGTGCAGTCCCACTTCCTGCTCTTTTGCAATAAAGTAACACTGAATTACCACTGACAGGCTACATGTAGATTCCTAGATTCAAGTTTTGTCAAGTCTGTCTTTTGGAGGGTTTCTTCTTTTGTTACTCTGTTAATAGTTTAACAAATAGCTTCCATTATGCTTGCGTGACTTTTCAGTTACAAGTCACAGGTGACATTATTCTTTGAAAAAATAGTGAATATCATAAGTCTAGAACATTAAAAAGTGACATTCATATGATAGTCTATAAGTGGGTCACTGATGTTTACCACATGTCTTCCGTGTTCTAAATTATGGTCTGGCGATTAACTTTGGAAAACTTTTTATCCTTTTTCCGTAACAAAATTCAAGCAATTAAAACGGGGGGTGACAACTCTAACAAACGCTGTTTGAGCAATACTGTGTGGAACTGAAAGTTGTCCCGAAAATTTGGAATATCTTCCCGATTTTTTTCGGAGACATTCTCGCAAAAATTTCAAACTTCCCGAAATTTTAACAATGTTATCTCATGTTTCCCGGAAGATTTTTCGAGTCTCCCGATTCCCGGCAAAATCTTCAGATTCCCGGAAGAATTTTGTTTTTCTCCCGAAACAGGCCTTCTTAGAGTTGTCACCCCCCCCGTAATTAAAGTTCTGAGTTTGGACTCAGCGCACCCTCTAGTGAGTGTTCATGTGTTTGTGAGTTATTTACACTCACTGGTATCATCCCTGCAGCAGTGGGTCCTCTAATGCTTGTAGATCCTAGACACCCCTGTGTACAGTATTTTCATCATTGTATAAATATATAGATGTTATTGAACTAGCATGAGATCTGTATTGGGAACACTGGGTCTGGAAGGGGTTCTGCGTGATCCGTGATTTAGCCGAAAATGAGTGTGTGATTCAGGAATGCAAAATAAATCCAGTCGTGATTCAGGATACTATATTGACTGTGACATGGGATTTGCTTTGTCTGTGGTCCGTGATTCGTAATTTCCACCGACAAAATTCCATGAAATTCAAATATTTTAGCCCAAATCAATTCACACTTAATTTACAGCTATTAATGAAATCGCCCAGGGCAAATTAAGGCCTTGGAGAAAATCCTGTAGTGAATTTCTCTCAACTAAATAAAGGCGCTACAGGCCAGAAATACGATATATGCAGAAAAAAGTTTTGCAGACTATGTGATTCGGGAACTTACGAAAAAACAGCCCGTGATTCGGGATCCAGACCCCCCTTTCCAGACCCTGTGGGAAGTATTGGTCATCACAGTTTTTATTATAATTATGGCTCTTTTAAAATTTTGCTGATAAATCAATGCAATGCATCTGTTCTTGGCCAACATGATTGCAAAGTTAAGAATATACTTTGCATTTTTCAGGCCACTTTTGTAAGAGTTTAACCAAAATTATCTGCCAAACATGAAGAAAAAGTGTTTCTAATCTACTTAATAAAAAAGTTTTCTTTGTTTAATGTTTCATAAAATGGACTTTGCAAAATTTAAATTCTCAAGCTGTCCATCTTAGCGGTCTGTATGCAAAAATTCGGACTGCTCAGGAAACCAATCACAATGCTCCCTTTCATATGGACCAGTTCAGCCATATAATAGTATACTAATTATACAAGGATGATTTGTGGTATTTGTAGCTTTCATATGGACCAGTTCAGCCATATAATATATATAATAGTATACTAATTATACAATGATGATTTGTAGTATTTCTGTTGTTTCAGAGTATTACAGTAATTTCCAATCTGATGTTTTGAGAGAGGTATCAAATAATGTTCACAAGGTAAAAAAAATTGTCAGCCACAGTTAGTAAGCCTACTTACTTTTGTTTTGCGAATCTCAAATGCAGTTGAAATTTTTTAAAGCAATATGTTACAATGTAATTACCAGGAAATTCCAGTTTAGGAGTTAATGAATATCATTTCCCTGAAAGTGAGACTACATGTATAGTTATGTAATGGATAATTGTACTGAGCTGCAAAGTGGTGACTTCAAAACATCCACCACTTCTTATAATCAGTGTGAATATATATATATGTTCAATTTACAGGTGAATTTTTGAAAATGTGGTCTGCAACGAAAATTACAGCAATTTCATGCACTACAACTAGCCCAAACAAGGGTTTTTATGACCCCAATCCGTCGGAAATCACAGAAAAAAAGAGGGATAAAGGGAGTGAGAGAAAAAAGACTAGCAACAGTCTTTAGTTTTTATATTGTGGGGTTTAAAAACAAGGCCAAACACACTCACAGACACTTACTCAGGGCGACATGGTTTTCATAAATCCAGCTACTAAGCTACTATATATATACCAAACAAGTAAAATACCAAACAAGTAAAATACCAAACAAGTAAAATACCAAACAAAGTAAAACAAGTAAAATACCAAACAAGTAAAATACCAAAAAGTAAATACCAAATAGTAAAATACCAAACAAGTAAAATAACCACATTTTCATGGTCATGTAACTTTTGAAATTGAACATTTCAGTGAATGTTAATGATTCACAGAGCAAACAATTGCAAATCACTTTTAATTATCAACAACATGGCTATTTATATGCATATACTTGAGATACATGTATACAAGTCATGTTTACTTTATTCACCACATTCCCAAAGGAGATTTTCAGAGGTAAATGCATGTACTAGCGTATAATTTGATTACATATAAAATCAGTGATGACTGTTTTCTGAATCTTAATATTCTTGATTACTTCTAGCCTCCCTTTAGAAGAGATGCAGTCTTGTATAGTGAAGAAAGTGAAGAGGATGAAATTGTGATATTCTACAATAGAGTTCCCAAGACCGGAAGCACTTCTTTCATGGGAATCATCTACGACCTTTGCTTTAAAAACAAATTCCATGCTCTTCATCTGAATGTGAGTCGGAATGCTCATGTAATGTCACTTCCCGACCAAATGCGATTTGCTCATAATATTACTACATGGAGAAAGAAGATGCCGGCTGTTTATCATGGCCATCTTGCCTATGTTGAGTTTGAAAGTCTTGGAATGAACAAAAGACCACTGTATATTAACATTGTGAGGAAACCCCTGGATAGACTTGTGTCATATTACTATTTCTTAAGGTTTGGTGATACTTTTAGACCATATCTTCGGAGGACAAAGCAAGGAGATAAAGAGGTAACTAAAAGAAAAAATGATAACAATGTAAACAGGATTGAGTCATTAGCTACTGGTGCATGGCCAAATGATTCTTAACAGGCCTTCTGATAGGGTGTGGGAAAAAGTTTTCAGGGCAGATTGTGTGTGTACGTATGTGACAGATAATCTGCAAATAATTTTCCTGTTTTATTAGTTATTTTCAGTCCCCTGGATGTTTGCCACCATAAAATACTAACAGTAGATAAATCATAGAAATCAGCTCAAATACAACAAAGAGCTAATGTTGTGGTTCAAATTTTTCTTTGGTTTGAAAATTTTCAAACCAGTTTAATTTTTGTTTCAGTGTATTTTGAGACAAAGGAAAACAAAAATCAATCTGGTATGAACATTTTCAAACTGGGGAAAATAATGGAACCACAACATATACAATTCATGTATTTTAGGTGGGATAATACTGAATAGTGTTAAAGCACATTATGCAGTGTTACATGTACATGGTAGACCACTACCAAGTAAGGAGTTTATAATCATCCCCATATTTACATGTTTGTTTGCAATTTTGTGTTTTCTTTGCGCTACTTTTTGTATTTATAGATAGATAGATAGATAGATAGATAGATAGATAGATAGATAGATAGATAATAATAATAATAATAATAATAATAATAATAACTTTATTAATGTGCCATTCATTCTAAGAAACTTAAATTGGAGACACCTAACTAAAAGTACTAACTAATAAGAATCAAAATTGTTATAAGAGAATTAAATTATTAACTAATAGATACATGTAGATAGATACTATTTGTAATTTCTACTAAAAGTTTTTAACATACCTTATGAATTTAAGTTGACACTTAACTTAGATGTATTCAAAAAAATATTTTTTTTTAAGTGTTAAAAGTCTCAATTTCTCACGCAGTATTCAGTTCCTGTCACCTCAGCTATACCTCAGCTGTTATTATTAGCCTACATTACCAGAGTATCACTGAGCTGCTTGTTTTAATTCAGTTTTAATATGCATGTAGTACATGTACCACCTGCTTTATTGCATGCCTATGCACGTCAGGCACTGAGAACGGACCTCTGTTACATTTTTTGCATTAAATAATTCTCAATAAGGTATCCGAGGTGATGTAGGTGGATGTCATCTAATGCTAACTGTGGTCTGCTTTGCTGGGATGGAAAGCTTGAGTTTGAGAGTGACTGGAATTGTAACAAGTGATGGATTGGCTTGTTGTATTTCAGACATTTGATGAATGTGTACAAAGAGGCAACCCAGATTGCAGGCCTGAAAAACTGTGGCTACAAATTCCATTTTTCTGTGGCCATGCTCCTCAGTGCTGGTGAGACAATACACTTTATAACTTTTAAATAGCATTGACCTGTCAACTCTGGCTTTCTCTTATAATTATTTTTAACATAACCCTTAGTATTTAAAGATGGGTGTAAGATTACTGCCTACTGTAAAAAAAGGGCATGCAATTGTGTGTTAACTTGAACTAAAAGAGAAATGTTAAATGAGTGAAAGATCCTTGCAGTGGCTTGTAATAAGCTACTTCAGTTAAATTATAAAGGAACAGCAAATTATTAATACCCACACAAGAGCATTCTGGATTGATACTGTACTATTTTTTTTTTCAGCATTTTATTATTTTTATTTATTAACTTTGAATTCTAATATTAAAACTACATTAAACCTTAAATATAATATTATTTTTTGTTAAATTTCACAAATTCCCCCTACCACACCTAACATTGACCTGTCACAAAAATAATAAAAGGTACTGAGTTTTAATACTTATTTGTTCCATTTCTCTTAAGGTCTCCTGGAAACAAGTGGGCCTTGGAGCAGGCAAAAAGAAATCTAGTGGAAAAGTACTTGTTAGTAGGAATCACTGAAGAAATAGGAGATTTTGTAGCCATTTTGGAAGCAACTATTCCAAGAATCTTTAAGGGAGCTACACAATTATTTAATGAAGGTAATATGGGCTACTGACTTTTCTTTAAAGTAGAAACAAAAATGAAAATTATAAACAAAATAAATTTGGACTGACTGGACTGCGAACTGACTGACTGACTGTGAACTGACTGACTCACTGGCTGACTGTGGACTGACTGACTAACTGACTGAATGCGGACTGACTGACTGACTAACTGTCTGACTGTGGAAGGACTGACTGACAGACTAACTTACTGACTGCAAACTGGCTGACTGACTGACTTAAACTGACTGACTGACTGACTGACTCACTCACTGACTCACTGGCTGACTGTGGACTGACTGACTAACTGACTGAATGCGGCCTGACTGACTGACTGACTGTCTGTCTGACTGTCTGACTGACTGACTGTCTGACTGTGGAAGGACTGACTGACTAACTTACTGACTGCAAACTGGCTGACTGACTTAAACTGACTGACTAACTTACTGACTAACTTACTGACTGACTGACTCACCCACTGACTCACCAAAAGAAAAATCGGGTGCCACTTCCTCCATTGCAGCAAGTAGCTGAATTACGGAGGACCAGAGAGGTGAGATCGGACGTCAGCATATAAGGCGCGAATTGCAGCCGCTTCAGTCCATGTATGATCTCACCCAACCTACCCAGACCAATGATGACATATTAATGGGGTTAGTTTCTACAGAAACTGTGGTGCTGCTTGGGTTGCGGGCAGTGGCAGCCTTTCAGGCAGTTTTCCATCTTGGGGCTGGAGTCTCACCACTGGCTTAGGTTCCCAACTTCCAATTGCGACGTGGTTGTTAACAGTTATTTAAAGACCGGGTTGGTGGTCCGGCCGGGGTTTAAACCCGAAACCTCCTACTCAGGAGACCCGGCGCTCTACAACTGAGCTTACCAGACTGACTGACTCCAAAACTTTCTTGTTTTTTTTTAGCTTATGTGGGCAAAAAGTCCCCATTTTCTTATAATATGAAAGAAATCTTATAAAATTAATGTTACATGAAGTCAAAGCTGATTTAGACACTAACTCTTGTTTGTGTCTGTCACATGTGTCTTACGACTGACTTACTGAGTGACTGACTGATTCACTGACTGACTGTCTGTGAACTAACTAATTAATTATAAAAGAAAGCTTACATGGTGTATGGTCAGAATGTTACGTGCCGTCAAACTCGATTTAGATGTTGCAACTCTTGCTTACGACAGTCGCATGTGTCTTACGTCTTACATACAGATCTCTGTGCACCATTATATCACCTTTTATATCATTATTTAATTGAGTTTATATTCTCCCGTTCCAGGTGGGAAGTCACATCTTCGGAAAACAGCTTCAAAGAAACCCTTGGAACAAGCAACAATAGAACACTTTGAGCAATCAAAGATATGGAAGATGGAACAGGAATTTTACGAATTTGCAAATAAGGTCTTTCAAACTGCGAAGAAGAGAGCTTTAATATCAAGGCGTGGGGTGCTGGAACCCATTGGCAAACAGTTCTTTTATGAAAAAATAAGGCCGAAAGAGGCAACTTAGATATATTAAAATTGTGAATAATTAATATAATTATACTCAAAATATTTTAATTGATAATTAACATCGTGCAACACTGCTCATGAATCTTAATACTAATTATAAGGAAAACAGCACTGCACAGCAGTTGCTATAGTTACAGGGCGGCATTTTAAGTGATTCTGAGTGTCATACATCACATTGAGGTTCAGCGTGTAATTATTCATTTCTTTTGTTTTATTCCCCCAAGCCTCGGAGCCAAGTATAAATTTTAATATATCGAAATTGGTCTATTGAACAGACATTGTGTAATAAAATAACTCGTAAACACCCCGAAGCACCTGAGAGTGCAAAAACTAATTCAAACCTTCACAGGGCCATTTGGAAATTTTGAGTTTAATTTGATCCACGTTGAAGCCAATCTGTTTTGACAGCTTCATTGGACATAACTTAGTTAAACAAACAAAACAGACTAACTAATTAACCCAAAAAAGAGACAAGTAAATAAATACCGTAACTATACATACGAGTAATAAGTTTTTTAAGCTGTACTTTCCTGCGTTTTTTTTAAATTTATTTTTGTTTTTATTATTATTATTTGTTATTTATTTTTTTTTTTTTGCAAAATGAAATTCGGATTTATTTTAAGGTTAGGATTTCCTGGAAAGTTCAGTGGAGAGATCACTTTCCAGTAGTGTTTGCATTCAATGTAGTAATGTAAAGTAAGCAACCTGAAAGTGTTGTTTCCAAGCAACTTAATCATGGGGATAACCCTGCGATGGACTAGCATTTTATCCGGGGGGAAGCAGCAATCCTCTAAGGGCGCTTACCATTTGTCAGGACTGGCTGGCCGGACCGGTCAGTTTGTCATAAGAATGCGGCTTTTTGAAGACTTGTTACTACCAGTCCATCAAAAGGGTGCATGCTATTTCCGAATCGACCAGTCTGGCCGACCAGTTATGACAAATAATGGCACAATATTTACGAATTGAGAGGTCCGGCCGGCCAGTTCTGACAAATGGAAAGCGCCCTTAGTTGCTTCATGTTTCATAAACCGGGTTAAACTTCAGCCGAGTGGGTTACCTGTAGCTCGTGTGGGCGTCCTGTGGCTCGTGCGCGACTCTACCTTAGCAATTATCGCTGGATAAGTAATTCAAAAACTGTGCCTCTATAATATATAAACACTATTTTTCCTTAATATTTTTTCGTTAATATATTAATGTTTGCAAACAAGAGTATCGTCATTTCCTTGACTTTTTAGCAAAACTTTATTTATACGGGATAACCACTTAAACTGTTTTTAACGTGGGCCCTGTGTAAAATAAAATACTATTCCGAAGTAAAAATGATCAAAGCGGTATACTTTATTTGCATTCTGTGTAGTGTTGTCTTTTTGTGAGGTGGAAGTAGAGCGAAATACGACAGTGTTAATTTCAAGCAAACACCATATTAAAAAATACCGAATGATGCTCGGTTCAACAGTTGTTGTTGTGAGCAACGAATGTACGTTGAACGATGTTGTATCTTGTTAAATGAGTAGAAAACGCATTCAACATTTTAAAACGATTGACTGAGGTCGTTCAACAAGTTGCAACTTGTTAAACGGAACAGAGTGTTTCTATTTTCGTTCAACATGTTGAATGGCCTATTTCAACAAGGCATGATACACTGTTACACTGTTCAACATTTGTTGCATTATCTGTTGATCAACAAATGTTGAACCATGCATAAGGCTTTGAATCTTTTGTGTTGTGTCATTTGGTGAAGTTATAAGAATGCCGGATATGTCTGGGAAGATAACTGATATTGAGCGCAAATATGGGAAACACGAATGTGGAGTTATCCAGTTGCTCATATTTGATTTTTTTTTTTCTCAAATGATACCCACCCCTGGCCTGCCTCGTTGTAGTTTCATGACTGAATCCTGACAAATTATCGATACTAAAGGCCGACATTGGTCAATCAAAGTTTCCAAAAAACACACAATTACACCATAGTGAACGTTTTATTTTAATCGCTGCATATATTTCAGTGATGTGTTTTCTTGAATTTAAATTATAGTTATAGTTATGCCGCACATTGTCTCTCATTTATCTTAGGTGACTATATACATATGATACCTGATCATTATTGAGTGCCACCATTCTTCAGAGTTTAGCTCCAGTTCATTTTATTGTTGTGCGAAGTTTTACTGAAAGTGTTTGCCGTTGAGCTAAATTATTATTGTCTCAACAAATAATTGTTTAGCCATTACACTATATGCTACAACATTTTTCGGCCAGCTGGTAGCATGAACAGTGATGAAAGTCGCAAAACCAATTCTGATGTGGGTTTACGCGTTTCGTTAGTTCACGTTATGTAGCGACGTTTAGTTACCTTTTTAATTATCTTTTTAATTATCCTATATTTTTCTGTTGGGTGACTATATACATGTAGTGCCTGATCATTAAGTGCCACCAAAAAATTCAGTCTTTTGCTCCAGTTTTCGTTTTTTCTTACTGTTGGCAGAAGTTCTAACTTTAAAAGTGTTTGCTGAGCTACATTCTTGTCTTCAATACACTAATAGTTTAGCATAAGAGTAACAGCTCTTTTTTCGGCCAGCTGAGAGCCTGGGCCCGGACGTTCGAAAGCCGGTTAACGCTAACCCAGGATTAATACTTACCGAGGATTTAATTTCTCCAGTTGTTAGAGGTGTTTTCTGAAAGCTATTATAATCATAATTTACATGCAAAGACAAGTCAGAGACGAAACTAAAGGGCAAAAATACTTTAGCAAAATCTCCATTGATTAATTATTTAACTGGAATCAAAATTGATGCTAACCCTGGGTGAGCTAAACCGTGCTTTGAACAACCCGGCCCTGAATTGCTCCCAAAACCATTCGTGATTTAGGTACGCACGTAAACGATATCCTACATTTGGAGTGAGGGAGGCGGTGTAGCCAAGTGGTTAGGGCGCTGGACGTACAATCCGCAGGTCGCTAGTTCAAATCTTCCTCTTCAACTACTTGATGGATTTGCAAAACGGTAGCCACGTGTCCAAATCCTAGCCAACTTCAGGGGCGGATCTAGGGGGATGGTGCCGGGGGTGCGCACCCCCCCCCCCCCCCCCTCTGAGATGACCTAGTCTGCGTTGTTCGCTTTTAAAATTTGTTTACGTCACCCTTCAGTTACGTCATTCTTAGAGGTGCACCCCCTCCTAAGAAAAATCCTGGATCCGCCCCTGAACTTTATGTGAATAACCAACTGGTCAGCTTCCTGCCAGTTGCGATTTTAAAACATGATGTTTATTTTACAATTTTACTTGCTGGAACTTTCTTCCTTCAGAAGTAGTGACATCTTTATCCTTAAATAGCTTTAAGCAGTCAGCCATGCCAGTCATATTATCTCTAAAAGTGCCAAGGCACTTACGTAGGCTTTAACCACAAAATGACCCGCCCAGTATTAGAGAAATCTATTTGGCTGTAAATTGATTCTAAGTTCAAAGCTTTTTTTTTTTTTTTTTTTACGGCGTCCCCAATTAACACTTTAATGCAAAATGTATTAATCTAAATAAAGTGATTTATTAATTAACTCTATTTATTTATTTATGAGTTAAGATTCGTTACCTCATTTACGTTTGTTTCGCCAAATAGCTATTCGGGATGTTCATACCACCCTCGGATTACAATTTAGATGAAAAGTCGAGGTTCTCAACCCGAAAATGTAAACTGACTCCTACTATATAAAAAAAACTACGTTGACGTTTCCGAGACGATGAAAAATGCTGTCGCTAAGTCCAGCTGAAAAATTTCGAGAGGCAAATAGCTCCCTTACAAAATTCGTGGAAGTCATTCTTCAGCGGAAATCATACTTCAGCGGACCGCTGAGGGAACAGCGACTAGTCAACAATAGGTATCGAAATGTACGAGTCCGGCCAACAGCCATTGTGCTACTTATAATGATGCACAGCCATTCGACACCATCGCCTGATGAAGGCCAGAAGTAACAACCGAAACGTCGCGATCTGGGGTCGCGATCTATATCTTTAGTGACTATATCGTGAGACAAACGATACACAATTAATAACATCTTTCATTACATCATACGGTCATGTTGAATTTTCAGCAAAGGCATCCGAAGAGATCGAAAATTGGTAGCTGATTGGCTCATTGGGTGCCCCAATACAGTTGACACTGTCATGTCGTTGCTGTATATTTTCGTTTCATTACAGTCATTAATTTTTCAGTGCTCCATATGATCTATGAATGATTCTGGTATTCATATTACTGAATAACTTCATCACTGGCAGAGAGGACTCCTGGTGATGTCATTACATCAGACTATTTCCTTTCTTGTGTACTTCTCTCATGCGCATGCTCAGTGCGTCCATCACAGATGAATAGTTTTCATACATACAAGCTGAATTCGCGATAGACGATGAGGAGTTTAGTAGCTTTCTTGTGCCATTTCTTCTACTTGTAATTGCGCATCACCAACCTGTTCAGTAAAAAACAACATGAAGCGATCAACCTGAGGTTCTAGGGTAGGGGCTAGAGGACCCGGGACCCCCTTATCCTCCCAAAAAATGAAGCCCGAAGTGCCGAAAGTTGTTTTCTGTCCCTAATATTAATTAAAGGTTGTTTAGAGTGGTTTCCAATTGAGTAAAATTTCGCGATTCCTTTTTTAATTGGTTTTGCATTGCTACGCTTTGTGATTAGGTAAAAATGAAATCTCGTGCCACTTTCTCAAGAATTCCCAGTTGTTCACTAAAAGTTGAATAGCGGTATCCACTGGATAAATATCTATCCACCGAATAACATAATCGGTTTTATTTAACAATTATTCATCAAAGTGGAGGTAAATAGCAAATACTATCCCGAATTTGAGTAGCCAATCAGACTACATACATACATACATAGAACATTATCCACTATACCATAACATTATCCAATATACCATAATTACGCTTCTATAATTATTCTGAATCACTGGATGAATTTATCCGGTGGATAGCGCTTAAAAATCCACCTTTTGAAACAACTGGGGCCGGAGGTACAACCAAAACCAATAACGACACTTGTTTTCCCGCGCTTGGCGCGGGCAGGTTGTATATTTACTTGGCGTTTTGATTGGTTCATTGGATTGTCCACGTCTGTTGTGATTGGTCAGAGTGATTACTTTGGTCTTCGTTTTAGAGCAGTTTTCAATTGAGTGTCGTAAAACCAAAACCAAAGAAAAACCAACAGCAGTCGTAAACAATCCAATGAACCAATCAGAGTCCGAAGCAATTACATGTGGGCGGCGCCAAGCGCGGGAAAACGCGTGCGAGCAAGTCACGATTGGTTTTGGTTTTACTTCTGATTGGTCGAGAAAGTGGCGCGAGATTTTTTAGCCAATCACAAAGCGTAGCAATGCAAAACCAAAGCAATTGTGTAATTACTTTCGACACTCAATTGAAAACTGCTCTACAACTATCAATTCATGAAAACCGCTCTGAAGCTCCTGGACTTTTTCTTTTAAATTTCAGCTTGAACTTGTAGCTGTCAACTGACCACAGCTATAAAAGTTGGTCTGCACTGACGATTTCTTACCTCGAGGGGCGTGTATTTAAAATGCTTAAGTTTAAATTCCTTGTCTGGGCACCCTACTCTTCTTAATCTGCAAAGAAAATGACTTCTGGTCAGTATTTCTTTTATGCAAGTTCGCAATCGACCAATTTGACCTTATTACAAGCTGTATCCAAGTGATCGAGATCGGTCAGATTGCCCAAATCGTTTGCCGATCGTCCCAGTAAAGGCAAGTCTTAGCATGTAGCATGAAGCGACTGAGAGTATTACTACTCCTGATTACTACTCATCCCTGGATGAAATGCTAGTCCATCGCACTGGTTACCCCCCAGCATTATGTCGCCGGTACCCATTTATACACCTGGATAGAGAGAGACAACGTACACGACGGCAGAGACCAGGTTCGAACCACCGACCTTCAGGTTGAAAGTCCAACGCACTAACCTCTAGACCACTAGACCACCGCGCCACTTACTTTTTCCCAGTCCACCGAGGTATTTCTTCCAATGAGTATTCACAGCAGACCACCATGTACAATACTACAACCTTGAGAACTGTCAGTGTGATGTCCTAGGGATAAACGAAAACACATTCAACTTGAAGAAACCCGTTTTGTGAGTGTGGCTCACATTCATTTTTACCCTTAGGAGGTACCTGTCAGCATATTTTGCCTAAATTGTATCACTCCGACAGTCGTTATTTACAATTCAAACACCCTCAGTGGTACTAAACCATGAATGTTAACCCCTGAAAGGTACGACGATCACCCCTTTATTTTTATATGGGGGTATCCCCCAGGGTTTTCTTGGCCAATCATCAGGAATGAATCCCGAAAGGGGAGGGAGAGCAGGGCTGGTAGAGCTTCCCACCATTGTATCCTGGGTCGAATGAATCCTACGGTGGGTGTCGCTTTTTTTGTTTGAGTGTGTTTGTTGGTTCGACCTGATAAAAGGGTCTAACATTGTAGCATTACTTGAATTCCAATCAATCTGGTTATGGAGGAACTGCGAGAAAACAACCTATAGGCAATGCGGCTTTTATTCTATTGTAAAATACACGAATTTATTTACTGAAGTCAAATCGAAATAAGTATGCGCGTCTTTCAGCACCGGCTGCAAACTTCGTCCATACGTTTTCGATTGGTTCATCGCGTTTCAGAGGGTATTGGGTTACGCTATCGTCGTCTTAACCCAACAACTCCCCTAAATTAACCAGGAAATAGTCTACCAAGCCAAACGAATTTCGAGCCTAATAGTGAGCTAAAAAAAACTTTATAATTTTATTGAAATTAAGGAAGCCTTCACAGCGCTATGACTTCATATGAAACAGTTTCGTGCGGCACAGGCCGACGTCAGTGAAAGATAATATTTTCTACAGTTTAGTGTATCGCTTATTTGGTTTATTTATTTGGTTCTTTTGTATATTACCTGTCCCGGACATCGATGATTTTGGGGAGTGGCCTCTTCATTAAATGGTCCATATCCAAATATGATGTAATTCAATAACTCGGGCTAGAAAACAAAATAAAAATACAGAACTTATTTCCAGAGTCTTCAATTGTTGTCTAACTCTACGCTAGTTCACTATATACAGTTTACATTGATTGTTGTGCTATGTTTCTATTGTGTGATGCTGCGACTCATTTTATCGGTTATTATCAAACTATCATCGGCTTTCTTAAAGGGGCTATGTTGCTACTTGAAGTGTTTCTTTAGAAAGCCAAAAGACATATTTATATCTGTGAAAACTCAAAACAAATGTCCAGTGTCGTTTAAAATTATTCTGTTAGTGCTCTAAGATTAAATATAAGTGCCTTGGACCGCGGATCGATGGCCAGAATGAAAATGGATTGCAACTTGAAAAAATTAGAAAAACCTTTGAATGCAGAGGTCCACACGACGTAGAAATTAAACTTGCTGGTAGTTGCCGGATCTTCCCTGTGAAAGATCTCGTGCCAACCTTGCATTCAGTTTTGGATTTTGAAAAAATTGACACAATATTTTTACGTTTATTGCCTTTTGTCTTGGAAAACTCTCTAAAACTCTGATTATGGTTTGTTCTCTTTTTGAAAATTCACTTCATATCTTCCTTTTTGTGTTCTATAACTTTAATGTGGGGCAGTTTTTACGCCGAATCTTCAAACTCCCCATTGCATAGCTCATTTAAAAGTATGGTATCGTTTTTTAATTTGTTCAGCTTACCTTGTCTTTAAAACGAGAAGGCATAAATGTATCCGGCTGATCAAATATGCTTTCCTCTCTATGCGCCATGTGCACGTTTCCAACGAGAAGCTGGTCTTTTCTCACCATGAATTTTCCGCAATCTGATTCGAGAATAAAATTGTCTCTGTTGACGAAGGGTAAAAGAAATACTCAGCTTTAACAACTGAGTTACGTCATACGTTCGTTGACTTTTTAGGACAAACATTAGACAATTCCCGACCATAGTTGCGTTCCCTTTAACCAATCTAAATTCGGTTTCTTCTATAGAAATGTCGTCGCTTTTACGTTCCATTTAGAGACAAACCAATCTTACATTGTATTCTGAACGATCCACGTCCGGTGGTGGATCGTTCAGATTGGTATCTGAATCTGGTTTCAGATTGGCGTTCCATTCAGCGAACTAGTCTCAGATAAATAGCTAACATGAAAATCAGATGTGGATAAATAGGCATGCAAATTCGTCTTTAGACCAGCATCGGTTTTCAGTTGCCCTTTATAGAGTCTACATCTTCACACATCAAAACGTCCATGAACATAGTTAGAATGGTCTTAGACTACCCCTTATTGTCATAGTAAGTGATTTCATGTTTCGCAGTTCACGACTCAAGTGAACACTCTTTACCAGCATTTTTCGCAAAATATGTACCACTTACCTTGCTCGGCCAAAGAAGACTGGTACCGGCGGGTGCATGCGCAGTACCTCGATGATGAAGTTATTTAAGAGTGGCATTTCTTTTAAAGCCTCTTCGTTAAGTTCCTGGGCGTTTGACAGTGCTTGTATTATTTCACTCTTCATGTCCCGTTTGTAATCTTGTTCCAGTACACATAATCGGGCGATACATGTTCTCAGGGCACCAGACACTCCACCATAGGAATTGAAACTGTCAAGGAAGGGTGGAAACGTCATTTTTGAAAGAGGAACAAATCATGGTTTGTTCTAGCCCAATTTGGAAATGAAAATGTGAAAACTTGAAAAAAGTTAGGCTAACTTTTTTCAAGTTGCAGTTCTTTCAGGCACAGTGAGTCTATAAAGAGAGAGCGTTATCGGCAGTTTTGGTACACTAGGGTGGCAATTTATCATAAACCTGGACCATAATGTTTCGGTCCAAATCCCCATGAAATCGCCCCTTTAACTGCTTAAGTTACTGGTAGATAAGTGTTACTGCAATTTGGTCGTCAATCGTCGATGTTAGCCCTCGCATATGTTTCTCGTGGAGCCAAACCTTCTTATTTTCCCAAGAAACCTAATGTTTGGAAATAGTTCAAGATGCATCTGTCTTTCCTGGACGCCAGTCCTCCTTGTTTATACAAGAGACCTAGAGTTTTAAAATAGTTAAAGAGGTACCAAGGCTACGATTTTGCTCTTAACTTTGATAAGGGCCTGCCCAGACTAGCGTCATGAAATACAACTCACTCCTGTCTACAAAATCCCATTCCTATATCCATTTGACTGGTTACTTTGTGGACTGTGGGGGAACACCCTAAATTGTAGTTCTAATGTATGTACATAGCCACTTAATTTTCATTTTGCGAACTACTGTCTTACTTGAGCATGAATAAAACGTCCATCAAAGCTTGTTCCTCAGAGATTCCCGCCTGGACTCCTAGTTTGAAAATTTCTGCCACCGCAGGGCACTCTCGGAAGGTCTGTTTTAAGCGGCAAGCCGCCTCCCGTGCTTTTGTCAATGTACTAAGAGAGACAAAGGTAAAGTATTAATAGTACAGTGGAACCCGCTTTGAGTAGCCTCGTTAATGCGGAGAAATTTTAATGTTTTGATCACTTGTCAAATGCTCTACGTTAGGCAGAAAACAAACCTTCCTTTATTCCAACTTCCTTTTAAACACTGATACATGGCGGTTGGATCTACCCTGGATCCAAAGAAAGCTTCGGTGAAAATATCACTTGTTAGGTGCATAATACTCAGCTCCCATGTATCCTTCAGTTTGTGATCTGCAGATAAATACATACAGCTATTTCAGGTAACGCTATGACATCAAAGTTTCAAGCACACGCGACAAAACCGCAAGGGCTGATATCCCGTGAGGACTCCCACATAAAAAATGACAGGGATGCTCGTCAGGAATAGTCAGACACTCTGAAAGGTACCAGAACCTCGTTTGATGGGCCTGAGATAAATGGATGTTTACCTCTAAAAAGTACCAATTATAAAACAACACATGCCATATTCTGTCTGTCCAGCTAAAAAGGTATCGCGATAATTCTAACGGTGGTCATTTCAGATTTCAGCACCCTAAGCGATACCAATGAATAAATGTTGAAACCAAAAAGGGAGTTCTCCTATCCCGGAAGCCGATTTTCGCTCTTTATGAATAAATTTATCAACTGAGGAAAAAAAAAACACATTCAGAAAACACAGTTACTGCACAGACGTTTATGGCATTTTCTTTTATCATATTTCACTGACAATCTTGAGGAGACTCGTACCTATTCACAACCACCTAAAGCCCACCTTTCGGTTTTGTCACCTACCGTATGCTTGACAATGGCGGATCTAGGGGAGGGGTGCAGGGGTGCGCACCCCCTCCCCCCTGAGATGACCTGCATTTTTCTAATATAACTTGTTCGCTTTTAAAATTTGTTTACGTCACCCTTCAGGTACGTCATTCCTTAGAGGTGCACCCCCTCCTAAGAAAAATCCTGGATCCGCCCCTGCTTGATCATATAGAGACACTCAACGAGGAATGGGAAAACTCTTGGAATGGCTTTGTACTGTTTTTCTACATCCGTTTAGTGCCTTTAATGGAAACTATGTGAAAGCTAATACAGCTTGAGCCTTTTTTCAGCCTTTTAACTGAATATTTCAGTGGGAGAAAATTTCAATCAAAGAAATCTGCTGCCTTGAATAGCCTTTGCTAAATGCGGGCAGCAAAAATGTGACTGTTTTTTTTTAAATAAAGATTTTTTGTTGTGGTTGTTGTTGTTGACTCAGTATCCCTCCAATTTACTAGTTACTTTCACCTTTATGAAAATCCAAGCTAACCTTTTTTCGTACCCATTTATTGCAAATTTTTAAGATGACTAATGCCTTCCGAAGGATTCTCAGAGTTCGCCGTTGACTGTGCCTCTTCCTTCTCTTAGACGCACAGTCAACGTGACGGCGAACTAAGAATCCTTCAAAATCGGCAAAAGGACGACAACGCGCAACAAATAACTAAAGATAATTTAACGTTTATTTAGGGTTAATCAGTACATACATTTGGCGATACGTCGCTATAATATGAAATTTAGGTAAATCCCATACAGGCATTTCCTATAAAATTACAAACGGTTATGTTACACAAACAGATTGTCCCCTGTACAGAAACGATGCGTTGGGTTCCCTGTTGATCGGACCAAGAATTCTGAAAGTATGGTTTCCATTTATTCTCACTTAATACCACTTAAATTCAATAAAATAATAAAGATGGATTTACCTGCATTTTGCCATATCGTGCAGTATTCTTTGATAACTTTTACACTCGTTTCAAATATTTTGCTCTCCTGAGCTATTTTGCAAATTTGCATGAGGAATGACTTTTGTTTTTCATGAGGAACTCCATTTGAGAACATTGACGGTGTATAACCATCCAGTAGACAGATGTTGTATTTCAATCTTCCAAAAGCTGGTTCTTTATATATCTGTACAACAAGAAAATAAAAACACATTGTTCAGCCACGTATCGTGAAATCTCATCCCCATGCAGCTTGAATGTTACTTTTTATGCGATTAATAGAGGTGGGATGGGTGTGATGTATTACGTATAATCGAGCGTTTTTAAACAGGAGCCTAGTTCTCGGAAAATTGGGCGGCCACTCCCAACACCATCGACTTTAAATAAATTATTGTATTCTATTATTGTACTGTATGGGTGTCTTAACCTACAATCATAGACAAAAGTGTTGGCAAGGTTGGCAGTGTTTACCATATATTCAATTCTTTCTCTCTTTCTCTCCCACCTTTCACAATTGTTTATATAACCTTTTCTCGATGTTGCATGTTTATTACTGGACTTTGTTAATGCGTAATTGTTCCCAACATTGGAAAGGGAGAGTGGGGGCGACTCTAAAGATTAACAGATAACCTTATTTTATCACGTTAAGAGAGCATCGATCGATGTAATTCAGCACTTATGCTGTTCATTTTTACAACCTTCCCAACTACTTCTGTCTGCAATAGACAATATTCGTATTCTCGGTATTGAACTGGAACTAGCGTACAGTCGAGGCTAATGCGGGGAATATCATTAAAAATATTTGCATGTGAAAAGATTCTACCGCATGAGCCTCGACTGCACGCTAGTTCCAGTTCAATACCTACGGCCTCGTCGGCTAAGAATTAGGCGATATCTCGCGCGCTTTTCGCGCTATAATAGTTCATTGTAGTTGCCTGACCTATTCTTTTCACACTCTCCTACTGATATGGGCAAATCTCTAAATATAAATAAATAAATAAATAAATAAATAGCAAATAAATCAATATCTATACTGGTTTCATAGTATCATCCTACATGTTCTATTTACGGACAAATAACTTTACCTACCTTGTCCATGTCAAAAAGGACATTGATCCCCTTTCTATCACATATGTGGACACCCTTCACGCCCATGTTCACCTTGAAGATAGGGCCATACTTATCTCGTCTTTTGTAGAAGTACCCATGACCATTCTAAATGAAAATATGGAAAATAAAATGAGTATTATTTATGTTATATTTATAGGTTTTGCCGTTCGAGTGATGCTGTGTAAGGTGATTCAGTGTTTTTTTTTTAGCAAAAACATGTCTGTAAAAGTTGTAGTATTCGATTTAAGGATTCTATTTCTGCTGTTCAAAAGTTAAATTATTCACCGCTAATTTTAAGGTTACCAAATGTCCGTCAGAACCAGCAGGCAGGAAATAATTTTTAACCCTTTCACTCCCAGAGTCAATTATGGAGACATGTAGTGTACTTCTAACTTTTGAGTCTGTGAAATCCTGTGAAAGTCCTGTCTGTGAAGTCCTGTGAAATCCTATGGTGTGACCATTCAAATGAAACCTCTTCAGCAGTACTTTTTCATGGTACCATTTGTTCTAACTTTTGAGTCTGTGGACGAAATCCTATGGTGTGACCATTCAAATGAAACCTCTTCAGTGGTACTTTTGCATGGTACCATTTGTTCTAACTTTTGAGTCTGCAGATGAAATCCTATGGTGTGACCATTCAAATGAAACCTCTTTGGCAGTACTTTTGCGTGGTACCATTTGTTTTTCAATATTTTACAAAATTAAATTTAGGATTTTTCTTAAATTTTGATGTTTGGCACTCTTGGGACTGTAAGGGTTAAATAAGAAGGTTACGAGTTTTTTTAATTTAAACATGTTTCGGATGCCCTACTTTATCTTTATCTTTTATCACTTGTTGGGAAGAGTAACTTACAACACGATGAACATATAAATAAATAAATACTAGAAATAAATAAATAAACAATGGGCAATCGATTTTTGAACGGCGTATTTTACGGTTGGATCATTATCATATTATCTTATTCATTAGCATAAAATACTTCGTCATGTGAAATCATACTAATGAGAAGAGGTGCTTAGTTTAAATTTTAATCTCCATGACATTGCCTCTTTAAAACTCTTAATTTTACTTTTTTCTTCAGGTTCTCCGGTTTAACTCTCTCCTCAATAATCAACGCCTGTAAATTCCAATTACATATGCAATCCGAGGGCCAAAGTTATTATTATTTGAATCAATAGGCCATTTCCGAGTTGCCTTTAGCCTCTCTATCAAAGCGAGGCTACGTGCGAAACCTTTCATATGAAAATAAGTTTTATTTGCATGTGAATGAAAACTCATTTTCATATGAAAGGTTTCGCACCTAGCCTCGCTTTGATAGAGAGGCTAAAGGCAACTCGGAAATGGCCTATTTATTTATTTATTTATTGAAAAAGTCGTCTGCGGAAGTCTACCTAACAGTCGAGCTCTTACTCTTGCTCTTGTTTGCACGCTTTTTACACTGATTGGAATTAACATATATAAAAAGCACATGTCAAATGCCAACATACAAATTATGCTCACCGATCACCACACATTTTTTCAACGATATATTAATTGTTGTTGGGTTAATGTAAAATAATAATTGTTCAAAGGGAACAATGTCAAAGATCGAAAAGTTGGAATTTTATAGCGATTCTTGTTCGTGTTTCAGCATTTAGCAGTCCACTTATTCGTTTTCTCATAATGCATCACATGTCGTGTTGAATGATCTTGAATCGTTGGTTATTTTACTGATTAAACTACAAACAGGATTAGACAAGGTTTCAAGTTTTTTCATTGGATTGATCATCTGCTTACTATGGATTATCACTCATTAAACCTGACAAGTACATTTCATTACCTAGGTACTTGGTGTATCCCTGATCATAATGTATGGTACTTCATGTATCCCTTATTGTAATGTATTTAGATATATTGCAGTGTCATTTAAGTTCGGATTACAGTATCTAGGGTTGAAGCACTGATTTTAGTATTTAGGGTTAAGCCCTGATTCCAATATTTCCAGTGTATCGAAAGGGTTAGTTCTTATATATGGTCTGGGCTGGCAGCATATTATCTTATATCCCTTAAAAATTACAATTTCCGGCAGCTAGTCCTCGGTAGTACAGTGGATAGTGTGCATGGAGTAAATCATACGACCCGGGTTCGATTCCCCATTCTGCTGTTTTTATCTTCTTTTTCTACTGAAATAAAAACTAAGTGTTTAAATACAAAATAATAAGGGATACACCAAGTACATACCTTTCATTATTCGGTCCGCTGGCTGGGAATGGAGGAAGCGCGCGGGCTCTTAAAACAAAATGGCGGCTATTCGCGCTTTTCTTTTCCACTTTACACATACATTTCCGTTCCGCGCGCGCTTACCACTCAACAGAGCACTAAAACAACTTATTGCAGAGAAAAAAAGTGAAATTTGTGAAAAGTCTACCTGACAAGGTTAACCGTTGTTTATTGTATTTATCCGAGTATTTCACAAAAAAACCAACAACGTGCTTTTACAAAGGAATTCAGATGACGCAATGAAACTAAACTACATAACGGAAAAGCTGACGATATGTTAGTTTGCTCATGGTAGTAGTACGTACTACTATTCCTTCGTTAGTAACGAAGGAATAAACGATGGAATCATATATTTTTATTATATTGTCAACACGACATTGATCCGCTTCAATGCGTAAACCGGAATGCTCTTGATGTGATTGACATCATTGCTTGTTTACGTCACGTTTCGCATATAAAACTGTACACGATTTTATTTTTGATACATTTGTTTGATTTGTTAGTTAATCAAATGATTACCATCCACACTCTTCCTAAATCTGCTAAATCAATGTTTGAAATTTTACGGGAAATGTAGTGTAATCGAATATTGTTATCAGTCGATGGTTTCTATGCCAACAAATTGTTTTGACGACTTCGCGTACGCAAGGCTTCACTGTCGATGTGGTCAAATTTGTGCAGGTTTTTTCACTTTAAGAAAAGCATCAACAATTTAAATATAAATCTCTTGTTCCTCGGCCTCTATACTCCTCGTTCCTTTAATCTCACGCGATCGTAATTAAGTCAGTCTACTTTTAAGACGTGCAATTGTATTCAATATTTAATCTATAACAAAGTGCCACAGTTGAGAGCCGACATGGCACAACGGTACTGCTATATGTACTTTCAAACTGACATCTCTGGATCTTGGCTTTCTTTAAACAGAAAACATTTGAAATTTTGTTGTCTTTCATTTGACAGTATTCGTGCTATATCCGCGTTTACTCGACTGACCAGTCTAACAACTGATTGTTTTCGTATAAAAAAATATCGGGTTCATAGCTTCCTATTGTCAATGAATGACGTACTTAGATGAACCACACTTCAATTGGTAATTTGCATCACAAAAACAAAACAACAGAATAGAAACAAACATGACGATCATCGATTCCTCTCCGTGAATGCCCTGAATCCAGTGAACTTGCCTTTCACCACGGTACGTGTCTGAAAGGCCGGAGAAATTCAAACAAATACTCGATTTGCATTTAGTCAGTTTCTTTGCTTGGCTGCAAACTTTGACATGCGTCAATTAATTATAATTTGTTGATACTACAGTAAAGACCCCTGGCATTCCCGATTTTAAAATAGTTCATCTTAATCAAACACTATCAACTTAACTTGGCATTTATTTTAATAATGGCGCATTTCTGTTGAAAGAGTGTATGTCTTTTCTCTATATATTCCGTCACAAAATAGTTTGACCACCGATCAGTGTTGCTAATCACGTTTTGGACAACATAACAAAACTACGGTGGATCCGGAAAAGACGCTTTGACGCACATTTGAACTTTCCACTAAAAAGAGTGAGTTCACTTTGAATATTATACATTACACTGGCCAATGAGATATAGATTGCTGTGAAAGGAACTAATCATTAAAGTTGTTGATGTTTTAAAATACACAAAATGTTATTTTGAACCCGTAAACAAAATGTTAATCACATTATGTTGTTGTTTGAAAACCCTCGTTAGGTAGAATGTTATATCCCTTTAATAGTTTGATGTAGTTTTCCATTCATCATTCAGCAAATAACCGCTCTCTTTAGAGCTTTTGATTGCGGTCACCGGATGCATAACAGCTGCATTATAAGGACAGTCGGCTAAATTACTGATAAACCGTATTCCGTTTCAATGTTCACTGAATGAATTCTGTGAGGAAAATGTGAAAGACGCACATAAAATGTAGCTTATGTAAATAGCAACGGTTCATTTGAAAGAAAGTGTGTGTTATTGGCGCTTATACGAAGTTCTGTCAAAGAAACCATTGAAATGCAACTTCCTTCGCCGTCTAAGCGACCAGCGACAATGCAAATTTACATTCGAATTTCCTTCTTTTGGATTTCTACTTACCCTTAGCAGTTGAACAACATGAAAAAACTTCCAATTGTCCTTCCCGGGGACTTCTCTCACGTCTGAACTGGGAGAAACTTGCATAGTACTGATCAGAACTGGCTGTAGAGCAAAAAAATCGCAAAACACACTTGAAATCTCTGTGACTTTGTTTGCTATTGTGATGTTGAACATATAGCTAAGGCAATTCACTTTTAGCATTGAAATTTCCATGCGGCTGGCATAAAACATTTCCGCTTACCTGAAGGATAATGTTATTTTGACATGGTCAAGTATGCAGTCGTGATTTTATTGCCAAGACCAACAGGCCAACTCGACCAACTCGTTGCACAATTTGCAATTTGTTTATTAGTGACGACACTACAACATGCTGCTGAGGGTTGACATAAATTTGCATAAAAATTACTCTCACAACAGAATACCGATAACAAAGGAAATTTGCATTTAAAACACTTGTTGCGTAACTGACGTACATTTTTGGAATGCTGCTAAAGCAACCCACACAAGATGATGCTGGGTTCTATATAATGTCTCACACCTGGTTTGCAGAAGAGATGCAGCAATTTGCAAGCACGAGGAATATGAAGCCACCAGGTGTCAAGTGAGACACAGACACAAAATGAGTCACTGTATAAACTGAATAACTGAACAGAGCTCTTTCGTAGATTCACTATTGTTTCTGTTGTGAAAAAGGGGGAAGTCAATTTCAATGATTTGGAAAGAAAAGGAAAGTTCAGCTTCTTTAAATTGTGCTTCGAATGCTACTCGGTAAATAAAGAGTTCTGTGATTCACAGACTGACGTGATTTGTGCTTCCGTCGGCTCTCAAGCCAATATATGAGATATTTCCCATGTTACACAAAGGCAACTAAAGGAAACAAAGGAAACACTGTTATCAGTTGCACAGATTGATAATTTTCATGTACAATTTGGTTTATCCTGAGACGGGTGCAGAATATAACACTAGGTGTTTTTTTTTTAACTTTTTACGGTAAGTAAGAATGCAAGAACGCAATGTAAAGTTGTAAGAGTTTTGATCCCAAAGTATAATTTACAATTTGTTATCGTTTATTTCATGCTTGCCATCACACGGTCCACGGGACAGTGCATGATTGCTTTTTGATAGTCGGTTAAAGTTGGTTAAAAGTCACGCGACAAATGCATCAACTGTCCGCGCGCTGGGTTAAACGCGCGCTCGGCAAAACAAACATCATTAATTATGAAAATTTTGAACATGTTCAAAGTGAATGATAGCATGCGACAATTCATGATTTTCCGCATTCCAATGCACCGTTGCATCCACCTATCATTTAATATAAACTCCTAAACAGTTTACATAAGTATATACTAAAACAGTGGATAGCGTTGTTGGCTCGCTCTGATTGACTATTGAAACTCGGGATAGCAAGTCAGTGCTATTCACCCCTATAAGCAAATTTCGGTCATTTGCGCGCGAAAATTGTAATCGTTGTCAGGAATAGATGAGTCAACAATCATCTTTTTCGTTCTATATTTTCTCACTGTTTTAGTACATACCACTTCACGGCTCGGTAAATATCCACCACTAGCCACCTCCACTTCGGTGAATAGTTGTTAAATAACCGTATCCACACTTTACATGGTAACGTCAGTGGACAATATGACTACGTATTTAAAAACAATTTTGTAAGACTTCATTAATGGTTTCTATGGCAACACTACTGAACCCTGAGTCAAACCTATCCTTTGAAGACAGTCCTTTAATTGACCCTGGTGTTCAGAACGAGTGAACTGTCCTCGCCCAATTAAATGAAAATGTTTCAGTGGATAAACTTTCACTCCTCCTGAGTTTTCTTAGTACTCAATATGGATTAACACTCAGTCTTGAATGCTGAGTACTGGCTCTTTGTTACTGACACTCTCATATCGTTATTTTCGAAGCTTGGCTAAAGACGTTTGCCAAATGAAGTTCAAAAATTTGAAATATTTGCAGGTTCTTCTTTTTGCAATTTTTTTAAAGACGAATCGCAAAAACGAGTTAACGTAAATAAATATTCCCGCAAAATGTACCCCACTACTGGAATTTCTAAGAAATACACTCAGGTAATAAACGGGTTTACCTCGACAGACCCGACAAGAGAGCTATCCATACTCCGCACTTCTACTTTCGAACCAACCGGAACAAGAATTGATGACGCTGAGCATTTCTGTGATAGACTAACAATGTTGATACACTGAATTATTGTACGCCGTTGTTTCAGAAAGGGCAGAGCAGAAATAAAATTGTTTTTATTCAAGCTCTAATACAGTTGTTTTCTGCGAAAATGGCGATATTTTGCAGTCCATGTTAAAAGCTAGGATTTTGTAGTTGGTCAAGAAATTGACCGCACAAAGCGCCAGTAAAAACGTTCAAAAATACATGCGCTTGCGTTGCAATACCTTTGGGTAACGAACTAGGCCAAGGTCATACGGATACTGAGAAGAGATAAAAGGAACCCACTTTCGAAAATTGTGAGTTTTGCAGTCCAGGGTAGCAAGGACTTTGTAGTTAGTATACACCAAATTGAAGAAACGTCGACTCGTGAAAAGCATAAACCATGAACGATGAGACCGAATGGGATTCTGGGTAGGCAGCATTGGCAAGCTAGTAATATTCTATTTCTTGATAATCAAGATGTTTTCTTTGTTTGAGACATTTAAGAGCATGATTTATGCATCCTGTGTTAATATAATATGTATTCTGTCACAGACGAAGATTGATTTATCCAACCTCCCAGTAAACCTTTGGGTCGCATCGTTCACGTTTTATGCTTTTCACCCGACAACGTTTCTTCAATTTGGTGTATAAATTGATACAAAACGTTGACGAGGATTGAACCCAGGTCATATGGATACTGGGAAGAGACAAAAGGGGAACCCACTTTCGAAATTGTGATATTTTGCAGTCCAGGATAGCTAGGACTTGTTAAGTAAGTCAATAAATTGAAACAAAGCGTCAGTAAAAACGTTCAGCTGTTTTTTAATCCGAGTTAACTTAAATAAGTTATATGTGTAGATATGTATAAAAATAAGCTGTAATCGTGCAAACATATATTATTGGATAAAATAGACGTACATAAACGGAAACAGCGATATAAGTATTAAACCCCAAATACAGTCCATTAAGCCCATTACTTTCAGAGCCGCAAAAATCATGGTGAAAAAATACCAAATTTCAATTTGCAAAGTACCAAAAAAAAAACTGTGCCATGGGAAAGTAATGCTGAGGAACTTTCAATTGAACGATATACATGAGTAATAACCCAAAAAAGGAAAACGCATGAGAAAAACAAAACTGCAAACATACAGAATCTCTAATACCATCTATCACTCTTGAAGCCTTCTTTTCAAAAGGGCAAGCTCGCATTCAAGAGAACTATCCTCAAAGTGTAATGAACCCCCACAATACTGGTTAGAACTAGCTACAGTGCAGTAACAAGGAATACACAATCTTGGTCTACATTAGTCAATATTGGACAATAAATGAAACTCACATGATCTTGCCCAAACAGAAGGCCAAATTAACATTGGGACAATTGTTCTCTCCGTGCGTCCAGGCTCCGTTTGTCCTCCTCCTCCTTTTGTTTAAAGAGTGGATAACTTTCACCAATGGATAAATCCTTATCCAGTTAAGAAATGGATATTTTTTATTTACCGCTGGTTAAGAATTAAGCGACCAGACAATCAGGTTGTCCGTTCTAAGAGAACAACCGCAGAGCCAATAAACAACAGGATGAACAACTGGCTTATGTGTATTTCTGCGATTGTTTTAAAGAATCCATACACATTCCATACATATGTCAACGCAGTAAATTTTAGTTAGAGCGGTTTTCACTTGCGTGTCGTAAACCAAAACCAAAGCCGTTACTCTGGCCAATCACAAAAGAGAAAGACAATCCAATGAACCAATCAACGTTCGAAGCACAGACATGTCACCCGCGCTAAGCGCGTTAAAACGCGTGTGAGAAAGTCACGATTGGTTTTGGTTTTACGTCCGATTGGTTGATAAAGTAGCACGAGGTCTTTTAGCCAATCACAAAGCGTGGCAATGCAAAAACAAAGCAATCGCAAAATTTGACACCGTCAATTGAAAACCGCTCTATACAGAAAAAGAGCTGGTCAGCAAAATGTGCATTTATAAAAAAAAAAAACAAAGTAAAAAATATGTTGTGCATAAAAATGAATAGCGTTTAAAGCTGCCAGATGCTCTTAAGTCAGCCCTGAAAGCTTACTCCCTATTCGTCAAAAGGTTTAAATGTGACAAAGTATATTAAGCCGAATGCTTTAGTTTTACGACTTTTGTTACATCATTTCCACGTTTATCGAGTAGCTTGCTGTTAATAAATACGCTCGGTTGGTTTTAAGTGATACGACGTGATTTTCCGTGTAACCGTAACAAAAAACCGTTGTTTGAACTTTCGTCTTTGGTTGTCAAACTTGCTTGCTTCTTAAACAGGGCACCCTCCCTCCGCATTTGGTTCTTCCACAGGACACTCACTATCCACTGGGGGGCCATCAGCCTCGTCCTCGCTGCTGCTTGAGCTGTCAGGCTGGTCAGGGAGTAAAAGCTCCTCCTATAAAACGTAAACGACATAATTAGAACGGTTTTCAATTGAGTGTCGTGAAACCAAAACCAAAGAAGTTACTTTGGCCAATCACAGCAGACGCAAACAATCCTGTGAACCAATCAGAACTCGAATCAAATACGTGTAGCCGGCGCAAAGCGCGGAAAAACGCGCGCAAGCATATCAAGATTGGTTTTGGTTTTGCATCTGATTGGTGAAAAAGGTGTTGCCGGTGAGATTTTTAGCCAATCACAAAGCGTTAGCAATGCAAAACCAAAGCAATCGTGAAATTACTTTCAACATTCAATTGAAAACCGTTCTATGTTTCTAAAACATTTAAAAATTACCTCACAACAAAAACTGATTAGCAACCAACCAATCAGAACTCGAAGGTAAAAGGTAATACCGCTGACAAGGGCGGGAAAAATCGCGTGTAACCATAAACAATTAGTTGGTTTTACTCATGGTTTTCAAGGGAGGGTTTCACGGTTCGGCGCATGTGCAAGCTATGACGTAACCAATTTAATTTCATTGTTTAGTCCAATCGGAAGCGAGTAGATAAGACTGGCGGGAAATTTGCCCGTGAAAATGTCGCGGTCAGTCAGCTGATTGAATAGATGATTATACATACCCATGTGCGCCATGAAAGCTACCAGAGCGTAGAATAAATCCTTCGGGTCAAAGGTTTTATTCAGTGCTGACTTTGTCGGTGTAATCCGTTAAAATTTTCTGTGAATTTTGGTCATCCTTCGCTTTGTTTGGACTAATTATAGTATGTAATTATTGAAGTAAATGTGAGTGTTTTATTTAACCGATAAACTGTTGGTAAGAAAGCGAATAAAGCATTTTAATCTGTGCACATGCGCTGAACCGTGAAACTCTCCCTTTAATCAATGGACAAAAAAAGACACTTTGGTTCTGATTGGCTAGATTGTGTTAGGGGCTTTCCCCGTTAAGCCCACAAAGGTTTGTTGAGAGCTCCTGCTCGATGCATAAGAGATAATTGTAATAGACTGCATCTTTGTAATCATCAGTTACATATATAGAAAGACAGGGTTTATTAAGAAATGGGGCGAAATTAAAAACTTGAAAAAATAATATTGCGCTGCACACGTCCACTTGTACCTAATAAAGAGCATAGAAGTATACCACTCTTTCTCCCTCTAAGCAGTGCTCAAGGGGCTATATCATGGCGGTTATTTTGTTTTTGTCTCAGACTGTGCTAGAATAGTCCATTTTACAGTTGTGTGCTAGGTGACCTTGCCTTTGAGTGGAAGTGAGGCTGGAGGTGACCTTGCTTTGATACAAACCTTTCTGCCTTTCATATGTTAATAATGCTATTCTCATGCTAACTAGGTAAATTTACATTTGAAAAGCTCCAAGGTCTGTATCATAACAAGGTCAACTTCAACCTCGCTTCCACTCAAAGGCCAGGACACTAAGAAGACAACTGTAAAATGGTCTATTAAAACTGAGCATCCTACTTCAAACACGAAATGTTCTTAGGACACCAAGAACAAGATATCAAGTAAATTCTTGGAGAAAGAGTAAACCATAATCAGTTTTTAGCAAGTTTAGCAAAACACATTGAACGAACTTGAAAAAAATTGGCCAATCTTTTAAGTTGCAATCCATTTCCATCCTGGCCATGCATCTGTAGTCAGAGACACTTGTTTATAGTTTCATTATACTCATTATGTCTTCTGTTTAGCTTTTTAAAATAACACTTGAATAAAATGGTGACATAGCCCCAGTCGACGTTAGTAAGTTTGCTCGGTAAGGCCTGGTTCACACGTGCGACGCAAATGCAAGCGCAAAGGCAAGCGACGTTCACACGTGGAACGCAAACGCAAGGAATGTAAGATACGCAGGCTTGGAACAAGTGCTTTTCAACTTGCGTTTGCGCTTGCATTTGCGTTGAGCCCGGTTCACACGTGTGAAACGCAAACGCAAGTGCAAATGCAAATGCAAGGAAATGAAAATTATTCCATTCCTTGCGTTTGCGTTTGCACTTGCACTTGCGTTTGCATTTGCGTCGCACGTGTGAACCAGGCTTAACAAAAAAACGCAACCTGACAGTTGTTCAGAAAGTGTTGATCGCATTTTATAAGTTTGGATTCGATCATAAAACATGGCGGCATTATTTGTTACCTTGTCCCTTGTGTATTTAAAGTATTTCAGGCGAATGGGTTCATCTGGATTTCCATAACGGACAAGTCTGAAAAAGAAATGAATTATTTAAGTAAACAATCCACTTTACATATAGTTGACAACTTTTAGTGTTTTATAAATGATTTTTACGTTTCCGCCTTTCTAGCTGTTGATATTTTTCTGCCGGAGTAATCCATTGAGCTCTTCAGTTGCAAGTCTTAAATCAGATGTCAGGTTAAATGCCATTGTTATATAGCTGGAGTTTTTGTCAATACAACGCGCGCGTTGATTGGTTGATTCATCGTCACATGACATCTAGCAAACAAACTGTTTCCCGCCAATTGTGCTGAGCAGGCAACATTTGCGAAAGCGGGCAACAATTTTGACGTCAGAGGGTAACATTGCACTGTTGCCCGCTAGCGCACGTGATCAGACCGTGACAAAAGGTGGCATGATTATGATGGATCGAGTGCTCGGCGCGTTTTTCAAACTGACTTGTGTTGTGTTTTTTTTTTGTGTTGCTATATATCAAATCACTTAATGACTGTTTCCCTCGGGACCAGTCATTAAGTGTTTATTATTTACCGGATCAAGTTTGACGGAAGTTTGCACGCGCCGTATGCGCAACTTTTAGGTGGACTGAATTAAAAACTGGAGCTTGAACCGAGTGGGCTTTGTTGGATTCAGACCACAAAACAATTTAGTTCTTGCGCATTTCGCAAATATTTGAATAAAAAGGTTTAATCATGAAAATAGCTGGTCTATGGATTCGCTATGTTATCTACATCCCTGCTGATATTTATACCGCCTTTGATTTTTATTGGTTTTCCAGCGTACAAAATTAAGAGACACAGGTAAAATTTCAAGTAGGTTCTACAGAATTATGTTCTTACGATTTATCGGTCCAAAACGGCTTCTCTTCTAAATTCCAGTCACAGAACATTATCAAGTAAAGAGCGAAACACTTGATTATGACGTATCCAACGTTCTGAAAACAAAAGTAAGATGATGGTTAGATCGTACGATTGGTATAAGGTGTTCACGAGCCAAGCCCAAGTCAGTGGCAAACAATTGACAGAGCTTAACCCGGTTTCTGTAGCATAAAGCGACTGATGGATGGGACGCTAGTCTATTACAAGGTTTTCCCCCAGCATTAGATTCGTTGGTACCCGTAAACAACACGATGGCAGCGTCGACCTTCAGGTTGAAAGTCCGACGTGCCAATCACTACACAACCGCGCCTCCACAAAAAAGACGGTACTAAGAATAACCAATCACGTCGCTTACCGTCCCAGTACACTTGTGGTTATCAGCTGAGGGTGGGTCAGACAATGGACCGTGAGTGCAGATAAGTTTGGATTTAAGGCCCTACAAAAGAACAAAAGACTTATACTTTAGCTTCTCTTTAGAAACGCACACAGACCCAAATAACAAATGCGTGGGAGACTAGTCTTAGAAAGGTTTAATTCATAACATACAAAAAAAAATGAAATGTAAAGCATTCGGTTACGCTGAAACAGTTACGCAAATGTTTGTTTTGTTTCTACTTGTACGTATCGATCAACTGAGGACTGTAATTGGCGCAAAATCTCGCTGCAATTAAACCGTGACAGGCACTAACCAGCTACATTCGAAGAAATCAAATGTTAGTCATAGGAAATACGCGATGTTCGCCCGCTTCATATCATTTCTTTGATCCAAGGTTTTACTAGGAGTTCCGATTAGTTCATTGCATTATGTGTTTGTTGTGATTGGCTAGATATTATTATTATTATTTTAATTTTCTATAGCTCTAAAACAAAGCCATAAAAAAATTCACTCTTTGGCGAGCTTGAGAAAGTGCTCCGTAAAATTGCAAACGCGACAAATCAGACAAATCTCCAACGGTTCCCACTAATAGACCAGAAAGTTTTTTTTATTATAGTTCATAGTTAAGTTTGTAACTTGTGATTGTAATTCAGGAAGTAAGTTTCTAAAGCTTATTTAAGGGAATTTATCATTAACAAATGTATTTATAGGAAGCGACTCTTCCTAACATAAACATGCAGTGTGGAGCGAACTTACTAACCTTTTGTTGGAATCTGGAAGGATCGAAATCATCCACACCCTTGCAACCTGGAACCTCAAAAACCGTTTTATCCCTCTGTGCAAGATGGCAGTTACCCACGATCTTTTGTCCTTTTTGAATTTTGTAAGTTCCAGAACTGGACTGCATGATGAAGTGTCTCCTGCAATTGCAATCAATGCAGAGATGTGTTTGTTTAGTTGTGAGCAAATGTGCAGTTACATCAACATGGGGAGTTAAAGAACTATATAATTATGTCATGGGGATTTACACGTTTTCGGCCGGTCAAAACTGCTCCAAATTAAAACTAAGTTTCCCCTAAGTAATTTTGTCATACAAGAAACGTTTATATATGGATCACTGAGAGGAAGATATCAAGCGAATTTTTGAAGAGAGAATAAACCATATTCTGAGTGAGTTTTAGCGAGTTTTCCAAGACACATAAAGGTGATAGACATTGCGTTTAAGAAATTTAGATGATCACATAAAGAGACTGAAATAAGATCAGCACATTCACGGAAATCTAGCAGAAATGTTATCAAGACCTGTTGCTTTAGATCTTGCTAATTTGAAAAAAAAACAAAATATATGTCAAATTCAACACATTTTCGGCTAAACACCAGCGTGATTCTTCCGAGCGATGTTTACTTTAGTGGGCGGTGTACGTATTACTAAGCTTTCGCTCACACCGATTTCGCTTGTTTAATCTTCCTCTCGCCCCGGATTATCTACCCCTGGGTCTCCGAAGGTGGGAACAAAGGTCTCTTGTAAAAATTTACAGTGCAAATAAACGTTATTGTTGTCGTTGTTGTGTAAAATTATCGTTATCCCTTTAACTCCCAAGTGTGCCAAAAATCAAAATTCAAGAAAAATCCCAAATTTCATTTTCTAAAATATTGAAAAACGAATTGTACTATGCAAAAGTACTACCGAAGAGGTTTCATTTAAATGGTCATACCATAGGATTTCGTCCACAGACTAAAAATTTACATGTTTTCATAATTAACTCTGAGAGTGAAAGAGTTGAAAAGGTTGCAAGCTTACCTGGCGACACCAAAATATAAAGCAACTGGAGGATACATCCTTAGAACCTGCGACAAATGAAAGCGCAACTACTCAATCGATACTGAATAACAGGATGTTCTCTCCGCAAAAGCGTTCTTAAATACGACAAACACATACCAAGCGAAAGATCAGTGTTAAAATTTGTATTTACCTCACAAACTAAGTTGTCTAATTTTTTCATCTTGTGAAGTGTCTTTAGATTCAGTCCAATTGGTCCCAGGCATTCTCTAATCTCCGATTTTAATTCTGTCCGTTCCTCGTTTGTCATGATCGACAGACGAGCAGCCAGTGATCGCATGGCTGCACCAGTCCCAGGAGCCGCATTAAAGCTGAAACGAGATGGCATCAAGTTCAGTTTGACGTAGACTGCATGAGCTGTGTTTTCTTTATCTGTATCTATAGTAATTACAAAATCTTAACCTCGCGGGTATTTCTTTTCTAGCTTGCCTTCTTCCATCTTGAAGTCTTCAAAGAATGTATTTCCGGCATCCCATTGAAGCCACTCAACTTTTAAAAATTGGGGGATATTACAAGGGATTTGTCCCAGTTTTAGTTGTGGCATCACGATTGCATCACATGACGCATTTTGACCAATCGCATGCAAGCGAAACTGTTTGATGTTATAATGGCCTATATGCAAAAATTGCACATTGACTTTGTAGTGGCATTTTTTGGCTTGATAAAGGTAAGTAAATGTTCCACAGCGTTGCCATTCTCACACTTTCTAACAACTCAGTTAGATAATGGATGAGGCAATAACAAATATAAAACAAGTGAGTAATCATCAAGTCTTGCAATATCTTCAAAAATTGTTTTGTCTTCAATGAATAAATAAGTTGGTCACGTGTCTACGATGGCCTCATAAAATGTTCATTAATGTGTTAAGCCATGTTTTTATAACTAAATGCTTTTTGTTGAAAATATTCCGCGAGCCATTTCACACTCCACGTGTCTATAGAGATAAGGCAGACACTGGTTTGTTAGAAGTCAGTTTGACTAACTCGAAACAACATATGCCCAAATCTTAACTTTCCACAACAGTTTCTGACTAACTCAAACTTCTACCCAGTTTCTATAACCCTACAGCAACACGAACGAATTGTTTGCTATTTGTCGGTCAACAAATGTCAAATAATAAGTTAACAATAACTGTAGGAGTTTTCGCACATGGTGAATTTAAAACACTGTTTGTAAGCCTTACGAAAATCGTTATTTTTTAGCCAATAATCTCTTAGAAATGTTGGGAGATTACCAAAGATTGAAAATAGCAAAGAACGGATCACCAATAACAAAAAGTAAAATTAACCGCTGGTATCGCTATTCACTTCACTATTTATAATATTAACCTATTGTTTAGATAATAGAAGTAAAACTCACTTCAACATCCACAGGATCTCTAACACTGCCTCGTCTTCCGTCAGACCATGCTTGGCTGCCTCCTTGAAGACTGGGTCAATTTCAGGAGCATTTGCAATTGCATCTTTTAAGTGGTTGAATGCATGTAATGCTTTCTTGTATTTCCCAGTTGGTTTCCCGAAGCAAGTCCTGTGTGAATAAAGGAAAGGGGCCCCGACAAATAAAAAAAACTATAACCTGAAACGTGTTAACAAAAATAACGAAAGTAGCACGTGAAGTAAGAAAACAACCTGTTACTTTCGAGATTTCCTGCAATCCTGGACATACAATTGTGAAGACCGTTATCAAAACAGGGGTCATTTAAAAACCTTTCCAGACACCGTATTCAGCTTTCTTGTGCATAAACAGTCACTAAACAGTTATCTGACATGTATATATGTCACAAAAGATGTTTTTTCAGGTGAAACAAAATGCTGCACTTATCTTTAAATTTAAATATAGTTAAACGCGTAGACCATACGTGATCACAGGGTACAGCGTCCAACCTTGTTTAACACAACCCAGAAAATTACTTGCATGTAGATGAATTTAGGGCATCACATAATCAAGTGGTAACTCAAATAAATATTTACTTTTTTTCACCAATAGCTATCTATACTTGCGATAAACACCTGCCCATGCACAGAAGACATACAATTGTATTTTAACCGATTCACTGCCAAATCAAACCCTGAGTAGTGTAACGTGTTTTTAACTTTTGCTTTCAGCATTGATTTTTATTGCACTGTTTGTCTTTCAGTATTATACATAATGAAATGTGGAATTTTTCATATTTTTTTTGGCTGCCTTTGGCAGTGAAAGGTTAAACTTACTTTTCCTCCTTGAGAACTTCAAATCTCCACTGCAGAAAGCTGTGTCCGCTTAGTCTTATCCCCAGCATGGTTTCACTCACCACGTCCATAGAAAGATGAAGAATTCTTTCTTCCCATTGCTCTTGACTCAGGCTTCCCTGGCCTATAAAAAGAGGTAAGGAGACAACAGGTTAACAACCGACTAATAGAATTGTTTTGCAATTATTAACAGTAGTGATCACCGCCAAATTGCGATTGTTTTCGAAAACGTCAACGGGAAAGAAATACTCTTTTAATAAGCCGATAATGTTGCACAGGTCAACCAGGCAGACCGTGCTGCTTTGAGGTTCCTCAAAAAGCATTTTCTTTGCGAGATTGCATGACCATCAACATCAAAGTTTGCTTAGTGTTGTTATTGCTCTATTTTACATAAGAAAACCGAACTAGTATACCAAAGGATGTGTACCGTGTACGACCTTCAACTGACCTTCCTTGAAGTTCCATTTGATGAGATGTTCTGGCAAAATATCCATAATGTTTGGAATCAATCGACCCATCCTAAGCATGTTCTGACAAACCGCGATCAAGAATGACTTCTGCTGTCTGTGTCTTTCACCGTTTTCAAACATGGAAGGCACATGGTCTCCAAGTAGGTTCTGATTGAAACGAAAATTCCCAAATCCCGGCTCCTTTTCTACCTGTGAAAAAAGGAGTCGGAAATGAAATCGTTTGCATTTTACATGCCTCAGTCCACTCTCGAGTTGCTTTGCCAAAGTTTGGTAGAGCATTAGACTTCTAATGAACGCACAAGAGTGCATCCTCCATATTAAAAGAAGGAAATCTATTTTATTTGCATTGTATTGTATTTGACGCCTTATCAGCTTAAAAACTGCATGCCGTGAATTAAAATGAAAGAGTTGAAGGAACAGTGTCCCGCCGAAATATTGAAATTCCGCTTGCCTGATATCCATGTTATATTGGATAAAATGATTCTACAGTGCAAAACAGAGTAAGAATTTCGGAATAACTTGCAGGATTAAAAGGATGGAAGTAGATTACAGTTCATCAAATTGATTTCGTGACAGGCGGTCAAGAAATCAAAATTGGCATTCTGGAGAAACTTTGACTTGTAGGCGTTATTTTGTCTCATTTGTTTACATTTCTTTGCTTCCATTCTCTTTGGATACTTTTTTCTTCCTACACTCTTTTGTATACAAGAACGTCTATTAAATTTTTAAGCTGAGGCTGAGCTGGGGCTGGTAATAGGTCCATGATAACCGTCACGTCACCAAATGAAGAAACCATAACGATGGAAATGTTTCTTAGACCTAACGAGGGAAAACGTATTTTAAAACAGCTTTTCCATCGTTAGGTTTTCCCTCGTTAGGTCTAAGAAACATTTTCCCTCGTTATGCTTTCTTCATTTGGTGACGTGACGGTTATCATGGCGGGACCTATTACCCTGGGGCTGCACGTTCATATTTTTTTGGCGTTTTGAACGTGAAAACGTTCTCAGCACGTTCTTAGGATAAAAGGTACTTAACAGTAGTTCAGTATATTATAGTCATGAATAAGAAGAAAGAATTATAGGTTAAGTTCTACAAATTTGCTAAGTAATTATTAGACATGCTTGCTAGTATAAAATGGAAAAAGACTTGTATGCGTTTCTTATCTCATTACTAAAACATGATAAATATATAGATTACTTCATGTGTAGTGCAGGCGTACGGTCTTTACGCACCAGTTGGTTCGTATCAGAAATCGAACGAGCGAGTCTTTGCGAGTGAGCGAGCGAACGGGCGTACGGTATTTACGCACCAGTTGGTTCGTATCAGAAATCGAACGAGCGAGTCTTTGCGAGTGAGTGATACGAACCAACGAGTGCGTAAATACCGTACAAAGCACTGCCAATGCTGTAATTTGCATTTTTTATACATACTGAGATTTGTGATTGGACAAAACGCTTTTTTCACGTGTGAGAAAGTCGTTTCGCCATTCTGATTGGCTGCGAATCCCAAACGGGATTTTTCAGCCTGGGCACGTTCTTGACACGTTCTTGACACCTTCTTAAATTTCAGCCCAATCGTAGCCTAGACGTCCTTATAAAAAGGTTCTTCTATAAAAAAAAAGAGTGTATTTCAAGAATGATAATAAAGCAATCTCTTGGCCGTACTCATAAAAACACGATATATCAGCGGGAACACTGTCCATTCAAAGTTTAGAAAAATTTGTGATATACATGTTTTTTTTTTTTTTTTTAAATTAAAGTTGTATTAAATTATGATTTTGAAAATCTCTCACCAATCTTGGGTCGAAGAAGCATTGCATTCCTTCATAATCCGTTATGGCAACAAAAGGTGAACCAAAGAAACTGCATTTGAACACTGAGCTTCCAAGGTTATCCATTCGCTTCTGAAAAAAATGATGACCTTTCTGCGAAGAGAAACAAAACTGTCATTTATTTTCATTGAGCTCATAATTGGTATCCCCAGCCATATTTTCCCGTCGGACATTTTGGGTTGGAACGTTTAGCTTAAGCAACTACGACAGCAACGCCAGGAGGAACGTCAGTTTCAAAATGTACTCGCGTGCTATTCCAACAACAGACGCAGGCAATTCAATGTACATTTTCTATAACTGGCGCTGAGCGCGGTTAAAGGGCCCACAATGAAGTCACAATTGGTTTAATTGGGGTTTACTTCTGGACGTGGAGCGTGCCAGGCTACTCCACAATTTTAATGACTTTCAGTTAAGCTTACCGTGACCAATTCGATGATTTGTGGTACCCTACCACTAAAGGATCCTGGAATAGGTTGCGGTTCTGGTTCGCCATCTTCGCCCACTTGTTGGCTTTCCCTTCGATGGGCATACAACACACGCTGGCTGGATATAACACGAAAAGTTCCAATTAACTTTTTTTGTCTCCCAAATGGCATTGTTACATTTTGCAAACTACTAAAACAAATAAAGACACCACTAGGAAATTATGCCCAGTAGCTTCATTTGAATGGCTATACATTGACAAACTCAAACGTTAGATACTATCGAGGTTTGAGGAAGATTAAGGGTTGAACTGGAGACCCGCTAAGGTTTAAAATTCATAATCAACAGCGACTACCATGACTACTATGGATATCATGTACAACTGTATCATCGTCGTCGTCGTCGTCGTCATTATCATCATCATCATCATCATCATCATTATTATTATCATCATTTACCATCGCCATGTATTTGCCAGCACTATCATCGCTACCGTCATTATATCATCATCATCATCATCGGACCGTTTTATGATATTTCCCTTTATCTTTCTTTTCTGGAGGCTTCAACACGCTGTGTTAAAGAGTAGCCAGGACGAGCTAACTAACCTAGTTCCGATCCCGGCTACAGCTGGAAACTAACTACAAAATGTGGTCATTGCAACGACTATACCACAGATCACTTTAAAAACCGTTTATTAATTAGACCCTGAGAACGAGTTTGGCTCAACACTTCATGGCCATTTTGCTCTTTTTGGTCAACACTGTACTAAATATTTGACCGAGCATCTTTGCTGTTACACAAAGTGCTCTTAGAGCACCAAGAGGAACAAATATATCAAGTATTTTCTCGAAGAGAAAACAAACCATGCTATTTGTACACAGACACAGGGGAAGAACTTAAAAAAATTGGTTGCAATCAATTTCCATCCGAGCCATGCATCCACAGCCAAGGACATTTATTAATAGTTTTAATGCACGAGTATAGAAATTGTTAATAGAACTTGAGCATTATTTTTCAGGTTCCAATGATACCAATATGTTTTTATTTTTTGCTTTTCAAAGTGATACTAAAAATAGGTGACATAGCCCCTTTAAGGTTCTGTAATTAGAAACCTGACTGGTTAGACAGTGTGAGGTTGAACAGATGCCCGGTCAGTTTAGGTTTGATTAAACATGACAGGATTTAAAACGTTTCAAGGCGCCATCACCTCTCTCATGCGGAAAGCCGGGGGTGGGGGGTACTCCCCGAAATTTGGGTGGGGGTGAGCGGCACGCTTCCTAACCCTTACCTTATTTCAGACCAAAATATGCGATTTCCCTACCCTATTTCAGACCTGATCCAAAATTCGATATCCTATTCCAGACCAGGAAGTGTTTCCGTTTGCGTAAACATTTGAGAAGGGCTTCTAATTTCCGATGTTAATCAAACCGCATTTCTCAAGGGATGAAAAAAGTAGCTTCTAAAACAACCATACCCAATTCCAAACCAGATTGCGCAAACCATGCCCTATTTCAGACCAAAATGGTCAAATCTATACCCTATTTCAGACCAAAACGGCTTGAAAACCATAGTGACAAAAGCAAAGCTGATTAAACGGTACGGAAATTGTATTTGAATCCAATATTTCAAAAGGCACAGCCTTTCTTCTTCAGGGGCTTACAGGTTTTTTTTTTTGTGCTTCTATTTTGTTACGGTGGTCCTTGCAAACACAGTAACGTTTTGAAAACCATACCCTTAAGGGCCGCACAAACCTACATAGCTTATGTAAGGGAGTACCCCCCCGGGGGGGGGGGGGGGGGGGGGTAAGTCAAAGCTTGTTCTTTAGCGTAGTGACCCAAGTGTTATTAAATAATTATTGGTGTTGCGGTTTGGATAAACTGAGCAACTTAGCAATTTATTTGTGTACATTGTACTAATTATAGGTGTTTTGTTTTCTTTGCGATATGATGAAATATAAGTCAAAGAGGTTATCGAATATCTGAATATAAAGATGACATTGCATTGGAGACTTACTGTGTATCGTGGTGTGGCTGAGAAGGAAGCAGTGCGATAGGGAATATTAAGAAATAAATATTAATATCAACCGAAAAAGAACCGACATACAAAAATATCCCAGACGTTTTAATGACTCCTTGGAGATTATCGTTAATTTGGTGTTAAATCAAGGCTGTTTGGCTCCGTCCGTTAACAATTTTCATCGTGATGAAACCGTGGAACTCTACTATTCAAAACAGGGCCACTTTGTATTTCACCTTTCAATATGTCCGCAGGCAACGTGAAAGGTCAGCTTAAAAAACATACCAAAGCATTGGAAAAACAATCAACACAACGGGACTTGAGCGACGATATTCACGACTACTTTATATTCCATTTGTTATGACCCGGCCCGATAATATGCGAAACTAGACGCGGCTGTGGTTTGCTTCTAATTTTCTACCAAGGACGGCGTATTGTTGTAATTGCTTAACGATCTCAGTTGTTGGGAAGACGCGTTACAAATAGCCTGTTTATTGATCCACTTATGAACATTCCTTTCACGATTCAAATGTTACGGGAATGTACACTCACTATATCGCGCTTTCACCCAGTGTTTATGTGCCTACAAAACGATTAAAAAAATGAAACTAATTATTTTGGAATTTGCGACAGCGCATTGGATCACAGTTTTGGTTTTAAAGACGTTCCTTGATATATTGACACAATAAATTCCGAAGGAAGGCATCGACCAATATCGATTTCGATGAGAACAACAATCGTGCTTTAAGCGGACTTGTTTTGTTGTTCGGTTGAAGGTCATGAATTTAAAACTTGTTATGCCGCAAAAACACAATATGCCCGGCGAAGTTGTTAAAGCATGTAACTGACATTTTAGTTGTTCGGGTCAGGCAGGCGGTGTATTGATAGCTTTTTCTGCATAACGCCTGATAATAACTTCTTAATCGTTGTACTCAAGTTGCTGAGAGCTCAAATCAGTCAAGATAGCTTGTAGCCAAGACTGAAGTAGAAATGTGCGATGCCTTCGAAGATGTCTGAGATGTCTAATTCCATGTATCATTATAAACAAATGTGTCTCTACCGATCACTGTTTGTGTAACATGCGGCGGATTGATAAACGTCTCTAAATTTTAATGAAGTCACGCCAACCAGGCAAGAGTTAATTCACCTACCTAGAAAGCCCGCGCTTTAACCACCTCCCCTCGTTGGGGGAAGGGCTAACTTTTCCTCGTGTCTTCTCCAATCTGGCAGAATAATCAAACGATATTAAACTACGGTGTTGTTTTGACTCACCATTAGTATAGTAACAAGCATAACACTACGGGAGTAAATTTATTCACGTACTCGGTGAAGCCGCCGCAGCTACGCAATAGAAATGACGTCACGCGGGGGCGGGACTTTCGAGAATTTGCATTGATTATATTTGCCTTTGCCAGATATTAAGTTTACTCAACTGTTAAATTTATTTATACTTCAACTAATTGCCAAATTGATTCCCATGGATATAACTTTTGTTTATTTAATGGTTCGTGGGCATGCGGAAGCTTGTTGTATTCAGTACAATACAACTAATATCCGTGGCAGTGTGTGCTTCTCACGTTTGTGCCAGCATTTGTGCCTTGTATCGGGTTCAGTTAGGCTACCGTACTGAATCAACACAAAATGTCAACTTCAATTATACCAACTGCCAAAGAAATTAAACGTACAAGTGAAAACATGGTTGATACGCTTTGTAATAATATTCCTTGCAGTCAGTTTTAAAGCCCCGCCAGATTATCGTCACTAAAAAGCAAATAGAACTTCACCAAAGCGAGTCTCTCATGAAGAGATCATTGAAGGGTCCGTTCATTATTTATCGGAGGCGAGGAGGAAGGAAGGGAAGGGAGAGATTGGTAAACGTGCATTTTTCATGTACCCCATAGAAAACTAAATTTTTGTATTTCAATGACCCGCCTCCACCCAAATCAAAATAGATAAAATAATAATGATAATGGCCGAAAAACTATCATACAGTTGATTATTGCTCCACTGCTGTATATACTACGATTATCAGTTTAGTAAGCCACGAGTGATGTTTGGTGACGAAGTTTTGCCGTTAAAATTACGTTTTTGTCAAGGGCAACGTGCTACGTTTTCAACGGTAACTTGTCTGTGATTGGACGTCATCAGTAACAAAACGCGTTACCGTTGGAAACGTAGCAAGTTGCCCTTGACAACAACGTAGTTTTAACGGCAAAACTTCGTCACCAAACATCGCTCGTGGCTTACTCAACTGATAATCGTAGTAATGCAATTTGTAATGGAACTGCAATTAAATCTTAGTTGTTCAGTGCATTGCTGTAATATGGTTTAACGTGTTAGGTTTTTAATAGCACTTCTCTAGTATACCGTTTTCAAATGGTAATTCAAAATAAAGAAATTGTAATTATAACATGATGTCATCATATTGTGGATGTGGAGAGCGTTTTGAAACGTTGGGTGGGGGGGGGGGGGGGGGTGCTCTTCGTGTACCAAGCCAAGCGCATACCCCTACTCAAATTTTCCAAAATGTCCTTTGCGTAGTTCGTTCGCACAAGCAAACCTCTTTGCAATCTTAACAGTGTCCAGTGTTCCGTAATCGATTTGTGACAATGCATAAGTAGGCAGTTGTTCAGACGATCCTGCTTCATGGTGCTTTTAGGTAGTTCTTGAGTCGTAGGAGGGCAGAAAATGTACGCTCTGAGGCCTACTCTGGGACCTTAAGTCGCCTAAAGTCGCCTTAAGTCGCCTAAAGTCGGCTAAAGTCGCCTTAAGTCGCCCTTTGTCGCTTAAGGTCGCCTGAAGTTGTTAGGCTTAAAAAAGGCCTGCACACCTTAAAATTGCCCTAAAAGGTTTCACTTTTACTATTTCTTGAATATATAATAATTTTATTGCCCCAAATCTCTTTTTTATTTCCCATATATGATTATATACTGCAAGGGTATGGCCCCATGCAGTACAACACATGCTTCAATAGTCATGCACCATGCCCTAGTTGCTTCAATTATATTTACTGAACCCTATAAAGGATGGACCATTTTATTTTTAAGGGGGGGGGGGGGGGGGCAAATACCAAGAAAAAAAATTCACGCACAGATAAAGTATAGAAAAGTATGGAAAAATCACAAAAAAATTCTTGGACAGCCTCAAGATGGTAAAAAAAAAAAATCCATGCTTGCTAAAACAAAATGCCCAACCCCCCACCCCTAAAAATAAAATGGTCCATCCCCAAGGAGGGTACACTCATTCATCTTCAAAATATTGACACCTATTTCTATAGGTTTACTTATATTTCATGGACAAAGTGTTGCTGAAAGGATGAAGTTGTGACTTATATTATAATCAACATTTAATATGAGCAACATCATAAAAAAGAAACACTGCTGATCAGCAGTCAATACTGATATACTGTAATGGTGCAGGCATTCCTTCACCTTCAGGGTATTATAACAACAGTGAGAGCTGTTTTGGATCACTAAGATCACAATAATTTGAAAAGTATTTTGGGGTTAAGCCCAATTATTGCTTATCACTTTTACATTGAGCAAGTAAGCTTGAAAAGATCATAAGCTTAACCAAAGGCAATGTAACTGTATACAAATGTACTTAACTTTTAAGCTTACTTACCCAACGTGAAAGAGCAACCAAAAATCGGCCATTTCTCCCGCATACAACCTCTAAGCTGCGTTCTAGCCATCCAACATTATTCTATTTACAACCAATCGTAACTGAACGTTTGAAAACTTGAAACTTCTATACAACTTGTATATGTCATCTTCTTGACAGTTTGATGAAGCAAAGAATTTAAATCAACCTGTACGCTCAAGATTGCAAAATTTGCGTTGATTATGTTACCATGACGGCTCTCTGTCACAAAGGTCAAAAGGATTTCTTGTTATCAACCATTAAGCAGAAATTTGCAAAGGATTTGCAGCTGCTTCCAGCAGGAAAATTTGCCTCACTCGAGCAAACATGTTTTGACCACGTGACTTTTTTTTGGAACATGGATGCCCACGCGCGCGGGCGCTCGCGCACTCATGTTCAGGAAATTAGCACTCAATGATTCGGCAAACAAAGCCAAAGCTGAAGTGTTGCTGTTTTTTAAATTGAAACACATTCCCACTTTACAGTACAGCCTGACTAGGCTTCGTGGCTCCCTCTGGGCTACCACTCACGTGCTTTACCTTCGTGGCGTAGATTGTCAATCAAGCTGGCCTGGAATTTTTGAAATCGTTCTTGTAGCCATTGACTGGCTTCCTGCTTGTATTGCGAAAAGAAAACTAATTCCGACAACTCAATTCAAGGTAAGGTAGATGTAAATTTCTGAAATTTATTGGTTAAGCGAGCGCGGGCCGGGAGCTAGTCGCGCGCGGGAGGAAAAGAAACGCGCGAAGACGATTGGAAAGGAATTCTGGGAGAATCAAAATGGCGGACGCAATGTAAATATTGGCAACTCTGTCATTTGCTGTGCATTCATTTGTGATCCATTATTTTCTGGAAATTTTTGAGGTAATAATTAACTTCTACACGGGTAAATCTGTCAACAGCCTCATCAATAACACTATTTAGTTTTGTTTTGACAGGTTAAATTAAAATGTTGCCAGGTGGAAAAGTGTGAGAGCATTTCGGGCCTGGAAGCAGAACTAATCAACCCTGCTACAAAGTCTCCTACGAGGGTTCGCTTCCCTGTCAGTGGAACATCCAAGTTTTCAGGAGCCAGACAAATAGTTGGAGAAAATGGGAAAGATGCGCTATTGAGAAGGACCCTCGCTTACGGTACCAAATATGATATTGGAATATTCTATTGGACTAAGGCAGGAGAACAACAAATTGGCTGGGTGCCTGACCAAACAGTTTTGGATGTCGTTTGTCAAGCTTTCGAGCCAAAATTGACTGTGCAACTGACACAACAGTGGCAGATAAATTAACCAAATTTATGTAATTTGTGAAATCGAGAAGTGATTTTGAATTAACTAATTCGATGCCTTTGTTCATTGTTGTATAAATAAGTCAAGGAAAATGTATGTTAGTTTGATTCAAATCAGGTATCCATTTTTAAGTGAAAAAGTTGGATTTTTTTTTCCCAAGATTTTGTTTGGCATTGTATATGATCTTTATATTTTTGTATGATTATTGTTTTTATTGCAATATCTTAAAAACATTTAAGCAGCTAACTGAATTTTTTCTCATTCTAGATAAGTAATATTGTTCCTGCCTCTTGTTTGGCTAATTAATGTTCATAATACAATTTAGCATTCATATTATTTATATAATGTTGTTGTTGTTATTGTAATAATTTGAATCTCAGTATAGCTAAAAGGAGCTTTAAAATCTGGAAACTGGAGATTTACGGTCACTTAAGTCTATCTGAGACCAAGTGAACTGATTGTGATAATTTTGTTTATTGAAATATGAGACAAACTATCATGAATGCCAGGATTCATGTCAGGACTCAAGCTGTAGCCCTAACCCTAACTCTATGTCTAACCTGAACTGGCGTCCTTGGTCGCAAACTGACTTAAGTCCTGACTCAATCGGACCTGGCTTGAATCCTGTCTCATATTTCTCTCCAGAGACCAGTTGCTTGGTATTTAGGTATAGTGATGAAGAGACTGTCAATAACTTTTGTTTCATCACTTTTAAGAAACACTTTTATGTTGTCTAAAGTTGCCTTCAGTCACCTTAAGTTGCCCTAAGTCGCCTTAAATCGCCTTAAGTCGCCTAAAGTCGCCTTAAATCGCCTTAAGTCGCCTAAAGTCGCCTTAAGTCGCCAATATTTTAAACTAATTTTTCCTTAAGTCGCCTTAAATCGCCTTAAATCGCTTAAAGTCGCCTAAAGTTACGGCGACTTAAGGTCCCAGAGTAGGCCTGCTCTGAATTGAAGTCGCCGATGCCATAGGTAATGTGGTATTGACTGTGTTTTATAGTTTGTTTCTTTATTTAAAACATGCCCTCTCTAGGTTATGCCAATTCAGGGGGATATATCAAGTGTACAGCACAAGTACATCCTACTTTTTAAGTATGAGTCTTTTTTCGTTTAGTTAGTAGAGCAAATAAGCGAAGCGTTGAACGAGTTATGAGCGAGAAAAAGGAATCGAAGGTAAAAGAAACTTAAAACTCAAGTGTGAAGCTACTGTATCTATTTTTAATTTATATATTACGTATGCATCTTTCTAACTTTACAGTGCGAATGAACGTTGTTGTTGTTGTCAAGTTGTTCTTGTTAACCCGCTAACGTAAAACAGTTTTCTGTCCCCTTCATCCTTGCCATCCCGCTTGCCATGCGGTTCTGTCCTGGTTCACTGGTTCACATTGTATCCCCTTTGTTTACAGCTATTTCAATTAAGAAACAATCCGTGTAAGAAGTAGGCAACCCAAATGCACGGAATGCAGAAAGGTGTGAATTGTGCTATTGTTGAAACCGTCCACCTCATTGGCTAAAACATGAAAATCTACCATAACTTCATCAGGCAGCGCATTTATTTATCTCTAGTTTACTAATTGATTCCCTTTTAGTGAAAACTATTGTGATTTTTAATGCAACAAAAATTCTATGTGAGGAACATAGAAAATTAGAAGTCTTTCTTGGCCATTGTTTTGGAGTCTCACGATTGGATGAAATCTTGTAACACAAAAGAAACATCGCTTTAAAATAAAGTTTCAGTAAATTTTATTTCAAAACCATGTTGTCCATAGGTTGACGTATTCTCAGTACGAAAATCTAAACATTCTTATGTGGGGAAAGCGAAATGCAGCGGAACAATAGAGAATTGCCTACTTCTTACACGGATTGTTACTTAACGTTGTTGGATCCTAAAGCTCAAAGCCAAGACCGCAAGGTAGTATGGGTAGTTGTGAATTGCTACACTACCTTACTACCATACTACCTTGCGGTCTTAATAGCTGTATAAGGTATTGCGTCCTCGTAGTGTATTGTTTAGTCTTTTAATTCATTGTTAATTGTTGTCCTTGTTTACTGATACACCAGGACAGAACCTGCCAAGCAGCATATTTAGCGTTCAACTTCTTGTTTACGCTAGGCATACAGTTACCAGGAGCTTATAATAAGCTCCTGAGTTACATAGTGTCAAATTCAGACATGGCTTTGTACTTTATGTCCGGCGTAACCCAAAACTTGGGCTTGTGACGTCCTTTCGATTTCCTTGAATTTGTCAAAAATATAGGACTGCCGATCATTTAGTGTTTTGAAAACCTTGATCGACTGCCTGTCATTTAGTGAACATGAACAAGCAACTCATGTCTTTTATATTGTCGGCCGGCCCTGACTTACCCTGGGTACCAGAGGTTCTCTCTCGGCCGTGGGATGCTATCGCCAGAGGCTGAACGGACCGCCGGCCGGAGGCGGCAAAAATATACTGAAGACATGAGAGGTGTGTAATACAGTGGAACCCCGATATAACGATATGCCAAAGGAGCAGTGAAATTATATCGTTATATCGAGACTCCCGATATAACGATATGGCCGTAAAACAGCCGATATAACGATATGGCCGTAAAACAGCCGAAAATATCGTTATATCGGGGTACCGTTTGCAGTATGGGTTTAGGGAAAAGCGGTCATGTGAGACACAATTGTTGGAATTTGTTCATGACCTGGTTTGTAACATGCAAAATGGGGGCCAAACGGATGTACTGATTATGGACTTCTCCAAAGCTTTCGATAAGGTGGGTCATCAGCGTTTGATTAAGAAGCTAGATTACTATGGTGTACGGAGTAAAACAAGGGATTGGATACAGGCCTTTCTAACAAACCGAACGCAGCAAGTTATTGTCTCGGATATAGCCCAAGTGCGATCTGGAGTACCGCAGGGGTCCGTATTGGGCCCATGTCTGTTCCTGTTCTATATCAATGATCTACCACAAAACCTGTCCTCCCCAGTTCGTTTGTTTGCAGATGACACCCTGCTATACCTGGCTGTGGAGTCGTTTGGTGATACAAACTGTTTGCAGAACGATTTACGGGAACTTGAGATTTGGGAAAGAAGATGGCTTATGGAATTTAATACGGACAAATGTCAAGTATTGCGTGTGTCTCGCAAACGTGATCCATTGATCCATGAATACATCTTACATGGCAAAATACTGGAAACAGTCGACTCTGCAAAGTATCTGGGAGTAACAATAACATCGGATCTACGTTGGAATCAACATATATCCAACATTGTTACTAAAGGAAATCAGACACTCTTGCCTACAAGAGTTTAGTCCGGCCCACTGTGGAATACGCTTCAACGGTCTGGGATCCATACACCAAACAAAACAGGGATAGAGTGGAAATGGTACAACGCAGAGCTGCACGCTACGTACTACATCGCTATGAAAGATTTGCTAGTGTCAAAGAAATGTTGGAAGAACTTGAATGGGAAACTTTAGAACTGCGTAGGAGGAAAGCAAGGCTAACGATGCTATACAAAATGCACCATAACCTAGTTGAGATAGATCGACAGAAGTATCTGGAGCCTGCTGGTCGCTCTAGCAGGCACATGCATAAATTTTCGTATAAAGTCCCAGCATCTGAAACAAATTATCATCTGTTTTCTTTTTTTCCCGATACAATCAGGGACTGGAATAGCCTACCCCTGAACGTTGTTGAGGCAGAAACTGCAAATTCTTTCAGAGCTAAGTTAGTTATGTTCTGACTTTTTATTTTTGTTATTTAATATTATTAGTAAGACCGCTGACCACTTGCTAAGAATAAATGTAAAATAACACGGCAAACTGATCCGTACGAAATCCGCACTTGCTAAGAATCATCTAATCGATGGAGAGCAAGAATTTGGAAAATAAAATAAAAAAATAAAATAAAATAAAAATATTGAAATCCCGGCGACGTATACGTTTTGTCACATTGAAGGAGTCAAAGATACTAAAACTGAGAGAACTATTAAATTACAAGGAGGATAAAGAGGCATCGTAAACTGAAAGCTGTTGACGGAAACGTTACAGATTACTGTACTCGATTGCTGTAATGTTTAATCTTGTATTAAATTCAATGTTTTGCTTAAATCTGTAAATTGTAACTGTGTACTGATACTGTAATATCGTTATATCGGGGAAGATTTTACGCCCGGCGTAGTCAATCGATAAAAATTGATATCGGAAAATCATTCGATAAATCGATATCTATCGATAAATTGATTTTAAACGATATCGACTTTATCGGCCAATCGATAAAAATCGATACTCACACGCCGACGAAGTGTTAATTTTATCGATTTTATCGTATTCATCGATCGTTATAGAATGGATAAAAATTATCCTGTTCACGTTGACGGGGCGTTTGATTGTGACTCTTTAAATGTAGATTTCAAAGGCGGCAATGAAATGATTTGTTGACAAGCACTGTACAAGACACCAAAGAGACTGCATTATGATTTTCTTCCTGATTTTATTCTTCGATTACAAACGTGAATTAATTTTCCTTTTCCGGCTTCTCGGCTTCAAGGTTATCGTTTAAATTTTCTCTTTTTCCTTTGTTCCGGCGGTTTTGAAACCACGTTTTAACCTAAGAAATATGGGGAATAAGAAGTGATCAATATAAGGAATGATTCAAAAGTATTTGCATGACTAGCCTAGTGGAATAATCTGAACCAGGGATCTAAAGCGGATTTCAAATACAACACACGCTGAGTATTACTTAAAGTTTGTAGAAAAGATGTAGCAATTTTTATCGATTAACGAACAGGGAAGTTGTTATAAGTGTTTCTGCGAGCTCTTTAATATCTTTTGGTGTTTCCGTTGCGAAAAATGGTACGATAATTCAGTTTCGATAAATTCGATATTTATTGATACAATCGATAGCCCTAATTCAAAAATCGATAATTATCGATTACTCACAACGAAATCTTGTATCGATTTTTATCGAATTTCGAAAAAATTAATCGATTTTTATCGATTGTTATCGAATGTTATCGATTATCGATATTATCGATTGACTACGTCGGGTTTTACGCTCGGTGCGGTAAATTCTCATCGTTATATCGGGAATATCGTTATATCGAAGATCGTTATATCGGAGTTCTGTCCCCTACATTTTACTGTAACTTTTGCCGGGACATAGTATGTGCATCGTTGTCATCGTTATAGGGAAGATATCAGTGACGACACCAATTGTTATTAATGTGCCAACCAGAGCCTTATTGGCTGCCGAAACAAAGGGTTCTTTTGTTCCAGTGGTTGGCACATTTGAACTCTCTCCTCCGCAGAGGCTCGTATCAGTATCAGTAAAGAACAGATAAAATACCTCTACCCAGCCTCCGTGCGTTTTTTTGCCAAGCGCGGAGCGTGACTGTGAGGCCTCTGCGGAGGATAGAGACATTTGAATAACAAAAAGAATGTTTGTAAACAGAGATCATCCCTATACCGGGGATATCGTTATATCGAGGATCGTTTTATCAGGGTTCCACTGTATGAGAGAGATGAGAGCGCGAGAAAAGTCTCTGTGATCTCTGGTACCCAGGGTTGCCCCAATTTCTCACGAAGAACCTATGTTACCCGGGGTAGACATCACTGGGCAGACATCTAGCGACGTATATTTAATTGCGAAAACAGAATCACCACAGTGATTAACATGCCACAGGGCACTCATGGGAATAATGGATAATAAGCACTTGTTCTGACGATGTAAAGAGCCAAGCAGCGCTGTATCAAATAGGATGGTAAACAAGAGTACTTCTTCCATGTTTCAAGAATGAAGCAATATTTTTTCTTTCAGCATCTTTTAGTGAAACTGAATTGAGAAAAGTTATGCGCCGGAAAATTTTGCGCATTTGAAGGTGCGAAGCTGAACTAATATGTCACCCAAAGATCTCCGCATATTTCTACGTAGAATGAGGTTTACGTGTAATAGTTCCACACTATACTTTTGATGGCGATCTGTCGGTCGCTGGAGTTGCGGGCAGTTGCTCGCTGCTGGTTACATGGATCCCTGTGGGTACATAAATCATAGTCGTTCGAAATTCCTCGCACTCTCGCACATAAATAACTGGACATGTTTCTATTTCTTCATCTCTATCAACCTAGGGCAAAATTTCACTGGCAAGCTAGACTGAAGTTCAGTTGATCACACCGTTTAGGTCGTTTCTCGGAGTTAAATATTACCATATAGTAGACTCACTTACCTCGACGGAACAACCTTATTTGGGTCAGCAGTTTGGTCCATGTCAGTCAAGTCTGTCGCTTTTCAAATCGAAAGCGCCGATCTTTATATATCGTCCAGTGTTTTGACTTTACGGCATGCATAACAATGAGACTATTAACAATGACGGAAAAGCAAAGGGGTCACCGACTATTGTTATGATTAGTCATGCTTCACTGGTTTCACTTCCACATGATTCTTATGCCTGGTTATTACTGGCGGGATAACATAAGTGTTAGCGGAAGCAAAAGAATTTGCGCCACGTGATAAAATATAGACATATTTTAAAAGCATAAGATTGATCCTTGCGCTTATATATGCTATGTTATTTATCATAAAACATAAGCATAATTAAAATAATCATAAGCACCAATCCGCGTCCACACGTTATTTATCATAAAACATAAGCATAATTAAAATAATCATAAGCATCAATCTTTTGAATCCGCAACTTTTTTGTTGCGGATTAGAAAATATTCGCGTCCACACGTGGCGTATTCGTCGAATCGTATTTGCCCGTCCACACGTATCCGGATTCGCTCTAGCAGCCAGGGCTTCTCTTTAAATGTTGTCAAAAAAGCATACGCAAAGGCCAAGTTCAAATCAAAGTTCAACTGTAAACACGTTATTAGACTAGAAATAAGTCCATGTAGAAGTGAAGCGATAACATTTCGGTCCGCCATGTTGATTATTCGCGCGGTTAAAGACTGGATCTGATACTGTTACGTCAGCGTATTCAAAAATATCCGGATTCGACCGTCCACACGATGCCGTATTCGTAGCGTATTCAAAAATTTCCACTCTGGAGAGCGAATTAAAAAAGTTGCGGATTCGTGAGCCGAATTCGCCGGATACGTGTGGATGGAAGGCCAATCCGCAACAAAAAAGTTGCGGATTCAAAAATATCCGGATACGTGTGCACGGGGTCTTAGTCATCTTATGCTTGCGGTATGTCAATGTTGGTTTACTTGACGCAAAAATCCGCTTATGTTGCGCTTATGTCGCCAGTGAAAAACAGGCTTTAGTCTGCGTGGCAGGCGCTAGAAAAGAGAGACGAAGGCCGGGGAAGGAACTGAGGATTTTGGGCGCGCAAGAGGCAATTAAAAAACCCTAGATACAAGAGGAAAATAGAATAAGAACAAAGAAAAAGTTCTGTGGCAGGCCCGCACAGGAACCAGTTACTGTGATTCCCCAGAAATTGATCATAGTGTAAAACAATACTGAGAAATTGGGTTATCGCAAGAGAAAATAAGTCCCCCCTTATTTTCTCTTGGTTATCGGAGTTGGCGAAAACACACGAGCGAGATAGACAGATTTCATAGACCACGGCGGTGTGGGTCAAAACTATGCAAGAAATTTAATCTGAGCTGTCTCCGAGTCCCTAGGCACCGGTGTAGCGCGGGGCGTCTTGCGGAGCATGCAAAACGAGACGGAGTCCTCTTGCCTGCACAACAGGTGCTTTTGGGGTGCGTGAGCACGGAGCGCGGGGCACGCGAGGGAGGGGAAGAAACTTGTTGATCGGGCGTCGCTTGCGCACCTCAAGAAAGCCTGTCAGTGCAGGCTTAGAGTGAACCGGTTTGAGCGCATCCTTCCCACAACTCCACGCACACCTCGCTAGAATAAGGAGTGCAATCTGCAAGACTTTGTAATAGTACAAGGTTCTTGATCTTATTCGATAATTTGTATTATTCATGTACTTGTTTTGCCCCGCCACGATTAGCTTTCCAGCTATTTGCAGGGCAAACCAAATCACCCAACTCTTGTTGTACAAAGAATAAATTGTTGTTGTTGTTGAGGGACGCCTGGGAACGAATCGCGAATACCTTTAATTTGTCACTGCACCATTAACGGTTCTTCAGAACATGACGGCATCAAGTGAATATTCGACAGGACAACAAACCTTAAATTTTTCTAAGAGCTTTCTTTAAATTGCGACTCATTTCCATGCTAGTCCGTTGCCAAAGAAACTTTGTACCTAAGAATTATATGGGATTTTCCATTGTTGCATTGCCTTTGTTTCCCTTTTTAAAGGACATACTAAAAAAATAGACACGCATAACCCTTTATACTGCCAATGAAAAGGTTTATAGTTTGTAAAAAAACTGTGGTGCTCACGCGTCGGTGGGGAATGAAACACGGAAGTTGGTTTTATCAACTGCGAGTGATAAGGAAAAATGGCCATCATAAAAGAGATTAAAAAACGCTGCCGTTTGGAGAGTGCTTGTCCTTCGTCACAGCAAATCTTTGCTCTGACGAAGGCTAGCGCTCGAAACGTCAGGCCTTTATACTGTTCAGTGTTTGCAAATGATCCAACCGTCAATTGAACCCTAGTGACCTACGCAACCAAGCAAGGCCTTTATCATTCACAGCAGGGCATTCATGGCTTTTACTTCAGTTCGTGTTCCGGACGACACCAAATAGAAAACATTGTTTTCGGCCATTGTTTAATGTACATTTTGTTGCAGACTTTACAATGCCTTTCACTTCGTCTGCTACATTAAATCATGCTTGTGCTTAGATTTTCAACCATCAATAAATTGACTTTCTCTGTTAGAACATAGACCATTAATATATAGCTACAGATGTTATTGATATGACCTATGACAACTTCTTAATAAAAAAATAAGGCATTTTACATTTCAAGTTCTTTATATACAAATATTTGACATACACAGAAACATTTTTTTTTAAGTTCAACAGAATGAATTATTTACATAACATATCAGAGGGGATTTACATTTTATTTAACTATCATACAAATAAATTTGGAGTAATCACATTGGGAAATCGACACAAGCGCAAATTGTGTGATTATAACCCATACATTTATTATAATAAAATTATATATATATATATTATTTTAATCATTATTTGAACCTGTGGAAAGAACACACAAGCATGGGAATGTATGAGCATTACTCATGTTTATTTTGTATTATTTTTTTGTTTGCTCCTGATTGGTTGAATAACATGTATTTTTAAACTTGTTAAACCCAGCCTAGTCCCTAGGCGTTCTCGGCTCGGTCAAAGCACTTTGAGCCGTGACGTCACCGAGAGAGCCTCGCCAAGAACTTCGCGCGGACAACGAGGCAAGAGAGAACGCCTAGGGACTAGGCTGTGTTAAACCAAATAAGCAAAACCAATAAACACAGAACTATGGTCAAAACTCTGTGTGCGACCAGCTTTTTAGTGATCACTTCAACATCCAAGAGTGCAAAAAATCAAAATTCAAGAAAAATCCCAAATTTTATTTCGTAAAATATTCCAAAACAAATGGTACCATGCAAAAGTACTACCAAATTAAAGAGTTTTCATTTGAATGGTCACGCCATAGGATTTTGTCCACAGACTCAAAAGTTAGAACAAATGGCACCATGCAAAAGTACTGCTGAAGAGGTTTCATTTGAATGGTCACACCATAGGATTTTGTCCACAGACTCAAAAGTTAGAACAAATGGTACCATGCAAAAGTACTGCTGAAGAGGTTTCATTTGAATGGTCACGCCATAGGATTTTGTCCACAGACTCAAAAGTTAGAACTATATTACTTGTTCCCATATTGACTCTGGGACTGAAAGGGTTAAACTACCGTATAATAAAAGTATTTTCTGCAGTCTACAATACAAGACACAGTTACTTGAAACACTTGGCTCAAGGTGAGAATTTGCCATCCAATGTGCGTGGCTTTCCCTCCTCAATGTTGAGTCAAACTGCTTTTAGCATCGCAGATCATCACTATCAACATTGGGGAGAAGGACCGACAGAAGTGCTGACGAGAAGGACTGAAAGAAGTGTTTCAACAATATTGTGTCTGATATTGTACAACTGGCACAACTGACCTATGTTGAATTTTGACATTTTTCACTCTCAAATTGTGTCTGTTGCTAAAATAATACCTGGTTAACATTAGTTGAAGGGACTCAATTATACCAACACATCCCACATTCTAAATTTAAAAAAAAGGTTTGGCCTGAAGAGTCATATAGACTAGTATGCTTGTGAAACTATACATTAACCTATCATTATGTTAGTAAGAGAGTGCTTTCTCAGCTCAAACTGAACACAATTTGAGTGAAATATTTCAAACTTCAACATAGGTCGGTTACGCCCCCAGGCCGTCTATTATTGTCAAATATGGTCGTGATTATATATTTAGCCAAAATGTAGTTGTCTTTTTTAGTGAAAACACAGTATCTTTTGGCTAATTGGACCTCACTTACTTTTAAACTTATATGAATCTGTCATTACTATTCAAACCCTAATTTGAAAGTGAGAAATGTTAAAATTTGATTAAGGTAGTTAATTTGTTTCCATAGAATGCAGAGTTTGTTTTATAAGTCCTGTTGCATCAAGATGTAACTCAAGATACCAAAAATGTTGAAATGAGAGAATACATAACTGAAGCTCATTCAATATGGGTGCAGCTGCTGCAAAGTTCTTTCTCATTACGTGGTCAAGATGTAGCTGTGATCCCGAGATGGAACAGCAGATTTATGAGAGACTCATTAGCTTTTCGTGGGTCAGCTCTTTGGAATTTAGTTAATTGTAATGATAAAATAGACAATCTGAACTTTAAGGAAATCAAAAGACTACTTACTACAGAGGCATATTGTAACAACTTTCTCTTTGACAGTTCAACTGCCTCTACATCTCGATACAGAGACAGTGACTACATGTATTTTTAGAAATTAAAATTATTATTTTAAGGTCTTAGATTAATACTTTGTTCTTAGTTCCGTACTTATTAATTTTTATGTACAAACTTCAATTAGCATATATTGGTTTAGTAGTATACATGACCCCACAAGCTTTTTAACTTTAATTCTTATTGTGTTAAAATAAAGGTTTTATGTTATGTTATGTAAAACCAGGTGATACTTTTGGTGGATCTTTGTTTACAATTATTGCCTCATTAGCATATGCCTCTCATTTTCTAATAGAGCTACAAATTAAAGAAATCAACTCTGGATATTGGAAGGGCATAGCACAATAGATATTCCTTGTGCAATACTGTTTTGAAAACGCAGGAATGTATAGCTCATTAGTGCTTTTAATAGTTGATGTTTCCTTAAACATTACATGAAAAAGAGCTAAAAATGCACATTAGGTTTATACTAAAGTTTAATTGAAGTATGTACATAAAAATTAATAAGTACAGAACTAAGAACAAAGTTTATCTAAGACCTTAAAATAATAATTTTAATTTCTAAAAATACACATAGTCACTGTCTCTGTATCGAGATGTAGAGGCAGTTGAACATTACATGAAAAAGAGCTAAAAATGCATATTAGGTTTATACTAAAGTTTAACAAGCTCTTTTAACTTTTGAAGTCAATTCATATTTAACACAGTACCTTCTTTACGCAAATTAATAATATGCTAATAAAACAAAATGTAAACATTAACAATGATGACAGCAAAGATTTGTGTTGTGTTAAAGACAAAGCCATTTTGCAATAAATATAAAACTATAATGTAAATTTACACGTAAGTGGGAAATGCCAACTGAAAAAATAACTTCAAACATCTTACACCCCTAATGGCAGTAATAACAAAAATTAGACAAATAACATCAGTACTGCAAAATTATAGTCAATTTGAAATGGAAAATAAAACCTATATTATTAAAATTTGTGACTTTTTTAAACTTTTTTTAGCAGCTCTAGGCCCAGCGATCTCTTTGTCGCAACAAGGCTTCCCACTTCTGCACTCTACACCTACAAAGAAAGCTGTATACATTGCAGAACACCCCTTGATCAAAAGGATTCACGTCCCTCACTGAGCGTCTTCAAATATGAAATTCTTGACCGGGACATGTATTCCCAGGTGGTTTGGGCTGTGAACATTAGATATGAGTGGCAGGAAAAAAGAAGAGAAACTACAATGAAAGTGAGACAAAGAACAAACATGGCCACAACAAGGAAGCCATTGGACAGGAACCAGGCCAGCCAGGTTTCCTTGTGAACAAATGCATACCTGAGGATAAAAAACAAATTATCTTAAAGGGAATCTCAGCTAAAAAACAGTTTTGTTCAAAATCGTAAGTTGGTGTTTGTGTAACTTAACTGTTAATTAGAGCTTTTGGAGTCAATAATTCTTTAACTGGTTTAAATGCTGGGCATTTTGTTTCTACTTTCCTTGCTTTTAAATTTCCTGGTGCCACCATGTTTTATTTTTGCAAAGTTTGATAGGGGATTACATGTGCATGATGTCAGTGCATTGTCCTTCCTTTTTAATATATGTCTTCTAAATTCAGCATCGCATGAATTTGGAGATAAATACGAGCTTCTTATGCATATTCCAGCTTAATAATGTACGGTTCTACTACCATCTTCTTCCATAGACTCTGTATTTAGATCTCCGGCAATGCAGTGAAGTCACAAATTACATGTACATTGTACCATACAGAAAGCATAGTGGTGAATGGGTAATTTAACTGAAACACTTAAAAATGGCAGGTGCTACAATTGTGAACAACAGGTCATTAGTGGTGGCGTAGTCATGCATTGTGCTGTGGGAGATTGCCCACTCATAGCGGGTGAGAAAAAATATCTATAATGGAAGGCAGAAACCCTGTAACCTCTGGTTTTTCAGCAGATGTCTGAGTTCAATGTGCAATACAGCCTTATTCCAAATAATGTTTAATTTTTAATGTGACTCCTCATCTATAGCCAAATTCTCCCTTTGTTGCATGAGCATATACAATACAAACTGGAAGGAGAATCTAGCAGTTGATCAGAAGTCACTTAGGGCTTTATTCCACTCACCCCTTCATTATTTAGAGGTTAAATGAACAAACAATTTCTTGAAGTGAAATGATTTTGAGGTCAGGATTTGTAATGTTATCACAAAAATCACCCCCAGGGTATCAGGCGGGTTGGAAGGTCATGACCAAGAGTTCAACAGTTGTTTTCAAAATTTTATCAAAATGATCATTTTTTTCAAGTTTTCATCTTGCCTTATTATTCCCACAACGTATGTTGCCTTAGTGATTTTGTACCATGAATACAATTTTCCATGACTTTCCATGACCCACACTTAAATTTCATGACTTTCCAGGCCTGGAAATTAAATTATACAATTCCATGACTTTCCAGGTTTTTCCATGACCGTTCGAACCCTGAATAAAAATTAATAGCTATTCACAGGCTAAAAAAAAATACTGAGGAGATGGACTGACTAATGAGGAAATTAGATTCGTAAATGTGAAAATTTTAAATTTAAATTCATAAGTACCAAGTAATCACAGCAGCCCATCCAATAAGTGCACACTGCGTCAAAAGAAAACACCAGAAGAATCTGTGATTTCTCTCCCCCACACAGTTTCCAAGCCATGGGCAGTGATGATCATATCGACGCACACAGCGGCCACAGTCTTCACAGTGCTTTGCTCGCAGTGGCTGTAATATGGCACAATATCCACATCGCCGCAATCTAGATCCACCGAGAGGAGGTGTGGCTAGGATCTTGCAAGACTCTTCAGCATCTTCTCCATCTGATTGACTTTCTGAATCATGTTCAGTTTCTGTTTTCTTCATGAAACAGTTAAAAAAAAAATGTTCAGTAAATAATAATCTTTATCATATGAGATATATACATATTACAGCTATAGAGGTTATTCAGCATAAAACTGTGTATTACGGCTGCATATTTTTACTGCGCTTTTCAATAACTTATGAACTCTGAAGTTCCAAACTCAACCAACAGTTTCATATTTTTACTGCTGCAAATATCATTATCAAATGATAGTGAACTTGTTAGGAAACAATGATGCTTTACGCAATATGGCCAAAAGGTCATGTCTGTGGATTGTGATTGGTGGATTTTCATCCATTTTATCAGTTTCTGTTTTCAGGATCCAAATTTATATCGCCATACTAATTAATTATTGGCGGCAGTGTAAACTGAAAATAAAAAATCATATTTTTTTAAGTGTCAAAGGTATTTAGCATTTGGTACTAATAAGGGACACTTTCCAGATCTAATTGGAATTTGGAAGTGTTGGTTTTTGAGGAGAGGGGAAAACTGGAGTAACCGAAGAAAAACCTCTCGGAACAAGGAAAATCGAACCTGGGCCACATTGGTGGGAGGTGAGTGCTCTCGCCACTACACCACCCCTGCTCCATCTTAGGTGGGCTTTGATCTTTGGGATCGGCATGTTATTGAAAGGCGCAGCAACAGTCAGTTTTTATCTTTTTGAGCTTTTAGGCAAGGGGGAAAAAAAACTAAAAGAGTAAAAATGCTTATCGTATTACACAACTTTACGCTGAATAAATTGTTTATCACCGGTATATGATAGCCATTTTCACCCAAATCTAACTTTTTGAAAGTGTTTTCCCGAGCACAATCTGAATGTGTTTAACGTGTCATATTTGCACTCGTTTTGGCCCACATTTACACTCTTGAATGCGCCAGTTACATTAATCAGTGTAAACATAAATGATCAGTAAACAGAATGGGACATTCCAAATAGGAATCAAAAGGTCTTTAAATTGTAATTACCCACCGTCACAAAATAATATTTCTTGGCTGTCTTTCGATGAAAAGGAAAGAGGTTATTTTCTAAAACAAGCTCACGGACATGTTACAATCAGACACAAGTCTAATGTGTTTGATGTTACTTCCGGCCGCAAATCGATATTTATCGACATATAGCGTAAGAGAACTCGACTAATCTTACCTCAAATGTGACTAAAATGCTTTTTTGGTCGCTTATTTCTGCAAAACCAGGATCCATACAACTTGCGACAAAATAGAAAATAAACCCGATAAAACAAAGCGAGAAGAAGCCAGCTACATACAACCAGTTTCCATTAAAGCAAGCTCGTCTAAGTTCTGAAAAGAAATCGTGTTCAAAAGAAAAAGGCTTTAAAAACTTCAGATAAAGCAGTTCAGGCAGAAGAGAGATAATCTAAATTACCGGTATCTTTAAGCACTAGAATTAGGACGATTCCTGTTGTTAAAGATACGTGAAATATTCGAGAAAGAATTCTCTCATGGCAGTTCTTCGCCTCCATCTTGGATGTTTTATTCGATTTTTGTATTGTGCTTGCTGATATCGCGGGCTCGCATTATCGCCTGACAAGTCACATGATTTCACGGGGCCGGGTGGGGAGGGGAGGGGGAATTGGCTCGATTGCCAGCCGTTTTGTGACCTTTTGTGCGTCCGCGTATCTGAAAACGGTCGTGACCAGAATGGATAGTCCAAAATCAGGTTGGATCACCTCGGACACTTATTGAGAATTATATAACGTAATGTCGACACTTAGAATTTATTTTCAATAAATTTTTAAGTGTAAAAAAGAAAATCTAAAATCCCCACTCAGGACCTCAGCTAGGCTTAGGCTTACATAGCCTACCGTACCACTGTACCACCTAGCTTCTCGGGTTGCTTTCTCCTAAATTTAACTATATAAACTGCTGCCCCTAACCTCAACTGAAAGCTAACCAGTTACTCCGTTATATAAGTCTCAATAAGGTGTCCAACCTGATTTTGGAGTATCCATTCTAGTCACCACCATCTGAAAACAAGAGCAATAGAAAATTCAACCTCGTTCCCAGGGTCTCTCTTCTTCCCGCCCCCTGGAGAAGAAGAGAGACCCTGTTGTGTTTTTGTTATCATTTAGATTAGATTATATTTAAGTGCACGGCATGTCTGAAAACCAGTATTACTGAGCCGTTTTACCGTGATTAAATAAAGTTAATTGATTTTTGAAAATTGTATGGGGTTAGTTTCTAGAGAAACTGTGGTGCTGCGTCGGTGGGGGTGAAACACAAGAATTTGGTTTTATCGATCTATTAAAATCACTGATCGTTTCACATGCACCTCCGTAAATGTTATCTACTGCATAACATGTACTTTTTGCAAAAAGATATACATTGGCGAAACAGGGAGGAGACTGGGCGACCGTTTTCGAGAACATCTCCGAGACTTTGAAAAAAATGACAAAGACGCATCCAAACCAGTCGCGCGTCATTTCAATCTTACTAACCATTCTAAACAACACACGACAATCTGCGGCGTTTCCCTACACCAGGGCAAAACAGAAAGCCGTAAAATCTTAGAACAAAAAATCATCTTTCAAATCGGCACTCTCAAACCCCACGGAATCAACGAACGCTTTTCATTCAACTAATTTACATTTGTTTTCCACGTCACCAAATTTCCACCAATGGCGGAGCTCCACCTACTATATAAAACCACACACTACCCACAATCCCTTGATTCGCTCCGACGAAGGGCGAGCGCTCGAAACGCCAGCTTTCTCGAATCTTTTTACGGTGGCTAATTTACTTTATCGACTCAGTCGATAAAACCAAATTCTTGTAGAAAATTGTGTCTGGCCAGCGTGTCTGGTCTGCGAATAGCACAAATTGCGCCATCCAGTACTCCGTTCGGATAGACAACCTCATCTTCAGGGTCTTCTTCCTGTACAAGGTTTAAGTTGGCAATATATGATACAGGAAAACAGGTTTTATAGTTTTCAAAACTATAATAAGAGTTCTCCTAATGCCGCACCCGCTGTTGACTGGCCGTGACTAAAACTGACTTTGAAACTTTTTGAAGATCTGTTGTATTTTAAACTTGAAACATGAATGCTCAGGTGCAGAAGCTTAGAAACTCCTGTCAGGTGCGCCGTGTTTGTATTTTTATCATTTCTTACCAAAGTGGTGCTTGTAGATCAAGTTGCGTGGAAACTGAGACCTGCAGAAGGATTCTTGAGCAGTGTCGGATCCAGGAGAGCCCCTTTTCCCCTCCCCCCCCCTTATCTCCCATGCCCGCGGACCCCCTAGAAGTTTGAACCTACGGCGTTCGCCGTCCATGGACGGCTACAATATTAAAGTGACCTTAATTTATATATGAAAAGACCGGTACCTTAATAATCGCCCGCTTTCGCACTGGGAAGCTCCGGGTCAAAAAAAAAAAAAAAAAAAAAAAAAAAAAAGCCGTTCTCCAGGGCTTCAAGGCTAAAAACGCGGGGCTTTTTCATGGCTCCAGGTTCCAGATATTGTCCAGAAGAACCGCCCCCCTTTGGAACCTGAAAACAGGGACGGTAGGAGTTGGAGGAACGCCGGATTCTGTATTCAGGAAGTACTGTTTGTGATGGTTTAGTCCTGAGCTGATTGAGAAAATACAACGTAATGTCAAAGTCTTTCGAAAGGAGAAATTTCCGTTCATTGGAGATCCCTCCTTGCCTCCATGGAAGGTTGAGATATTATGGCTTGGTTCAGTATGAGTAAAAATAATTGTATTGGGGGAGGGAAGGGTAGGGGGAGGTTAAGGACGAAGCTAATTTATGGGGTAAAATTTATTCGAGGGGACGGTATTTTACAAGACTGAAATGTTTGGGTAAAACTCATCATAATTCATGATAAGATATTATCTTGTCATACAAACATTAAAAACGCATGTTCTTGACATGGATCAAGGAACACCCAGCTTAAAAAAATGAAAAAACGATACATGCGTAACGTCTGAAAACAGAATCACCCACTTAGTGAAAATTTCTCTCAATGCATTTTTTATTTATAAACCTTGAATTGTGTCAGCTGAATTAGGCACTAAACAGCCTTTGAGTTATAACTAATTATATGGAACAATCATAGAGATGGCGAATGGTCTTTCAAACAACGGGTCTCCTGCTGTCTCGTTTTTGAACGGTTTGGTGCAAATCTCGAGCAGTCTCGATTGTTTTCGCGAAGCCGTCTTGGAGTCTCGGTCTCGGTTTCGCTCTCGGTCTCGCATTTTAACAAGTCAAAAAGTATTGGGCTCGCAGAGAACAATTGCTGGTTGGTCTCGCCTTTTCGCAATGACTCCAAATTACCTCTGTCCACCTCCTCATTATTTCCCTTCAAGTGTCATAATAAAATGTTCTCTTGTCATTCAACTTAACAATGAAAACGCTCACGGTCTTGACATGGATCGAGGAACACATAACTCAAGGGCCAGAAAGATAATACACGCACAACTTTTATTATACAGAATCGTAAACAGTATACTGAATACAGTAACAATATCTCTAATAATGCACCTGAACATATCTTGTTGAATAGAACCTTTTTAGCAGCTAAATTACAGGCAAAAGGCAGCCCGTTGCTTGCTCGGTGCTGACGGAACTCTGAATTGAATTGAGACCAGTGATCCATGATTGATTGAAAAGCAAACCAAACAAGCGAAACAAACAGTAATTATTTTTTTGTCGAAATTTACTATGAGCTAGGAAACATCCACGCTGCCTTGACTTAAGATCCATACGGTCATCGCTTCAAAAGAATGCAACTCGAAGAATTTACATTCGATATACAGAGGTTTCAATACGTTTCCTAGGTTCATAGACGCATACTGATGAAATTCTTGAAGGATGTTGATGTTTTCTTTAAACATGGCGAACATAGTGAACATTATTATACATACAATGTGAACATTATTATTCAGTCAGTGTCTCCGATCGGCCTTAACACAGAATCCATGCTTATCCCATATACCTTGTAGACAGACAGTTCAAAGTTCCTCTGGTATCCATGTACTGGTCATTACTGAAAGCAATTGAATCCATAAAATCAGCTATTAAACGCCAAATAAGCTTCTAAGTTCTAGGAGGTATGAAAGGAGATACGTTTGGCCGACTGACTATGACTCAGGACTGACCGGCTAAGGGCGCTTTAACATTTGTCATAACCGTAACGTCCGAACCGGCCAATCAGTCGTAAATCGAGAGGCAACGCGAAGGAAAGGAGGTAAATTAAACGAACGTCCATTGTGTTAAAAATAAACTACTAAATGACCCTAAATTATTTGGCATGACGAGTCCCAACACGTGCCTTCCCCTCAACTCTTCATCCCCGAAATGAGTAAGACTAATGCCATTCATGATTTCCGATCAGAAATGGCAAGCCATACCGGTTAATTCAAAAGCATATGGCACCAGGTTCGGAAAAAAGGCGCACTATATTTACGAAATAACCGGCCAGGCTGCCGCTCAGTTTTGACGCATGGGAACTGCACAGTGAGTAAATACGTTTTTGAGTGTGACTGGCAGGTATCTGCTGAACTGAACCCGGTAAGCTTTAATGTAAATAGTAAATTAGAGGGGACAAATACTTTTATGACTAAGCTTGCTTTATATTAAAATTCCCTTAACTTTTACTTCATAAGATCAATTTTATGGATTTATGAAGATATGTCAGAAGACAATCGAGATTTTAACGGGGTGGAAGCTTTTAGTTCATAAGAACTCTGCATAGCTTTTAATTTATTAGGAACAATATAGGCCGCCTTACCTATGACTCCGTTCTCTTGAACTGGAATGTGGTCAATACGACGGTCACGATAAGGAAACGTAATGAAAATCCGCCATCCGAGAAAGGTGAAGCAACACCATGCCAACACAAGGCAGCCAAGCATGAAACATGCAGCTGAACATAGAATCACTGCTGTAACTCCAATCGCCATTCTTCGATCTGGAGACAGAGCATAATGCTAAGTTTTTTAAGATTTAAAATTTTGTAAGAAGAATCAAAATTGCTTCGATAAGCATTTTTACTCATATGTGCTTTTGTGCCGTGTTCAATGCAGAACGATGAATGCCTGAGTGCCTATCTAATTGGCGCGTGGGAGTTAATATAATCGTTGGCGCGTGCCTACTTGCAGTGTAATTGGCTCAAGACTGTTACACAAATGCTGGCGCGTGGCTTAGCATTATTGTCATTATTGCTTAAATGAATCGATTGTTTCTTTGTTTGTGAGTATTTCCATATGAATGCATCACGGATGACTGAAGAAACAAACAAAGTAGACGTTAAGGTACTTGGAAGGAATGCCGGAAGCGTAAAATTGATTGAGTGAGTGTCATAAAAATCAAAAAGGCTTAACAAATTAAAGGACAGTTTTTAATAGAGAACTTACTGAACCATAAGTTTAAAAATGCATCATTTCTCAGCTGTTGCCTATTCCCATCCAAACCCGATCCAGCCTGTTCATGGAGATGATTCGATGAAGGAACAAGTAGTTTGTAGACCGAACTCAGGATCGTCGGATGCAGCAACTTAAAAAGCAGATTTATCCTTGAACAGAAACAGTCTCTCAGTTCGCAACTTACAGGAACTCAGATGCTACTTTATACAGGGTCGACCTTAAGCTCCAGCAACGTTCGGCACATGCACACAGCCACTTGAAACTGACTCCGCTTACATGCACTTCTTCTTATTTAACTGCTTAGAAACTGCGATGAAAGTGTTTGTAGTAACCGCTCTATTATTAGTTCCTATTTTAAGAGATTAGGGAGCTTACGAATCGACGACTTTCGCACGACGACGCCGTTGGATTGCGTGACATGCCTATTGCGCATGATTTTGTGGGAAGTTGCCGGCGTCGAGCCAAAGTCGACGACGTTGTTTTGAGCAAATTGACGGCGTCGCCAAAACAGCAGAACGTGAGGTCAGTTTTCGAAGTTTTCTCTCGTTAATTCAGGTGATTCTGCCAGATAATTCAAGAATCACATCAGGGAGATGTTCTTGACATAAATGTTTCTGATTTTTTGTCTGTTTTCATTCAAGTAACGCCCCAAAATATCAAGTAGAAATATGACAAGTGAAACAAGTGAAACGCCAAGTGACACGAAAAGGTCAGGATGAAATTGCTGAATGAAAACTCGTTTATGTTAACCACACCTTATTGAAAGATAAGACATTTGCTTTTGTCTGACGAATTTTCAAAGAAATTAAAAGGGGTGTATATTTTATAGTCGGGTCTGTAGTTAAAAATTAATAGGAAAATATTTTACTGGAAGCCGGGACTGGAAGCAATACACGCTGCTAGATTTCAAAAAGTTAAGCTTGTAATTCGATGAGGTTTTTTATTCTTGTCCTGAATCGTCTTTTTGCCAGCCTGAAGTTGTAGAAACACAAATTTGTCTCGGCTTTTCTGCTATGCGAGCGAGCAGATTGATTTATAGGGACATCTTACATAGGCTTGTAAATGCGTAAATGTCGGGCAATTTTCATTTTCTAAGCTTTGTCTATTTTGGTCGCTTCGGCTGTTAGGATAAGTCTGCCGTAGATATTTCGCATTTTAAACAATTCACTTGTCCAGCTGTCCAAGAGATGCAACACCGCCCAACAATTTGTGCGCGCCCACCAACGTCGTCGTCTTCATTAGGAATCGTAAATTCAAATTTCTGCAGGACGGCGACGCGGGACTATGACGTGACCCAACGGCGTCGTCGTGCAAAAGTCGTCGATTCGTAAGCTCCCTATTAATAACGACGACTCCGCCCGCATTTTAGTTCTAGAAAGTTCTATCGCTGGAATTTTCACGTGACATCAAACTTAATTACATGCACCACCAACTGTCTAAGCTCTTAGTCTTTTGATATATTTTACACATTTGCTAGAAACATTGTTGGGGAAATTTTCACGAAAAAAGAATGCTTCTTTATTTTCCATCGGTACTCAAAGTCCTCAATTAGTTCTGTTGCATGACTAGTTATAGGTCAGATATATGAAAATTTGACGATAAAAAGTTCATGAAACTTTAAAAATGGAAGTCTACGAAACATCCAGGAAAATAACTACAGTTCTTAACGTCACTCGACCCTTAGAAAGATAGACCCAAGACAAGATATACTGATTGAGAAAAGTAGTATCAGCGAAAATATAACCAAGCTAAGAATAAATCTAAAGTTTTAAAAAATGCTGCAAATCAGTTTCAATAAATAATACAGCTTTAAAAATATCAGCACTAAAATTGTTAACTGCAGGTACTAAGACTAATTCACACTTCCGACTTTGAAGAACGTGACCGAACTAACAAACAAAACTAATTGATAGTTAGTAACAAAACTAACTGTTAGAAAACCCACTCAATCTGAATTGAAGAGATCTACGTCAAATGTAACTCATAGAAATATACGAAATCTCGGCTGAGTTTTCTGGCAGTTAGGTTTTATATCACGCACTGGCATATGGGGGGGGGGGGGGGGGGGGACCACACGCGAAAGAAATCGAGAGCCGAGTTATAGGTATGTATAGGTCAATAAAATGCGGGCACCTTCAAAATTGTCCTTCTCACTTGGGTTTTAACTTGACACTGTGGAGAAAGTTGCATCGAATTTGACAACTAGTCGAACGCCGCGAAGCCACCAATTAAATACGATTTTATCTTATACAAGTGAGTTCATGTGCATATCGTCCGAAAATGGGCCCAAAATGTTACCGTCGACCGACATGAAATTAAATATTGTATATTATTTGCCCAATGTCAACAAATTTACAGGAATCTGCATTTGATCAATAGCCTATTTATACTGTAATATTGAGCAGGAAGTTTCGGAAGCCTTGCTAGGCTTATCGAGGAAACTCCCTGTCCGGTTACATCAATCATATGTTATTGTAATGTCAGGACGGACATCGGCTATTCAGTATTACATTGCTGATTTTAAAGTTATATTCCAGTGGTTTAATACAGTACAGTACTTACCCGCTTATAAGAACCTGCAATTTAAGAACCTGTTAGCCTTTTATATCAATTTAGACCCCATTTACATAAGAACCTATTTAGCCTAAAATTTGAAACAGGTTCTTATAGAAAGGTTCTTATAGAAATTAACCTAAAAAAATCTTCATGCAAAAAAAACATGACTCAAAAGTAGTGAACTTGAACATGTATACACTTCTAAATTTGGTATAAATAATGTTTGAAAACCTTGTAAATTTTCATTACATAAGGGATAAGCCCTGTCTTCAGTGACAGCCTGATACTGAGAATTAAAATATCTACTAAAATGGGTCATGGTCACATAGTGTCTAAAGGCCAGGCCTGTTTTGGCATTAATTTAATATACATGCCACCTTTCTACCATTCACAGGTGTATAATATATTTCTCATTAAATAAGAACCTATTTAAGAACCTGCGTAGCCTAAAATTCCACTATAAGCAACATTTACATAAGAACCCGTTTAGGCTAAATTTGAAAAAATGGGTTCTTATAAGCGGGTAAGTACTGTATCTATGTTAGTTTCCAAGAATCAAATATTTCTTAAATTTTCGCTTAAATGTAAAAGTAGAACATGACTGTCTGTCAAGCCATTGTATATGTCTACTCCCGTCACTAGCAACAGTACTTAAATTTCCTTACATTTGTTTTGCTAGATGGTTTGTGTAAATGGTTACTTGTTCGTGCACTGCGATTATGTATTTGATTGTTTTTCCTAAAAATGTCCGATAACTAGTTGTCCGATAAATGGACTTTTTTCCCGTAAACCGTTAAGACCGGGAGAAAGCAAACCTCCGCACTAGGTTGCGGCAGTTAATTTTTAACGGCATTTAACACTATAAAAAAAAAGCCTGGGAAAAGTTTATTCAAATTTATTTCGGATTCATCTTCCTTTCTACGTCTCACACGGCTTCCCTTGCGGCCTCTTCGAGGCTCACTCGCGGTTCGAGATCGTGTTTTAGTTTTGCTCGGCGAAAAAAGACTGAAACCCTGAGCTCGACTTGTTAAAAGAACTATCTACAGAGAACGGCTGTAAACAGTCAGTGTAAGAAACAAAATTCTAGTCGCTGAATATTTTCTGAATAATCAGCACACTGGCGGTCCTTGATCGCGTGCAACTAAAAACCGTCTTATCTACAACATTAAATCCTTACAACTAAATCCTCCTGGGTTAGCCATAACGTCCGATTTTGCATCGGACGTTTACCTGAGCGTATAGTAGATACTATACGCTCAGGTAAACGTCCGATGCAAAATCCTTCAAATCGCTAAAATTCGCCGTTTTCAGCTACAAGAATGACACCACACAACATTTCAGGTAAAAATACGTTTAGTTTGATCTTGTATGTAAATATTCATCGCAGAATATTACGATAAGTGAACCTTTTCGATATTCCCATACATTTCCTCTAAATTTAAAAATACGAACAACTGTCACACAGTTTGTGTGGGCTCCCTGTGAAGAAGAAGAAGCGTGTTCCAGGTCTTTGCCCCACTGTATAATAAAGAGCCCTGAATTTTTTTCGTTCTCGCAAGTTCTTAGCAAGTTCTTAGCAAGTCCCTTGTTCTAAGCCCAAAAGTGTGTACAACAGATGTTAAAAGTCACTTACCGTGTAGGAAAGAGGGGAGAATTCAGGCGCGCGTTCCCCCTTCCTCGCGCACCCTTCGCGTTCTCTTGCCCCTGAATTCTCAACCTTCCCCTTCCCCTTCGAACACCTGCCACGCAGGCTTAATCAAGAACTGAGTTACGAACTGAGTTAAAAACAATATGCGTACGGATATTATAAACTATCAGATTACATGTTGCCTTTGTAGTTTTGGGTATCCTGTGCTTTACGAGTCCGCAATTTCGGTCAGTGGTTCGTACACTTGGGTACCCCTCCTTCATAATTAAGCTTAATTTGTTTCTTAGGTTATGTGTAGGCGAGATTAGCTGATTAAAGCCTGGGTTTAACATCCAACTCTACTGCATCACAACACAGTATCACGACGAATTGACGTCTTGGCCAGTTAAATGTTTTATACTTATTCATATTGTAGTGAATCGAAAGACATTCAATAATCAAATGCAGGCAGCGCGGCTATAGTTATTCCTTGCTTCCTTTACTGCAGCTATCCCAGACACACGAATTAACGACGGCGTTTTTCATCTGTATAAATATACAGTGACTTTTTCGTGAATCGCATTTACCTCAGGTTTGCCACAAAAGCGCCTGTTCTGAGGCTAGGGTAGGGAGAGGAAGGATTCGAGCGCGCGCGCACCTTTCCCCCTCACTTCGCGCTTTGCGCGCAATCGAATGTGCAATCTGTTTGGTTGTGTGTTAAGAAACTTGGCGATGGAGGAGGCAACAAAAGCGACTATTGTGGCTGTTCATTTGATGTTGCATGACTTTCGTCAAGTTCGTATTGTTATGATGTGGCAGATGACTCGACAATCAGATACCGAAAAATCCTTGTTTCTCATTGGCGTGTAGCTGTTGAATATGGATTCTGAGATCAAAGTCCAAAGTTCGGCCAATGAATGAACACATACATAAACATGTAGTAAGTTTACTTTTAAATTGTTTAAAATCTCTGGCAGGAGTGCAATTGAAGTCTGCTGCCGTTTTGGAGTGAGTTTCTGGCCCCAAATTACTTTAAACATTTTAGAAAATAGGATATACCTGGAGTGGAGACTGGAAACAAACCGAGGTAAAGTAAAATGGCGGCCTTCATTTGACAAGTTTCACTGACGGAAGAACGTGTTGATGATAAGCCAGCGCGCTTGTATTCAATGAAGCGATGATTCAAGCTTAAATGTAATTCAACTTCTTTCTAATGCAGTGCGTTGAAGGAGTTCGCATGTTGGGTTTAGCTGCAAGGCAGATCACAAAGGCAAAGGTAGGCGTGTTTCGAAAAAGACGCTTGTCTAGTTTTGAAGTTGGCCGAATCAGTTTCCACGCTGTTTATACACGCAAGCACATTTTAGTCCACGTCATGTGGTGTGGCTGGGGGTGTGTTTGGCCAAAATGCTTGAACCCAAAATTTATTGTGTGGAACCTTTCGAAGCTAAGCTAAGCTTTTACAAAGTCATGTCTTGAAGGATTTAAGCTGAAGTGTTGCCGGTGACAAGCTGCTGTAGATTTAGATGTAGACGAAGTTGTAGCCGAACTTTGGACCCTGGATAGAGATAACAACAAACAAAATCACACCTTCCAATTACAACAGCAGATACAATTTCGGTTAATTAATTAAAGTAAGAAATAGAGACTTACCCAGTGGATAATGCTATCCACCTTTGGACATAATTTAGGGCCAGATAATTTAAGGTGTACCATATAACTACAGACTGGTAAATAACTGGTTACACCAGTCATGAAGTCAGACAATGGTTTAACCATAGGAACTGTCTTATCTTTGAGAACCACTGCATGCCTCTCTCTTAGTTCCACTCATCAATAACTATTCAAGTTTGTAGTGCAGGAAAAGTAAAATTGAACCAAATGGAATGGAAAGGGGTTGGTTGGGGGGGGGGGGGGGGGGGGGGGTCTTCAAATCCTGACCCTATTTGTTTGAGACCAAACTACTGAACTAGAAATGTAAGTGGGCTACAATCAAAATACCCTTGTACTTTCCTTGGTAATCTTTGACTACTTGTTAATGGCATCTTTGGAACATCTTATGAGTCTTCAGGAAAATTAAATAAAAATGGTTAGAAACTTTCAACAGGCCTTCTGATAGACTGCAGAAAAAAAAGACAATTATGTGGTGTCTTCAGGACAGAGCTATTATAATTTAACAGCTTATTCAATTTTTCGACAGAAATGGCAATACTATTGCTTACCCATGTTATGTTGGAGAAATAATAATCATGTAATGCGATTCGTAGATTAAGATCATGTGACACTCTCTCGGGGATTACACGTGCTCCTCGATTGCATTATTCTGTGATTTAACTTCTCGGCTTGCAGCTTATGTTGTTCAGTTCAAGTTGTAACCTTTTGGTTCGTATTAAAGCTAGATTTCTATTATGTTATAATGAAGAAATAGAAAATGCACCAAGTTGATTGATTGTTATCTAAATTCGTAATTTTCATAGTTTTGTAAATGAGTGTAGTGTTACAGAGGGCCACAAGTTTATTAGCTTTGCTATTTAGTGCAACCCTCTTTAATTAAAGACTTAATTATTATTATTATTATTGTTGAGTATACATGCATGTGGGAGAAGAGAAGAGCAGAGAAGCAGGTGCCAAAGGTGAGAGCTTCCCGCACTTCTTGAGTGTTCCTGCATGCTTATATAACTCAACAATCCATGAGGAACAAGTTTTTTATTTCTTTTATAAAATAAAAATGACCACAAAGGGACAAGAATTCATGTGACATAAAGTAGCAACTTTTTATTTTCTAGACTGTTGTAAGAATTGCAAGTCCAACCATGGTTAGGACTTCAGCTGCTATTTACAAGCCTTTCAGTATGCTGGCTAAACAGGACTCCCTTCCTCCACTGCCTGTGCCACCCCTACAGCAAACAATGGACAAATATCTAAAGGCAATCAAACCATTGGTGGATGAGGAAGACTTTGCTTATACTCAGGATCTGGTAAAGGATTTCTTAAAGCCTAAAGGAGATGGTGAAACACTGCATCACATGTTACTACAGAGGATGAAAACTGAGAAGAACTGGGTAAGCCACTATTAATTATAAGGTCTTGCAGGAAATACTTTTTTCAACTCCAGTAAGTTAATGCTTTTAACTTAGGGAAATGATCAGTATTAAAATTGTTCAGTGTATTTGTAGGGAATTAATTTCTAAGGGTACAATGGAAGAGTACATACATGTACTTTACATGAATTGTGCAGTGTAGCTAATGAAATAATGGATTCCAGTCTTGGTGTTCAGATACCAGGGCATTAATCTTAAATGTCATGCAAAGAACAACTTGCATTTCCTTAAAAGCAGTCACAGTATTTTCAGTTTTATTTGCATCAGCTGCCTAATGTCTTCAAACGCCAATGAAAAATAACATGTTGGTGATGACTGCATGAGAGATAGTTAAGTCAGGTTGGTGTAACTGACTGACTGATGCAGAGTGATAACTTGACATTGGTGTAAAAAGGACTGTCACTGAGCATGCATGTTTCTTTTAACCCTACCGTCACTTCCAAGAATCCACATGGTCAAGACTGGAAAAATTTCTAAATTTTCTTTTGCCTCCAACTGACCACAAATAGCATCCAATCTCTTAAAAAGCACACAGTTACATATTATTGCCGGTAGCTTTTTTAAATCACACAATTATTTGAAACAAACTGGAAAATGATATTTCTCACAATATTTTTGGCTCTTCCAGATGGCTACATGGTGGGATAATGCAGCTTATTTTGATGGCAGATCACCAGTGGTAATAACAACAAGTCCGGGACTTGCGTTTCCCAAGGTTCCATTCATTGGCAAGGTTGATCACTTAAAGTAAGTTTTATGAGCTTGATTATTATTTTTATAAAAACATGTTATTTACATGTAGTAATAGTATTAATAAATATTGTGTAATAGAGTTTTTTTGTATCCCTTGTATTTCACATGTGGAATACAAATGGCGAAATTTCTCATGCAAATTAGCCGTCTAGCTTTTGAATTAGAATGTCTCGCGATCAGTCATGCAGCAAGATGAGCAAGCTTTTTTTTAAAAAAGCCAACCTCATTCCCAGGGTCTCTCAGACCCTGGGAACGAGGTTGTAAAAAAGCTTGCTCATCTCACTGCATGCATGACTGATCGCGAGACATTCTAATTCAAAAGCTAGACGGCTAATTTGCATGAGAAATTTCACCACTTGTATTTCACATGTGAAATCCAGAGGATACGAAAAAACTCCAATACAATATTGTTATTAACTAGAGTGAATAACTAGCCAGGATTTGTCCTGCTGAGTAAAACCATATGTATAATTATTTTTAACAAGAGCCACTTTCAATTGAGTTTCGTAAAACCAAAACCAAAGTAATCACTCTTGCTATTCACAAGAGACATAGACAATCCAATGAACCAATCAGGCACAGCCCATCCCGTACCCCCCTTCCTTACCCCGCCTCAGGACTGCTTCCCCGCCTTCTGCTCCTGCACCCCCTCCCTGCACAGTGCCTGTAGATAGAAAAAAGCTTCTTAATCTTGCTGTTTTGTTTCAACTTTCTAACATGATATGATTTACTACATACTTTTCTGCATGCCAGAAAAGAAAAGACAGCCACATCTCACTTCTCATCGTGGTATTTTTGTCCATGGTATCCCTCTAAAAATTAATGATATCTGGCATCTCAATTTAAATTTGTACCCATCCTGCATCTCGCTAAACCTATACTATTTTGGGCCATGTCAAAATAAAAATTAAGGGTAACATGAAGTTGGGCTCATTTTCAAAAGATATATCCTAACAGTACCCCACGACTTTGTCATAGGTATGCTGCAAGGGTGATTTCAAGTGTCTTGAAGTTCAAGAACCTAATAGATAGGTAAGCACCTGGGGCCTGAACTGCATAAAACTAAATGCCAGACGTAACAGCTAACGTTGGCTGTTCAGCCCAGTCAAAGTTACTATTTTAATGTCAGACGGTCAGACGCGTAACCAGTCGACCCCATCGCCTGAAGAAGACTAGCAGTATGCAGTCGAAACGTCGCGATCCACATCGGAAGTGACTACATCGTGAGACAAACGAAAAATACTTCTTTATTAATGTCAGACGTTAGCAGTTACATCCGACATTAAGTTTTATCCAACTGGCCCCTGGTATATAGTTGTTTAAATACTACATGTACACTTATTATCACAGTTATTTTTCAGCCAATTATAAATAATTCTTGTGTTGTTGTTTTGAACAGTGCCATCTTGGAATTGTGAGGCAGCATGTTCAGCTATTTGTCTGCTATGTTCCTTTCTGCACCCAATTTCACACAGTGCCAAGTGTGTCCATAATTTTGGTGTTTTTTGTAAATTTGCAAAAATGAATGTGCTGCTAATGCAGTAGCTTTTGTTTGAGTGGCCAAACCTTATAGGATTTCATTGACAGACGCAAGTGACTCAAGATTTTACTCAGTCTGAAATTGGGTAAAAAATTAATCATCACACACTGAAAGCTTGAGCTACAATATCTTAAAATTATTTAGACTATATAATAATAATAATGAACGACTTTACTTAATATATACAAAATGTATAGTGCACATATCAAATGTTTAATGGCGTTGTAGATATTTAACATACATTTAAACTTGTGTTGTATGTTGCCTTTGTCAGAACTCTTCATTAATTAACTCTCGACCTTAGCAAACCCTCATTCATTCAATATAAACAGTGATTTCTTGTTTGTCACAGGGATGCAAGGCTAGAATACCTGAACATTGTAGCAACTCTTACATAAATTTCTTAGTGTACAACAATTTACTGGTCATTTAATTAAACTAATTAAAATAATAATTGTGTGATATTCACTGTATACAATGTAAAAATTGTAGCGAGTCAATTCCAGTAGACATGATGGGAAAGTCTCCATTGTGCATGGCTCAGTACTTGAAGTTGCTTGGTAGCTGTCGAATCCCGCAGCCAGCCAGGGATCATGTGTTTGTGGCACCCAAGGGGACATCCAAGCATATTGCAGTTGCTTACAAAAATGAGGTATTTATCATCAGATGATTATTGATTTGCCTTCTTTGACATATCATACAATGTAATTGACAGTGTATTTTCATTGAAGGCTTCATGATCACTTCATAACAAAGTTTAAAACATTTGATCATATCAAAAAGATGTTCAATGTTTAAGGACAACAAGCAGCGAGTGTTTACAAAAAAACTACAATGTATTTAAGTATCGGCACCTTTTGTTTTAAATAGTTGCACTTTAAGATTTTGAAAAATTAGAGGGACTTATTAAAAAAGAAAACTAACAGAAAAAAAAAAACAGTTGAAAATTTAATTAAAAGGCTGGATTTCAACCACAGTTAAAACCGCACTGCATAGCTCAAAGACTTTTTTTTATATGTAATGTGTGACAAAATTCAAGAGATTGTTATCAGAAATCATATCCTTCTTAAACTATTGAATATTAATGAGGTAATCTCTTGTGTACTTTAAACAGTTTTACATCTTGAATCTGTTTAATGGAAGCCAACCCCTCAGTGAAGGAGAGTTAGTTGCCCAGTTAGAGAAGATAACAAACAACAGTGAGCCCCCTGAAGAACCTGTAGGGGTCCTTACTTCTGCTGAGCGAACTTTCTGGGCCAAACAGAGGAAGAGGCTGTTAAGAGGTATATTCACAAAATTTAAATAAAAAGTATGTATTACATTCAAATTCCAAACTCACAGAAAGAGACCCCCCCTCCCCTCCCTCCCAGTTCCCCTCATACCTGTCTAACAATACAGAAACTACACTCTATTAGATAATAGAGGCCAGATTGTTGGGGCTACAGACTACCTGGCTCAGGGACATAATTTATACACGTAAGTTGGTGGACAAAGCTTGTTGATTGCCTCCAGTGCAGTGGACCAGTGATGATGATGATGATGATGACGATGACGATGACGATGTGATAAAAATCCACACACCAGCCACAAGTGGCCCACACAGCTGGAGCTACACCCTGTTTAAGGAGTATTGCTACCCCCCCGGATGGGATGCTCACCCATCGCATGGTTACCCCAGAGGTTAGGCCTCAATCCACTGACCTGCAGATCTGAAGTCTAACGTGCTATCCACTGCAGACGATGTTCGTTTAATGAAGTACCTTTACTGTAGGTCATGTACATTGGTGCCTGAATTATAAATTGAATATGTAGCATGCGTCGCAGGCATTCGAAAGGGAAGGGGAAGGGGGAGAATTCAGGCGCACGAGAACGTGAAAGGCATGCGAGGAAGGGGTAGGAAGAAGGGGGCTCACGTGCCCTTCGCATTCTCGTGCACCTGAATTCTCCCCCTTCCCCTTCAAACGCCTACCACGCAGGCTAAAATTGATGTTCAACTATATTTAAGGAATATACTGTAATGAAGCTGACCACACAGTCAACTTACATTGACATGACATTGTTTGTTTGTTTTTATATCATAGATCGTAAAAACAAGGCCAACCTTGAAGCTATAGAGAAGGCACTCTTTGTTCTGTGTCTAGACCAGCGTCCTCCATACTCGACACAGTCTCCAAGTGTTATGGAGATGCCGACATGCTCTGTTACCGCCAGACAAAGCCTGCATGGAGATGGTACTGAATACAACAGCTGTAACCGATGGTTTGATAAAATTGTACAGGTACAGTGCATGACACACTGATGAACAGTGCAGGTGACTTTATGGAGTATTGACTATTGAGTATTTAGCAAACATGAGCATCAGATTAACCCTTAACTCCCAAGAGTGCTAAAAATCAAAATTCAAGAAAGATTCCAAATTTCATTTTGTAAAATATATGTATAGTAAAACAAGTGGTGCCATGCAAAAGTACTGGTGAAGAGATTTCATTTGAATGGTCACACCATAGGATTTCATCAACAAACTCAAAAGTTAGAACAAATGGTACCATGCAATAGTACTGCTGAAGAGGTTTCATTTGAATGGTCACACCACAGGATTTCGTCAACAGACTCAAAAGTTAGAACAAATGATACCATGCAAAAGTACTGCTGAAGAGATTTCATTTGAATGGTCACATCATAGGATTTCGTTGACAGGCTCAAAAGTTAGAACTACATGAACATTACATGTCTCCATAATAAATTGACTCTGGGAGTGAAAGGGTTAATATTAATAAATTATTTTAGAAGCGTATGTTTTGCAAAGTTCTTTCTTTGTTTTAACTTTGTAAACTTGAGAAGTCAAGGTCCACATATGAATAAAGATGTCAATAAATATTTCTGTATCTCGACTGAATGAGCATGGCCAATAAGATTTTTTCACATTTGTTTTCAACAATGATTGAAAATGCTGTTTGGAAATTGATAGTGTATGAGCAATCTTATTGCAGAGTGAGCAGTCCGCTGATATACATGTAAGTTTGTTGGCCCATTTGACTGACTGCCAGCCATCATTGATCTCCTCACCCTACCCCCAGTAGGCATAGGTCACACAAATCAGTTTGCAGTTTTATCAAGATTGTATAGACAAATTCGGCTAACGCATTGTTGTGCCCAATTCAAACCTTTTGAGATTAGAACTCTTTGTTCGTCATATTTCCATATCAATGAAGCATTGACATGGAAATTATATGGAAATACTGCGAACAAAGGATGTTATTCCCAGAAGGTTTGTTGTTATTCCCATGCGTTAGCCGGATTTGTGTATTAAATAGATGAAACTGGTCCTTGACATACTTCCAGATGAAGGGTTGCATTTTTGAGTTAGATTGCTTGACTTTCCTGGCTTTGTTGCAGTATAAGCCAGGTTTAATAGAGAGAAAGACAGAGAGAAAAAAGGGCAGGTGTGCACTTCACAGAAGTCCCAGAAACCTTTCAGCCCCCAAAAGCAATGTGTTATGTGCAGAAGATTTACCAACAAAGATTCCTTATTGTTGATTTTGTCCATGTCAGGTTGGTTTTGTGGACTAAAAACTTCACCGCCATTTGATAAAAAAAATTAATTTACAATACATGAAGCTCTTGAGGCTGCTCTTTCCATGACTGCTTTGAGAAATGCATGCCAGGTGACTAGAAGGGACTGTCTTTAAATAATTAAGTTTCTTCCTCATGAGCACAAAGCATCTAGAAAATACTGGCTTGGGACATATACATTGTAACATTTGTTTAACAATAATTATTGATGTAGAGTTAATGTGTTTGCATTTCAGGTTTGCGTTAGTGTAGATGGACATGCCGGAATGTGTTATGAACACTCTGCTGCAGAGGGTCCCCCGGTGGCTAGTCTTTGTAATTACATCCTTTCAAACTTGTAAGTTATTGCTGCTTTTCCATCGATCCTACCACAATCACATGAGGCCTAGAATACATTCTTATCTGTTAATATACACATAAATATATTTTTGAGATTTCATATCTCATTGCAATACTTTGTCAAAAACATATCCCTGTGTGAAAATCTGTAAAGAGAATACAGGTAACCGTTGCTTCTTCAGATATTGTTCTTGAGGGTTCTGACGGACAGCTCTTCTCTGTTATGTTTTTTTTCTTATGACCACTGAGCTGATTGGGGCTCCTTTTTTACTCTGCTTTGGGAGATTCTCGTATGAGGATTTAAAGTATGTATTTATTTTTTTTAGGGATAACCACCAACATTTAGAACCTTCAGATGCAAAGCATTTGGAAACTCCATCCAAGCTGAAGTGGAACTTGTCTAACAAATTAAAAGAAGCCATTAAACAGTCAGTTTCTGATCTTGACAGGTAAGCTATTTGATGCTTTTTAACGTATTCGATGGCAAACTCCTTGTGGTTGAACCTTTCCCCTTCTATCCGATGGCGAACACCCCGTGGTTGAACCTTGCACCCTCTTCCCGATGACAAACTCCTCGTGGTTGAACCTTGCTCCCTCTCCCTGATTGCAAACTCCCCGTGGTTGAACCTTGCCCCCTCTCCCCGATGGTAAACTCCCGTGGTTGAACCTTGCCCCCTCTCCCCGATGGCAAACTCCCGTGGTTGAACCTTGCCCCTTCACCCCGATGGCAACTCCTCGTGGTTGAACCTTGCCCCTTCTCCCTAGTCTACACTCTTTTCCCCGCTCATTCGCGCGCCGGACTTTAGCCGCTTCACGACCCTACAATCTTAACGCTTGAAACGATCTCCTGGCAAACTCCTATTTAAAAAAATCTGATTGGTTATGCAAGGGTGGCAATACATTTTAATCACATAACGCTGTGCTCTACTTTAGCGTATTAGATGCTGCCGGGTGTGACATCATAAACATTTTTGAACTGATCCATGATGGAAAGGAGCATTTTGATTGGTTCCCTGAACGGTCCGAAACTTGCTATATGCTCAGTAAAGATGCACCCTTCAGTGCCGAATCGTGTTTTTGAAAAAAATGTACAGTAAAAAAACTTTTTTTTTTGCATAGAGTAACAGTCTTATCCTCGGGTCTGGCATACAAGTTTTGCCAAAATTCTGCTTGAGTGGCATAAGCACGAGTGATAAATGTGCCATGATGACCGGGCATGATGTTAGCAAATTTGTACCGTAAAATTTTGTAAATTTGTAACCTTTATTGAACTAGTTTGTTCGGTCCACCTGGAGAAAATAATTGGCTCGTTCTGTATTTCGCAAGGTTATGGACCTCGTCTGCGGCTCGGTCCAAACGTGTTATGAAAAGAACGAGGCAAATACTTTCCTTATACGGACTTCATGTCAGTGCGAAGTGTTAGAGCATCTGCGAAGATCCTCATAGGCAGACACACGAAGAGTGGTGCGGGAGAAATCAATGGAACCTAAATGCGAGAACCACGTGACCATCACACGGCTACACATAAGGTTGATTAGGGTAGCAAGTCCTTAGTTTTATTAACAACCCTGCTTCTCTATAAGGGAATCCTTCTCACTTGTTTTGCCTTTCTTTTTAGGATGATCAGTGACATAGACCTGCGGTGTTTTGTTTATGATGGATATGGTAAAGCATTTGTGAAACAACAAAAGATGAGTCCAGACGCTTGGATACAATTGGCTTTTCAACTTACATATTACAGGTATTTTCAGTCAAATGTACAAACTATAATTTAAGAACAGCTGAATTTGATCATCCAAAATTTAATACTGTTACCTTCGGAAAACACTGTTTTCAATATCTTGGTCCGAGCTGCCGGTTTTGAGATCTGAGAAAACTCTTCGTTGATAGATAATGACTGCATGGGCTACGCACTATGCATTACCTAATTGTTTTAATTTTATCAACTTTTTTAGTTTACTTGTTTAAATTTTTAATGTAATTAGACGCAATAATTATATAATTGTAAATAAGGTGCTTTTTGATTTTGTAACTTAGTTTAAGTGTCCCCAATTTGTAGATGGTCTTACCCCTCGGTTATTTTATTCCCAACACGTTAATTGAGTCATTATTATCTTTATATATTTATTAGTGTGCTTACAATAAACGTCCCAAAACGAAAACACTGTCGAAACCGACCGTAGCCTTCAATGCACATGTCCTTAGGGCTCATCGCGTGGTTGTTTCTCTTCCACAAACGAGTGCATGACGAGCCTCGTTTGGGTGCATGTAAAAAGCTAGGACCGACCAGCTCCCACTGTTTTTCTAGCGGAGATTTTAACGACACAATATTGTCGCCAAATTTGGCCGAGAACTTGTACTGTTAGAGGGGGCTCAAGAGACTGGTGCTCAATTTCGTAATGTTTAACAGAACTGTACTGTTGGTGCCCGATCGATTAGAGTCTGCTTTATATCCACGCAATACTGGCTATTCACCTTCACTTCGGTGAATAATTTTGTTTAGGCTAGGACAAAGTCACATTTTGCTTAAATGAGATAGCAGAAGTATTTAAAGAGGTAATAACTGAATTTGAGGTAGCTTTTACAGTACAGAAAATGGTTCGAATCGGCAAAATCTAAAGAAAATAGGCTCACAGTTCGGGATAGCCGGGAATTTGGATAGCCGGAATTTACTGCATAATATTATATGCGTGTGATCCAAGTAGTTGAAGAGTTGTGTTCACTTGTCGTTTATGACGAATTTGTACCCTCTGGGAACTGCAGCTCACATCTCTTTTTCTCTCATTTCTCTAAAGACTTCATAATCACAATCCTCCAACTTACGAGACTGGTTCTACACGTAAGTTCATCCTGGGAAGAACGGACACCATCCGCTCTGCCTCCATTGCTTCGTCTGAATTTGTCAAAGCCATGGTGTCACCTAATAAAACGGTGAGTTCTGAGGTCGCTTCTGTAGATACAGTAGAATTTCGTTTTTTTCGAACTTCCTAGGGAAACGAAAGTTGGTTTACCCTCCCAAGAGTTCCAAAGAATGAAATTCAAGAAAAATCCCAAATTTCATTTGCAGAATGCTGAAAAACTGGACTTCATGAAGAAGGCAATAACAGCACACGCTAAGTACACTCAAGAGGTACATGTAACTAAAACTAACCATTAGTATTGTGTTTTGATGTGGTGGTTTGGGCGCTGGTCTTGAAATCCGGATGTCCCGGGTTCAAGTCTCGTTCTGACCACTGGCAATTGTAGTATTGTTGGTTTCAATTCTGATTGCTTTTTTGTGTTTTGATTAAATAGATATAATAGTTTTATGACAATAGTTAGCGACAGGCTATTATTGGTAACATTTTACGTGTATTAAGATCAGTGAAGCTTATTCTATACATGTTGTGTATATTGCTAGGCAGTGAATGGCCAGGCTATTGACAGACACTTATTAGGACTGAAGTTAGCAGCCTTGGAGTCCCGTATGAACCTCCACGAGCTATTCATGGATAGCTCATATCAGTATGCCTTACATTTCAAACTATCAACAAGCCAGGTAAGACCACTGGCGGAGTTAAGGGAGGAGTCAGTGGAGCCTGCCTCCCCCCTACAGGTTTAAAAATATTCTCCGAAGATTCAGTGCAAATCGACGGATAGCTTTAACGAAAATCCGAAAATCCAACCATGTCTTGTTCCAATAATTTGTGATGGGACTTTGTATTTTTTGGGTTAAAACCATGCTACAAAAAAATCAACTGATTTTGAAAGAGGAACAAACAAATCATGGTCTGTTCGTGCCATTTTGGAAACAAAAATGTGGGAACTTTTCAAGTTGCAATTTACCTTATTATAGGAAATTAACGCTCCTGTAAATTAAAGTCTCCGAAATAAACGCGAATTGGAGGGAAAATTTCTTTCGAATAAAGGAAATTAACGCGAGACAGGAGGCAAATTTTCAAAATGAGTAAAATTAACGCGATTACTGATGTCTCTAAAGATATTTTGGCTGGCTGTGTTGTACAAAAAAAAAAAACGGATGTCGAGAACCGCTCTTCTGAAAACAAGAATAAACTGGAAATATTGCAGATGACATATCCTTAAGGCTTTTACATTGTAAAAGATTGAAAAATAGTGTGTAGAAAAGATAGGTTATTGTTTCCCAGTTGCAATATGTGCTCGGACGGTATCCAGAATTTGGGGTGAAATTACTCCACTTAAATAATGTCGCGGAAATTAACGCTGACAAAAATTAACGCGACTTAAATTAACGCGAATTTGAAGAATTCGCGTTAATTTCATGGAGCGTTAATTTCCTATAATAAGGTTTTCAGATCCATTCACTTGTCGACAGTTTTGGTACATTTAAGTGATGTTCTCATTCTTGCTTGTTTCTGTTTTAGGTTCCGTCAAACCACGAGATGTTTTTGTCGTTCGGTCCCGCAGTTCCTGATGGGTATGGAGTGTGTTATAATCCTCTGAGTAACAAAATCATACTCGGAGTGTCCACAGTCAACAGCAACCCCGAGACTAACCCTGGTCACTTCGCGGCTTATCTACAGAGAAGCTTGGATGAAATGCAGCTCTTGGCTACAACTGCTAAGCTCTAGTGGCAGTTCGATTAAACTAACAAATTCCTTGAAAACAAAGCAATACCAACTCATATCATGGTTACATTGCGAACCTGTGATTGGTGATTCGGTTTGGCAATAAACAGGTCTCATGATTTCATTTTGGTTCGAGTGATAAGAAAAATTGAACATGTGTTTGATTGCATTATTCCTTATAGCAGCTTCGCGGCATCGTAAAGTCAAGTCTCTTTCGCCACTCTTTCATTCATAAAGCGCAAGAGTAAACGGGAAAGATGAAACTTTATCCATGTGTAGTGTTAAGAGCCGCCGATGCAGACCTTCTTTGGTGTTCTGTCATGATGTGCAGTGCAGTTAAAGAACCAATAATTGCTGTCTTGTAATTTAAACCGATTCCCTTCGCAAGCATAGGACACGTACAAGTTTCGAATTAAGGCAACGCTCTTAAACGGATACCTTTTCGACTTTGCATGAAGTGATTTCAAAGCAAAAGGGTTCGTTTTAGAGCTAATACTTCATTAATTTAGAGTGGAGACAAACTGCACTTGAATACAATTCAGTGACGCGACATACTAAAATTCAGTTTTGGTGACAAGAAGGTCAAATTTCGTTTTACTAAAACCTGTTACGGCCTGTGATCGGTAAATGTTAAGCAGAGGTTCGTGGGGGAGGAATGGATTGCGTGAAAAGCCCTATTAAAGAGACGTCTGACGTTGGAGGGTGACACCGATTAAAAACTCCGATGTTCTTGTAAATCTCAACCTGATTCGCTCTGACGACGGGCTAACACTCGAAACGTCAGCGTTTGAATGTATTTACAGTGGATAATTTACTTTTATTAGTAACTCAGTTGGTAAAAGCGAATTTTCCTGTAACCTGAGATAAGATAAAATGTGATGTCTTCTGTGAGTAACTTTCTACTATAATTAATAATCGGTACAATTTATTACTGCAAATGTTTATTTAAAGTGGTTATCATTTCGAATAAATTTGTTGTTTATTTCATCTGTTGCTTGATTCGCCGATGTTCATGGGGCGGGGGGATTTATGAAAACAAAAATCTCCAGGTTTTTTTTTTCTGCTCCTATCACACAGGAATCTCCCCTTTTACAGATCCTACAGCACCGGCAGCATTTTCGTTCGCGGTCCTTTGCTTCTTATTTATTCGTAAAACACACTGTAGGAGGCTAGCAAACTGAGGATAAACAGGCCTAAAATTCGCTACCTAGACTGCTAGCTGTCCCTTTTCAGTTAATCGAGCGGGCGGGCAAATCACAAAAACAAGCTCGGCAGGACTAGGGCGAGCGAACGAGCGGAGGGGTTCGCATTACTTTCGCTCGTTCGCCGCTCGGTTGATCGCCGATCGCGTGATTTGCTCGCCCACTCGTCTATCCAGAGAGGGACTGCTAGCAGTCTATTCGCTACCCAAAAGAATGTACAAGCCTGCAATCCTAAATATTAACTGTGCATTTGGATGCAACTATAAAACAACTCGGGTTATGGGCTCCTGAATAGCTTGAAATGTTAGTTTCTACTAAGAAACGGTCAAAAGTAGCAACAAATAACCATATGCGGCAAAATCGAAAAATCGCACTATTTTGTCTGAGTGGTGAAGCGCGGCCGAGGGGAGCGCGAGGGGTGATAGGAAGGAGGAAAGACCCTTCACACTCCAATAGGTCGCACTTCTCTTGTTCCACGTCTATCACCAGTGCGCTTCTCCCACATCTTGCCAAGACAGACTACTGGGGACGAGTTAGCTATTATGTTGTCAAAATAGCATTATGTTAGCATTATGCAGGATGCTCAACTATTATATAGTACTAGCAGTAATCAGATTATGGAGACGCGTTCGAAGGAATTTCTGGCGGAAATGAGCCCCTGAAAAAAACCAATAGGGGCGGCCATTTGGAAGACCGTCTACCAAAAAATCTCAAATTTTACTGCACATAAACCACAGGAAAACCAACACGAAATTAGGATTGCGTTCTTCGAACGTGATTATGCCGGCATAATGTGTCAACCCCTATTATAGAGTAATCTCGCAGTACTATGACTTGTGACTGATTAAAAAAACTTACGCCACTTTCTCAACCAACCAGAAGTAAAACCTAAACCAATCACAGCTTGCTCGCACGCGTTTTTTACTTTGAGTCCTGATTGGTTCATTGATTGCCTGCATCTGTTGTGATTGGCCAGAGTAATTAATTTTGGTTTTACGACACCAGGTTGAAAACAGCTCAAATAGAGTACTCAAGTGTGACGTCAAAAAAACTTAAATTTGTGAAATTATGGGATTTGATTAGATATTCGGAAAGGACATGGTGCCAATATCTCACCCCCAAATTGCAATAAGATGCTGATTTTTGGCAAGCGGTTATTTTTCGTCATGCCCCTTCTGAATATCTAATCAAATCCCATAATTTCACAAATTTAAGTTTTTGTGACATCATCACTTAGTGCTCTATTAGCAGTTGCCCAAAGGCAAAAACAAACAAGCTACAACTTGCGATGAAATTTTAATTAGAATGTACTAAGTTTATTAATTCACAGATTTCTTGAAATCAGTTAGAGGCCAGAGCAGTGTGAAAGAAATATTTATGAGGTCGCAATGTATATTTTTTCTTGTGCATTGCCACTGTCTACTACATGTATCTGAATGCCATGTACAGGCTAGACATAATAGGCAAAAGTAACTCGTCTCGCTGGTTGGCTGGCGAACCTTTTTTTGGCACCCAAACACTTCATATTTTGCAAAAATAAGACCTATGTTTAAGTGCTGTTGTTTTACAATCTCGGCAAAAATTAAAAATTAACAAGACTCGCCAGATCTTAAACATACTACTAATTGAACTTCTCATATTATAATCTATCTCTTTGCATAAAAAAATAATTATAGCTACAAATTGAAGGTCTGGGGCATAAAGGGCCTTAGAAGAATTTTAGGTGTTTGTTGTTGCTGTTGGCCAGATTTGGCTGTCACTAGGAGCCTTGAATTAAGACACGCCCCTCTTGCAGCCAGACCTGCAGTTCTTTATGGCCCTAATTTTGGCACTCAATTAGTTCCCAAGGGAACTTTTTCCTTATCCTACCTACATATACCTCATCAATCATTTTTGAGGAATCGGGCATGGAGGCTAACCTACTTAGAAAGGGAGAGGAGACTAGGGTTTAAAAGTGACATATCAGGGCTTTAGAGTGGGATGTGCCTTTACCCTGAGCACCCAACAAACTTTTTTACAAGTTTGCATTATATCACTAGCTAGTTCTGATAATCAATTCCACAACTGTGGATACCTGTGAAGCAATAAAGGTAATGAAATCTTCATATTCTGTAACTAGCTTTACACTCCTGTGATAAACACGAAGCGACAAGATAACATTTGATCGTGCTCAACCTTTAATACAAGGAGGTGTGACCAACAATAATTGAATTTGTGCTCTCTGATTGGCTAACTTGTAAAACAGGTTGGTTGGCTGCTCACGGTTAGATGCGTTGCACTGTAATCGATCTTTTAAATTCAAGTGCCCAATTTTTGACAGGGATTTTAAAACAATATGGCTTTACTAATGGTTACTTATGATGACATCTCAAACTGCAGTACTTTGTAGACAAAAGCAAAAGTTATTTATAAGCGCATTGAAACCAATGTCACTACAAATAGAACGGCATCCATTAAAATGTTATCATTTTAAAAATCATTGAATAGTAAGGGAAATCCACTGAGTGTGGTGGCAGAAGATAATGAGGAAGAACATCAGATTTCCCCCTTCTCTGGATCCTTCTTTCACTTAGACTTTTGGCAGTTTTTCTCAGAAATGCTGCTTCCATACTGCAGACAAGTTCTTTCCTCTCAGGAAGAATGTGACTTGTAATAACTGTTGTGAGAGCCTCTCCTTTGCCGTTTTCTATTAAGGACAGAAAAATTGAAATTCTGTTACATATACCGTATATACTAGCAGTGATCACAGATCATGGAGACGCACTCGAAGGAATGTCCGGTGGAAATGAGCCCCTGAAAAAAACAATAGGGGGGGGGGGGGGGGGGGGGGGCCATTTGGAAGACTGTCTACCAAAAAATCTCAAATTTGTCTCCAACACGAAATTAGGATTGCGTTCTTCGAACGCGATAACATATACCGTATATATAACATACAGTGTATCTGTATAATATTATACCTGTAGTGGATTTTTGAAAACCATGCTGCTCTGTTGACAGTGTGCATTGTGCATGTCTAAAGTCTTCAATAAAATTATATAAAAAAGGGTATCGCTAGTCTTTTTTTCTCCTCCACTCCCATCTTTTCCCTTTCCCTTATCTTTTGTTTGATATTGCCTGAGCATTATAGTTGTAGTGAAAATGCTGCAATTTTCATCAACCATGTTTTAAGCCTGCAAATAATTTTGTTCTCTAAGCATGTCATTTGTCAGTCCAAGGACAATATTGCAGCCCTGTCAGAAAATTTTGTAGTGGTAGGCAGGGTAACAGAAGTAGTAGGCAGAAAGGGCTAGAGATGTATTCTGTTATTAGTCATTTGTGAACTCCAGTGTGAAGTGGATTGCAAATAATTGACTGTAGGCGGCAGCAACAGGGCAGGTTAAGCTTTCACCAGTCAAAATGCCAAATTTACCGGACATTTGTCCGATGACAGGCTGTTATTTGCAGCCTTGATGTTTTCAAACATACTGTACAATGAGAAAAGGTGTCAATGTTTAAAACACTCAAAGTCCAAGTGTTAGGGGAAGTCCTGCACTTGTCCAAACGATGTCTGTGATTCGCTATGAAAACAATAGATTTGTCCCGCTGGGATAGGGATAGGGATAGGGATTAGGGATAGGGGCATTAATTGTTCAAGTGATATTAATATCAAATGTATCGTTCGCCAATCACAGCAATCGTTTGGACAGCTACGACTCCGCTCAGTGTTAGTAAGCAGTTAGGCACTGTAATTTACAAATGCACCATGAAAAAAAATATCCTTCATACATGTACATGTAATATCATGCATCCAGTATCTGGAAAGTGGGTTCAACTGTGCTAAAAAGAAAGCGAAATTTCTGTTCCATTGTACCATTATCACTTACTTCATTTCTGTTCTTGACTGAGTGTATTCAAACCACATAACTGACGGAATTAAGGTGGAATCACGGATCATTAGATATTCACAAAGAGGCCTGTTGGGAACAAAGAGCCAATATTAGTATTTTATAATTTTTTAAAATGTTTTTTTTTGTATCTGAAAAAGGGACAATAAGTTTGAAACTTAGACCTCAACAAAGACAATTACAGTGACAATTACAAGGAAAGAAATTACAGTGTACAGTCAAGTAGTAAACTTGAAAGGTAAAATATATCACAGCATGGACAGTTGGCTTCAAAAGTACTGGACATTTAATGAATGTCACAGGCGAATCAAAAGTACCTTTGTACAAGTCAAACAACATTTGACAGCACCTTTACTATACCTTTGATAAGTGTCAAAGGTGCACTACATGTACCTTTGACTTAAATCACAAGATGGCTTTTACCATCTTTACACCCTTGTCAAACAATTGGCGAAGACACTGACTTTACCATCTTTAACATAATTATGTCAAAGGTGTGTGTGATAAAGGAGATTTTTTGTGAAGTGTAGCGCCATGCTCTATTACTATAATATTGTGATCATGGGAAAAATATGTTCCTCATTGTCAGTTTACAGCATTATGATACTATGCAATCTTTATCACTTTGTTAAAATTAATTATCCATTATTAACAGTAACACCTCTCTTCTTGAACTCCTCCACTGAAATACTGACAGCTTTCTGTTATGGATTACCTGCAAGAGCTATAAAACTTCATTCTGCTCTTGTACGCTATATTATGGACAGTTCTCTTGGTCCCAAAGAGACAAAAATTCATCAAAAGATAACAATCTCTACTTCTACAGGGCTGTCATTAAGGGCCATCACCCATAGCATCTGTTACGGGTGAGTGCACTTGATGGGGCCTTGATGTTACGGGTGATCTTGCCTGTTATAGGTTAAATTTATTGACAAAGCAACAACCTTGTTACGAGTGTTAAGATCAGAGCAACGCCTGTCTCAAATCTTAATGACAGCCCTGCTTCTATAACAGAGACCTCTTTGATGCAGACACTTGTGACTATTCCTTTAATTTGGCAGGGCTAAAAATTAGTGGTCGCCCAGGCACTTTATTTTGGGATGGGCCACTAAGAATTCAATGAAACTGGCCCGACTGGCCACCAAACACGGGAGTTATTTTTTAGTCCTGATTCAGTGTCAACATTGTGGAGGTTCAACAGCACTGTACTTTAATATTACTTTAACACCAGTACATTTACCAGGTCGTTATTGTTGGAAAAAGAGGTGTGAGAACTGTCTGTGTGAACATAAACCAGGCAACACCCAGTACACATCCTAGGAGAAATCCATAGCTCACTTGATGTGGTGTGTGGTATCTAAGGTAAATTCTGCGAAAAAAAGTGAATAAAAAACTACAGTCAGGTAAAAAATAGTGGTGGACCCAGACTCCCTTAAGGGGGAGAGAACAGGAGGGGGGGGGGGGGGGGTAGGGAGAAAATAGGGTGAGAGAATATGAGGGGGGAGAAAAAAAAAAGTGGGGAATAAAGGGGGGAGAGAATAGGGGCAGGGCAAGAAAAAAGGGGGGAGAAAAAAGGGGAAGAGAAATAGGGGGAGTATTGGGGGGGGGGGGGGTGAATAAAAAAACTACTGTCATGTACTTGGATATGGTACAAACCATTGGTGGATTCAGACCCCCATTATAAGGGGAGAGAAAAAAGTGTGTGGGGGGCAAAAAGGGGCGGGGGAGAAAATGGCGGTGAATAAAAAACCTACTGTCAAGTAATTGGATATAGCACAAACCGGTGGTGGATCCAGACTCCATTGTAAGGGGGAGAGAATAGGGGGGAGGGAGAAAAAGGTGGAGAGGAGAAAATAAGGGAAGGGGGGGGGGGGGGGGTATAGGGGAGAGTCTGTCTAAGTTGTAGTTTATATTAAATTGTTAATGCCTGATGTATTTACCGTGTTTTTTTAAATAAAGATGATGATGATGATGAACAGGGGGAGAGAATGGGGGGTTAATAAAAAAAATTACTGTCAGGTACTTGGATAAGGCATAAACCAGTGGTTGATCCAGACTCCAGTGTAGGCGGTAGATAATGGGGGGGGGGGAGTGGGGGTGAGAGAAAAAAGTGGGGGGGGGGATAGGAGGGAAAAGGATAGAGTGAGAACTAAGGGGGGAATAGTAAAGCTGCACATGCACTAACTAAGATTCTGTACTTCAAGGCTGACAAGGACTCTCTGTTGTCTTGTTGGTCAAGAAATTTGTGCATGTCCTGTCTTGATCTAGTCTAGAATGGAACTTAAAAACTTTTGAATCAGATATATGATCATTTCCATTGTTTTATGGCCAGAAAAACAATCTTGAAATGTGTTACTTTTAATAATAATAATAATAATAATAATAATAATAATAATAATAACAATAATAATAATAATAATAATAATAACAATAATAATAATAATAATAATAATAATAAACACCACCACCACCCTAGAGACATTTATATGCTTAGATTATAGTTTTTAGATTTGTAGATATAAGGTTTCAGTAACTTATTTATTTATTTATTTATTTATTTATTTTTAAGTTTCGCTCTTGCGCACAGGTTACGCTTTGCGCCCTGTGTTGCTTTATAACACTGTGCATACAGATAGTTTTACTGCATAATAATAGTTAATAATAATAATTTGTACACTTCCTTGGAAGTGTACAAATATCGGCCATTCTCGGAACTGCGCACTTGTTGAGAAAAGTGTTGTGTCTCTAAGCTACGGGGAGTGGCTGAGACACAATAAACATTACCCAGTAGAGCATCCGGCAACTGGAGAGAATCGAATAATCGAATAATAATAATAATAATAATAATAATAATATATTTTTTTTAAGAACTTATTATTAACTGGGGACCTCACTAACAATAATCTTGGTGGTCAAGGAGTTTATAATGTCCTTTTTAACCCGTGAATATACGCGCATGCGTAATGAACGGGTTATCGGTAACGACGACAGATATGCAAATGAGTCACTCACTCGCTCACTCCTTCCATCAGCTGTAAACTTAGTGACGTAATGCTTTGTTACGAATGCGTTTTGTAACAAGAACAGCGTGAATCCAGCGATAACAATAACTAAATTGGTGTAAACGAATATAAACAACAATAAGCTTAAAGATGTTTCGCATTTGGAGTCTTTAATGCAACGTTAAAATCAATCTAAAAGGAATTTTCAACCGAGACACGCGTTTTGATGGTTATCTATCTTCAAGTAATAAAATTTCTCCCATTACAAGTCAGTGGTCACGGTAGTCGAGTGGTGTAAATCACGGGCTTACGGCTGACAGGCCCAAGTTCGAATCTTGCTCGGGGCGTTCTTTTTTTTCCCTTTTTTTTTCTTTCTTCTTCGGACTGAACATTATGAAAGTGATGTACTGTATTTTTATTTTTTCCGTTTGTCAAAAATCCTTACGTTTAATTTTGAAAAAAATATATTGAACCGTGACAGAGTGAAAACATATTAAAGCTTACCGCAATTATTGCCTTACGCGTTAGCATTTCAAACTTCACGGGTTGGCTCTAAGGAGCCTTTGATTTCTGATACAGCTACTTTACTAGGTTCTCTCATGGCTGCCTAGACCAGCTATTCCAGCATATGTTGAACATTGAGTTACCAAGCTCTGGCAAATAAACATTTAACATTCTTCTTTTCAGTTTCAACTCACCTACTAAACCCAACAGTAACAGCAGCTAATACAACACCAACTGCTACCACATGACGCCATAAATTTTCTATTAAATCATCCCAGACTGTGGTTGACTGAGAAAAATGGAGAAGCCTAAGGAAAAGAAGTAAAAAACTTATAAACTAAGAGCACGGGTTTTAGTATTAGCTCATGAATATGTATATGTTGCAATTTAATTTTTGTTTCAGTTTGTCTCAGATTACAGTAATGAATCTGAGATGAAGGAAAAGAAAAACCAAACTGGTTTAAAAAATTTAAACCAAACTAAAATTAAATCACAACATATACATTGGACATGATATGGACCTGTTACTAATTTTGAAGGTACATGTAAATTGGGAAATGGAAAAGGAAGCCTGATATGAAAAAGATTTTGATCGTTTTCCAACAAATTTGTTATAACAGGTTTTAGTTTGTAACAAACCTGCGTTATAATGAGCACATTTTCCCAGTCCTTTGGCACTTTGTTATATTGTGGTTACAATATCATTTCTTTGATTAGTGTTTTTTTTTGCAGAAACATGTTCCGGGGAGCAGAGGTGGCGCAGTGGTGAGAGCACTTGCCTCTCACCAATGTGGCCCGGGTTCGATTCCCGGCCCGGGCGTCATATGTGGGTTGAGTTTGTTGTTGGTTCTCTCCTTGCTCCGAGAGGTTTTTCTCCGGGTACTCCGGTTTTCCCCTCTCCTCAAAAACCAACATTTTCAAATTCCAATTAGATTTGGCAAGTGTCCACAATTAGCACTCATGTGCTAGAACTTTTAAATAAATTTGATTTAATTTGATCTGAGTAATAAGTTATGCAATGTTAAAGTGGTGTGAATTGTGTGCAAAATTGCATTACATTATTATTATTACATTATTACATTATTATTATTATTATTATTATTATTATTATTATTATTATCAAAAGACCTATATAAAAGATCAACTAGCAGAGCTTACCTTACATATATAAACAAGACAGAATAGATTGCAAAAAAAGCCATAAACTGAGTATGATCTGATGGCATTCCATGGCTGGAATTTGGAAAAATATGATCTCCACAGAGCCTAGGATGTGCCAGGGTGTGTTTCACCGTCAAATTGACAAGTTCATTTACTAAAATTCCAGCAAAGAAAGTCATCTGCAACAAAATAACACTATGTTACCACCATTCGCATTATCAGTAATGTTAATACTCCTTACAGCACATTTTGATTATTACAGATATACAAATAAAAGTCTGTTGTACATGTGGGTTAATAATTTTACAGTGCTACTAACTCACAGTAAACTTCCCACATAATTTACAGAACACAAATTAAGAATATTTAAGTTTGCAGGAAGTGTAATGTAATTCGATGATTAACATTAAAATATTTTTTTCCTATTTTTCTTCCGTGTGATAAATTTCATTATTTAGATGTAGACAGAGCAGTCAATAATAACCAGAGGCTGGAGATTTTACACAGCCATTATGTATTTGATCCCCGGATAGTTTCATTAAAAAAAAAAAAAACACTGACAACACCAGAAACCAATAATTATTTCCCCCAGGTAACCTTGGTTACTGCTAAGGTAAGTTGTCTGTCTGTCGGCAGATGCACTGTAAATTGTGCTCAAATGTGTTGTTCGTGCACATCAATGACTTTGTCACAAGTATAACTTGCTTTATTTGAATAAATCGTTTACTATTGATTGCAATTCACTGCCACCAGTTATCATCAACAATCAATGAAAGCGTATAAGTTTAACAAATTGACGTCAGTTTTTTACGATTTTGGCATTTTTGTTATTGTAAAAAACAAATATTGACAATATGCGTCTGTCCTCTTATTGATGATAAAATGGAATTTCAATAAGAGGACAGACGCATATTGTCAATATTTGTTTTTAACAATAACAAAAATGCCAAAATTGTAAAAAAACCAGATGAAATGAAGAGTGATGAATGCAAGGTAAACATGACAAATTGCCAAGTTTTATTCAAATTGACGCAATTGTTGTCAATAAGTTTTCTCGCTTTCTCATTGGCTGTCTGATAACAATAAAGCAATTTCATTGGCTAAAAAATTGACAGGATGACATCTTGCATAGACTAAAATTTTATGTGTCTGTACTCTTATTGGTGATAAAAATTGACCAATCAGCATGCGACAATAACTTCAGTTATTGTAAAAAATATAACTACATGTAAACAAGCAATCAAAAAAATTTCAAGAGAAAAAAAAAGAAACTCCCATCTCAAATTTGTCATCAATTTCCAGAATCAATCATTCATAATTATTGATTGAATATTATTAATAATCAATTTTCTAATAATCATCAGCAAAATAAGGCGAAATAAGGGGTGGTGGCCAAACTTGAATTTTCGCAAGTGTACTCATCAAATGCACTCATTAAGAGCAAAATGTTGTTTGTTGACTTTGTTGACGCAGTTTACATACCGTAACTGCGGGTTGCGTAGATCATACAATTGCTTACCGTGTGCATTTCGCGTCTGAAGAATATCAAAGTTATAAAACCAACCACAATAAAAATAGGAAGTAAACTACACCAAGCTAAAACCTTTCCAACGATGTCTCCTGCAACAATAATAAAAAGAGCAATAAAATGTTTGTTTTAGACATAGTTAGGGACCGCTAGGAGTCGTCTAGAATTGCACAGAATAAACAGACGTAAGCTTACTATGATGAATTTTCGGATTGTTCACGTTAAAATTCAAGGCGTGAAAAGGGGTCACTTAAAGCCTTAGAACGAAACAAATGACCTAATAAATGAGCTGAAATTACCTTCGGGATATTCAACATGAGTCAGAGATATCGTTTTCCATTTGACATTGTCTCCAGCCAAATCAAATAAGTAGGAATTATCCCCACTTTGGCAAGGCCGTCTCAACGTGTCATCCGCCATATTGAATTTCCCATAGACCTTAGCAACCCTTTCATCCATGATGCCTTGCATAGCGGGAAGGTCAAAAATGGCGTCCGAAGCCATGGAGATATGGAAATTTGCGATGCCGATAGTTTTGACCTGAATATTATTATTTGCGAAATAGCTACAAAAAGTGAAGTGATGGTTTGGTATAAAGCCACAAAGTTGATGTATTATGTTTACCACACGCGTTAAAATGAAATATAATAGCTATTAAATGGATGCTACTAGCGAGGAAGTTCGTGAGTCAACGAAGATACTAAGAAAGACGAGTGCTTCCAGTTCAAGAAGTGGTTCAGCGACTGAGCGATGTAGGCAGGAATTGGACGACTATTATGTGAATTTTGATGTCAGGCCTCCAAGTGGTACCAACCATCAGGTGAACCAAGTTCGCAGACTGTTTAGTTTACTAGCTCCGCCAACAAGCTGACAACAGCAAGCTTGCATACCTAAGTCACTTATAGTTCTTATTGTATACACTGTAAATAGCTATAAATGTACAGTGAACTCTTTATGAGCCGGACGCCTTCGGGACCAGCTCTAACTGTCCGCCTTATAGATGTGTTATTAGATTATTTACCCCCAGGGACCTGGTCAATCTGACAAACAAACATACAAACAAACAAAAAAAAAAAACTGGATATGTGGATACGCAGTAAAAACTCTTTTCTCATGTTTTAGAACAACTGAGAAAAAGGCATACTGCATATACCCATTCCTAGGATACACACAGCTAGTAGACATTAAATTACCTCTTAAATCTTTCCCTATAAAAAAAGTATTGTTCTTACCAGTTTTTAATCTTGGTTAGCTATTAAAAACCTAACCCTAACCCTAGCACAAAGCTAACTGTCACACCAAGCACAAAGATACATGTAGCTAGTGGTGTGATGATTAGCTTTGTGTAAGAGTTACAGGGGTTTCAATAGAAGCCGGCTACCGGCGGTGTACCGCCGCTTACTTCGCCTCTCACTGCCGGCTACCAGACCGCCCTAGTGGAATGGGGACTTATGGTCCCTTACCTGACACCGCCACCTATTATACCTTGGCCAGCCACCTACTTCATTTCTTAGTGAAACCCCTGGAGTTAGCTATTAGTGTTAGCTTTGTCCTGGGGTTAGGGTTAGCTTACATCTTAGATTGAATGGGTGCACATTTAACCAAGATTGAATACTGATCGAACTTGTGACCAGATTTTTCCTGCAACATAGGCACTGTTTTAGAAAGAATTTTGGAGTGGCTGTGTGTATGGGTATTCTGCAGTCACAACACAAACTGGACGGCATTACAGTATGTTTCTGTCAAGTCAACATTTGAATCTTTGCCCCAGGTATTTTACAGTGTACATATATTGTTGGGTGAGAGCATTGCACAGTACATTCTTATAGTATACTACATGTTATAAATATTGTAAAGCAGGGGTTTCAATAAAATTGAGAGTAAGTGGCAATATTTATAAAATTAGACAACAGTGGCAATAAAGGGGCCACAAGGCCTAGGACCTCAGAAATGGAATTTCCAGCATTCTGTGATTCAACCTCAGTGAAATTAATCAAAAAGTAGGCGGCGATAATTTAGGAAGTAGCCGGCGGAAATTCGCCGGTTGCTGGCTTCTAATGTGCAGTTCCAGAAAATATCCATACTCCCCCCATGGAAGGTTTTTTGTTTAGAACCCCCCGTCCCCCCAGGAAATTCCAGTTTAGCTTCATACTTTGCTTCTAAAATGTTGGCTTTTAAGACCCCCCTCCCCATAGGAATTTCCAATGACCTTCCATGGGGTGGGTATGGATTTTTTCTGGAACTACACAATAAAACCTCTGGTAAAGTGCTTTAGGACTTTTGGATTTGGTGCTTTGTAATTACTAATTATTATCAATTTAAATCTATTCACTAAAAAGGAAACTTAAATTATTATACTTCTTTTCAGCAACCTGGAAAACATTTGAGCATAGACACCAGATTGTCAGAGCTCAGCCTTGGTAAGACAACACACTTGACTAGATTGTATCCCCGTAATTGTTAAATGTAAATATATTTTTTCAACTGGATTTACAGACAGTACTGGTTTGGATTGGATCCAATCAAATACTGTTGATTGCATCTACAGTGTTGTGTAAGAGTGGATGCTTGATGAAAAAAATGTGATCTAATTGGCATGCATGGGTGATTAGGATTTAAACGATCAGTCATGACGGTCCCAGTCAGTCAATCAGTTCTGGTAGTCCGAGTCAGTCTGAGTATGGTCAGCCAGTCTGAGTAAGCCGTCTGTCTGGTAGTTAGTCAGCCAGTCAACTCGTCTAACTCAGTCAGACTTTTTGGGTGTTTCTTGGTGTTGCAGAAGCCATTGTTGGTTAGCTTTTGTGTTGTGGTGTGTGTATTGTTCAGTGTCTTTTGTTTTACATCATTTGGTGATCACACCATCCACAGCACCAAGAAACTACCGCCATTTTTAAAAAAGCAGCTAGAAATCAAATACATTGTAAGAAACATTGTCATCTAAGGTTCAGACTACTATAAAAGAGTTGATACACCTGTACTTGATCTCCACTTAACTTGCAGGCAATATATGTGGTCTTTTTAATTGAAAGGATAATGATGTCTGGTAATACCTCCAGCTTCATATAGGCTAATTATAATTCAAAAACTGATTCATATTAAATTTTTCTCTTGTTTAGAAAATTCCTCATTAATTGCTGAAAGTGAAAGAGAACCTTCCACTCTACACAGAAATGTCACAAGGGGATCTATTCTCAGTCACAAAAATAGGCCTGACAGAGTACAGGTCCCAAAAGGGAATTTTTACATCGCTTCACCCTTCAAACAAGGCCCAGAAAAAGATTCTAAGGGACCAACATTGGTAGGTCAATGTGCAGTTCCAGAAAATATCCATACTTCCCCCACGGAAGGTTTTTTGTTAAGCACCCCCCCGTCCCCCAGGAAATTCCAGTTTAGCTTCATACTTTGCTTTTAAAATGTTGGCTTTTAAGACCCCCCCTCCCCCTAGGAATTTCCAATGACCTTCCATGGGGTGGGTATGGATTTTTTCTGGAACTACACAATATCACTTTAGTATACACATACTGTTAAATTGTTCCATTTATATCTTATTGATTTTTGTTAGAGTTTGTGGGTCATGCTATTGTTTTAATCACTGATCAGGATTCCTTACACAGTGTCTGTGTAAAGAAACCTCTTGATCTGATATATCATCTTTATGTATAATATATCAAACATTATTAAGGAAGAGAGGTTTTTATTACATGGTGCATATGTAAAGAAACCTCTTGTCCCGCCTTGATGTAATAATTACTGTATATCAAACATGAGGAAGAGTGTCTCATCAGGATTTCCAAAGACCGAGAAGTGTGCTGTAAAAACAAGTTGTTTTTTAACTGTCTTTAAGATGTTTGGATACCTGGTAAAACACTTTTTCAAGTGTTTGATAAAGTTTCTTAAACTGACCATTAAATACAGAGAAAATGAAGGAATAAAATCGCCAAAATCTATGTTAATTTTCACCGTCACGCTTACTATGATTTTCTTTCTTCCAACTTGATAATTTAATGAGTTTGCGAACCAATTACAAAACCCGCATATAACTTAGCCTCACTGATTGAAAATATTTCTTACATATAGGTCATGCCTGTGCAGTTTGTTATTTAATGTTCTTTTTTTAGTTATATTTACAAACAATCTTTAATGTGCACTCTAAACTGGCACACTTAATTTGATTCACTGCACAATACAATGTATGCGCTATTTCCACAACAAAAAATATATATCTATCAAACTTTGTCTCCTTTCTAAAGTCAACTTGCAACCCTACTGTGTCTACAGGTTGTAGACCCAAGCCATGACTTGAAACAGCGAACCATTGAAGGTGTAACAAAAGTGAAAGAGCAGTTGGAGAATGAAAAGAGAACAAGGCATTTTAAAGTGCATCAATCACATTTACAGAGGGGCCACCTTAGGCCACTTGGCCGACCAATGACAGCCTCTGGTCCAGGCATGAGAAACTGCCAAGGGATTGTAGCTGGTAAGGCTGTGCACAACCTCTGCATTTAGTTCTTTTGAATACCCACATTTTGGAATTACTGTAGCACACCTTGCATGAGTGCAGTGCTTATTCCAAATTTCGTTATCATGTTCCCTTTTTAAACTCAATAAACAAGCTTGAACTGTAGACAGTTTATTCCTGGAGTACTGGGCACCATGCATCATACATGTTTCGTGACTGCTGGGTTAAAGAGGAGAGGGGAGGGGGACAGAGGGATAGGGGAGGGGTTATTGGAAGGGGTGTGTAGTCAAACCAAGGAGAAGCCTTATTGTTTTAACATTGCATACATGTTTAATGTTTAAGTAATGATCCGCATAAGAAGGATAGCATTGAACGGCAATGCACGATGGAATGTAAACTTTTTTCATTGTTACAACTAGTGATCTCATTGGCCAAAAACCGCTAAAAAGTTAAGGTTCCAGGTGCATTTTGTCTAATTTTTTTTTTTAAGGTTTCAAGTAATTTGAGACCCAATCGCACAACATGTAATGGGAACTTCATCAACATGTAATGGGAACTTCATCAAAGAAGCAAAATTATTAGCTATTGTCTTCTGCTATTCTGATTGGTTAAGCACGAACATTTCCTAAAATTTATTTGACGCAAATGGATTTTATTTATTTTTATAATGAAATATAATTATTAACCATCAGCTCCTCCTCTATTCTTGAAATCAAAGATATTCTATGTGGGAAAGAGCCAATGCCACAGAACAATGAAGTTTGCTATCATTCTTATGTGGAGCATTACTAAAAAAATCTTTGCCAATCATACAAACAGCATAATTATTTTAATAAGTTAAACATAAAATAAAACGGGTCCCATAATAAACAAAACACATTTACGTGATAACAAACATAGGCGGATGACGAGATGACAATACCCATGTTTAAGCTGCACTCCTGAACAGGCAAAAACAACAATAAAAAGGTACCAGGTTAATAGGCAGAAACCTCTCAAAAGCTATCAAGAAAGTAGTAAAAAAGTATTCCTTCAAATAGTTTAACAGGGCGCGTTTAAATAAGGCCAGACTGAACAGAGTTCAGTCATTTATATAACGGTTAAAAAGGGAGAACTTAAAATACTTAGTGCGAAAAGCCTAAGGTCGAAATTTGAAGTTCTGATTACCACATGTTCATTATTTACACATTGTATATTTTTCCAACATTTCATCTGCTGCAGGCTCTAGAAGCTACCACGGTTTTACAAGACGGCAGACAAAAAGTGCACTTCAGGAAGGCAAGCGTCAGTTCTCCAACGCAGATAATTCTCTAAAATCAAATTTAAAAGCAAGGCCTGATAGTCCTAACCAGAAGTTACGCCCAGAGAGTTCTGTTCATAACACGTCATGTGCATCTTCTGTGGACGCCGCTAATGATGACAGTGATGGAAGTTTCTCAGAAGATGGAAGCGAAGACGGTGTTGTTGTTAAGAAACAAGGTTGTGATTTAAGAGAGGATAACAAGACAGACCCTTCTAAGATGGACCTGAGAAACTTGTCAGCAAGAAATGGAAGTAACCCAAAGCTGAGTAATACTTGTAAACCCTATGTTGGTTATTTTGACAGGAAAGGACCACACTCGGACGATGATAGTGATAAAGAGGAAGGTCGATGGGCGGCACAACAAACAGATCCGTCTGTTAGATTTCGAGGAGATGAGAGCCGTGGGAATGGAACTAAAACAGGAGAGAAGACAACCGGGAAGAACAGCAGTGGTTCTCAAGGAAAACAAAGGAGTTTTAGGACTATTGGAGATGAAGAAAATAGACGCCCAAGCTATGATCTGAATGACGAAAAAGATGTTGTAAATTGTCTGAACATTTCGGCTTCCACAAGATCACGTCAGAAAATTATAAACAGCACAAGGGAAAGGCTACCTCTTGAGTCTAGACAATCAGAGGAATGTAAAGTTACTGAGCCTCTTAGCTGCCATTCGCGTGTAAATGCTCATAAAGTAATCGATGTGCATATCACGGTCTCAGAAAGACAACGTTCAACAACGGAGGGACAACATGCGACAATGATGGGGCAATTTGCGACAACAGAGGGACAACATGCGACAATGATGGGGCCATGTGCGACAATGATGGGACAACGTGCGACAAGAGAGGGACAATATAAGACTACAGAGGTCGGGAAGGAATCTTTTACGCCCTATGATGAACACACAGAAATTCCGCTGCACGAGATTGGGAATGATTTTGCTGAAGACGAAGACAGTGATGACTTGCTGGAGAGTGATGCTCTAGATTCTGACAGAATACCTTCTGCAGACATTTTCAGAGTGCTTCATAAACTGAACCTGAGTACTTCTGCGATGAAACCTCCAACGCCTATAGATGACAGATCCAGGAGTAGAAGGGTTCAGTCTGCTGGACATGCCAGAAGAAAACCTCTTGTGACCAGGGGCGAGAAGCCTTTGGTGAAAAAAGGCAAGAGACCAGCTTCAGCGAAACAAGCTGAGAGAAGAAAGAATCAAAATAATGATTTCCACGATTCTTCGGAAAAATGCATCGCCTCGTCAGCATTCGGAAGAGCGGAGGGTTTGACAAAGCATACGAGTGAAAAAATCCCAGGATATTTCACCAAAGAGTATAAAAAAATATTGGAAGAAAAGAATGTTAGAAGCGAACAAATGGACAATGTGAAAACGGATGCAGCTTCATCTACCAGCAGCTTGTCTTTAGTACATGTGCCAAGGGATTTAACAGAAACCAGAATTGCCTTGAGTGACGACGAAAATGGTGGCCAACATATGCAAACTAGTTCCGATAGAAAAGAAGACAAGGTTTTTTCACAAATAACAAACAGTGAACCGTGTGGCCCAGATAATACTGAGTTCCCAAGGGAAAAGCAAGAAAATGATCTAAACAGAAAAAATTCTTCTCGGAGTTCCTTGTCAGGGGTGTTTGTAACAGTGGATCATAAAAGCGAACTGAGGAGTGTTTGTGATGTAGATGACAGCAGTTCTGGTGTGGAAACGATGTCTTGTGGTACGGATTGTTCTTCTTTTGAACGCTTTGGCGATGCGATGAATAAAAGTAGTTATAACAACAATCTACGTGAATGCAGACAAGACTACTATGGCGATAAGGGTGAAGATAACCTGTATTATGACATCATTGATGATGATGATGATGATGATGATGATGATGATGATGATGATGATGATGATGATAATGGTGTTGATAGTGGTGGAGGTGAAAGCTGTAATAAGAATTTCGATGATGATGCGAGCAATTTGGAGGTCGTAGCTAAACCGAAACATCTTTCTGACTCAAGGTTTGTATCTTTATGGAACGTTGAAATGTAAGTAATTCTAAGTGGCAAATAGTCATATGACAGCCTCAGGCGCAGCTAGACTGTTCGCAATGAGCTTTTTTCAGCTAAATACTTCAGCGCTTACTGATTCATTCAATCAGCGTCTCGATAAATGAGCCAAAAAATTCATACGCAAGAGAACGCAATTTACCAGAATACCTGCACTGAGAGAAGTGGTAAAGAAAAGTGCAGGGTTTTTACTTTTGTTTTGTCTTAATACCCTAGGGGTATTCAGATACCCTTCCGGCCAAAACGTAGTCAATACCACGGTGCTTTGGTTTTGCATTGCTAACCTTTGTGATTGGCTAAAATATCTCGTGCCACTTTATCAACCAATCAGAATTAAAACCAAAACCATTTGCTCGCACGCGTTTTCCCGCGCTTGGCGCCAGCTACATGCATTTGCTTCGAGTTCTGATTGGTTCATTGGATTGTTTTCCCCTGCTGTGATTTGCCAGAGTGATTACTTTGGTCTTGGTTTCACGGCACTCAGTTGAAAACCTCTCTAAGCTATGATGCACCTTTGTAGCTAGTCCGGTTATTCTTCGCAGAAGGGAAACTCATAACGAACACTGATTGTGATCCAATCGATAGCAAAAAATTGATGTGTTTGTAGTTTAAGTAGGCCGTGTCTATATATAGCTATTCGTTATCCTACACCAAGAGACAAACTTGCTTTAGGTACGCCTTGAACTTACTGGAACACTTTGCTTCTTAGATACCTTAAACAAAAGAAGAGCATCGCGCCATTTGCACCTGTATGCTTCAGCATCAACGCTCGGCCTCCTGAGGGATATTTATATTACTTTGCCTATGGACCTGATATGAACCCTAACAGGTGAGTATGTCTATGTATGTATGTCTAATTTTCATTTAAAAATACAAAGTTAAAATGTATAAACAGTCTAGATCCTTCAATTAAGACATGGCATTTGCTTAGCGGGTCATTGCAAGCATAAATGAGTTCTTTGCTCTGTAATGCAATCTGCAGTGCTTTTACATTTCTGTTACAACAACAAGGTTCCATTTTACAATAAAGATTCCTTGTTAACAATGAACTAACCTGTTTAACTAGTTTGTTTAACTTTACCCTCACTCGCTATTGCTAAACATGCATTTGTTCATATATTCAGTACCCAGCAATGAAGGTGGCATATACATATACCACTGCTCGCTTGCTAATTCAGAGTTAATGGCTCCTTTTTATTTTTTAAGGATGGCTATATACTTGCGGCGAGAGCCAAAAACGCGATTGTGGGGAATTTTGTTTGGTTTCCAACTCCTATTTAACAAGCGAGGTAAGTGTTTGTTTATTCACTGAAACGACAAATTGGAAAAATGCTGGGCTCCCAATCCTAAAAATATCAAAGAGATAAGGAGATACTTTGGATCTTTTGAAGCAGGGGGCGACTCAAGGGCGCTTCACATCGCGTTCCTTTTGAGGCTACGTGTATGTCACTTTTTTTTTTAACATGTTTGGTCAGAGCTGCGCCAAATCTGATAACTAAATACATTGTACCTTTGGCCATGTACATGAAATGCTCTGAGAATACCAAAAATATTCCGAAAGAAGGAGCAAACTATAATTATGTTTGAGACATTTTAGTTTTTTTTATTGCAAACAAGTATTTTGGCTTTTCAAAGGCATCCGAAAAATAGCTGATAAAACTTATTCTGTTACCTACCGTGACAGGCACATCTAAAGAGGCTGGTGGATTTCCCAATATACTGTTTAATCCAGAACATGCAGTCGAAGGATGCGTGTACGCCATTACAGTGACTGAACTCGCTATGTTGGATAATTGTATGGGTTATCCTAAGGTAAGTGACCAAGTGTCATTACTGTATTGTCTTCTAGTTCTGGCCAGCTTCATAGCTATGGCCAGCATCATAGCTCTGGCCAGCTTCATAGCTCTGACCAGCTTCGCTTTTAATTAGGCGCGCTCATTGCGTCCTCAAAAAAGCCGTTATGCTTGTACTTTTGGGTTTAAAAGTTTTACGAACTTTATCCTATGGGTGATATTGGTTTAATCTGTTCTTAACGTATTGCTGTTCCTATGTGAAAGAAATATCGGTTCATTGTCATCTTAGATCAAATTTCTTTTTTGATTCCTTTTTGTTTTTAGTAGTTACCCTGTGAATATAGTCGCCTCCCATCGCTCCCAGCCGCTAGGGGCGTTAATATTAGGCGACTGTGTTCGTAGGCTTTTCGTAGTCGCCAGTTTGATTTTCTCACTTATTCTCATGCATAAATTTGCAGCACTAATATATGTGATAAAAAAAGAGATGCGAAGAGGGCAATCCTTGACTCGTCGGCTACACCACAAGTATTAAGTTTCAATTCAATGCTCATAGTACTGTTTATAATATATGCGTGCATAAATTTGCAGCACTAATATATGTGAAAAAAAAAAAGAAAAAGATACTGGGCAGGAGGGCAATCCTTGACTCGTCGGCTACGCCACGTGTATTAAGTTTCAATTCAATGCTCATAGTACTGTTTATCATCTCCTTGTAGCATTACACTCATGCAGTGTTTCCTGTGTGGATGCTCAACAGCACCAGTCCCTCTCAACATGGTGTAGCACAGTTCTGTGTGCCAGCGGTTTTGTACGTCGCCCAAAACGAGTGGGTTATAAACGGTAATTTACTAGTTCATAATGTTTGATATAGCGAAGTGGCGATCACTATTTTCTTTAAGTATAACACGACCCCAACTGCTGTAATATATATAGATAGCCCAAGCCTAACAGCGTCGCACTTTGAACAAGCTTAACTAAGGTGAAACTTAACTAAGGTGAAAGGTTGGAAGCACAAGAATTAAGATTGACGAACGGGTTATTTTCAATTTTAGCAATTCTCAAAAACAGTATTACGCGACCGTCTGCACAGTACATTTTTATAGACCGTACAAAAGTTCACAAAAACAACTTTTATTTGTCTAGAATAAATAGTACCACTAGTTTCCGAATAAAATACAGTTTATGTTTGTCAAAAATTGCCCGAGAAATTGATTTGAAAATCAAAAATTGCAAAAATACACAAACATATTTGCATAAGGCGATGCGAGTGAAGATAGAACTGTACTATAAAATCAAGTCTTGTTTTGTTTACATAAAATCGCTTTTCAATCTATCTAATGAATGAACTAACACATAAAAATGGACAACACAATCTTCTTTCGAAAAAATTTATTCAAATCTCCATTAGTTTACGTTTAAAAGCAAAACGCGTACCATCTAATTATAGCTCGAGTTCAAGCTTTCTTCGATGAAATTCAAGAGATCGATACAACTAAATTTAGGCACGTTTTAAAATCAATTCGCCAAAACTAACAATAACACTAATAACAAGTCACTCACAGATTGATATCAACATAAATTCTCATCGAAAACTGTAATCTGTTTTACCTTTAAGTTCCTCGCTTGCTTGGAAATTCAAATCTCCGCTTCTGGTTCTGAAATCATCTCCCGCATTGATAAAAACGTAATACACGAAGTTCCTCGAAGCAAGATTTTATCCCTGAAAGCTCGTCTTTTTCCACTAAAGCGGCTTCTGAGTATACCTTAATTAGTATCCCTGTCTTGAGTAGCAAACCGCGAAAAAATGCAGGAAAATAACGAGTTTAATTCTCCGCTAGGCACAAGAAAACAACTAAAGTGTTTACCGAGCTCACGGCTGTGTGGCCGCGCGAAAAACAAAATTGCTAAGATCCCGGATGTTGTCCAACACGGGCGTCGGCGGGCAGACAACGCGCCCGCGAAACATTCCGCTAGCCATGACCATGAAAAATCACGGCGTAGGTTCTATGAGTATGGAGCTGCGCAGCCAGGCCTTCGGCCTGGCAAGTGCTCCGCTATAAAGGTTTAATGATTATCGTGTTTAATAAAGGCTGTCTATCAATTACGGACAGCAGAGCTCAGACGTGAACTTATCGCTGAATGGAAGAAAAGCTAATCATTTTATAAGTTAATCCTAAAGGGCTGTTCAAATATAACCTATTAAGCAATGCTTTCCTATGATACTGTTTATTATGCTTTGCAAGGTGGTCTGTAGATGAAATACTTAATTGTGACCATTCGAATGGAAGCTATTAAGCAGTACTTTTCTTTGGTACTGTTTATTGTGGCGTGCAAGGTGGTTTAACTCTAAAAAGACACCATCTCGGCTGAAATATCGTGTTTTCATGATCATGATTATGGCCAGGAGCTTGTTTAAGCTTGCTTAATTATATTAAAATAAGAAGAAAACATCGCCAAAAGTGATGAATGCAAAGAAATAGAAAACAAAATAACGACCTACAAAACTTAAAATTACATCCAAATAGAAACTTTGATTCCTTGACCGCCTGTCACGAAATCAAAATTGATGAACTGTAATCCACTTCCATCCTTGTAATCCTGCACTTTTTCTTCAAACTACTGCTTCTGTTTTGCTCTATAGAATCTTAACCAATTTCGTTGTATATTTGGTGGAATTTGGCGATATAACATGGAAATGTAGTAAACATCATTTGCTATTTCGGCGGGTCAATGTCCCTGTAAGGGATGTATGAAATACTAAAGTGTGACCATTCGTATAGAGCTGCACTTTTCTGTGATACTGTTTATGATGCTATACAGAGTGGTTCTAACGTTCATGTCTGTGGAAAAAAAATCTTTTAAGTTTGACCATTCAAGTGAAACCTCATGAACAGTACTTCACGATGGTTCTGTTTATTTTACTGTCCAAGGTGGTTCTAATATTACTTCTGATACTTGAGTATTATCATTGAAATGAAAGGTATTAAAGTCTATATGACAGTAATTTTTTTATTTGCTTGATCGAATCTACATGATGTCCTGATAAGAAAATGGAAAAAAAAAATTCGATATCGATTTTCCTTCTCCGCGTTTTAGCCGTCTAAACACGTGAAATTTCACTTCCGGTGTGTTACAAAACGTGCAAGAAAAAAGACTGGAAATAGTCCGCTGTGACGTCAATACGGGAATGCCGGTTTCTTGGTTCCTCACATTTTTTGGTGTGCCCTGAGGAAGAAACATGGTTCTGTCAAGGTGTGTTGTCTATGGTTGTAGCAACACGCACCAAAAAAAACGGAGGAACAGAGAAACCGCGACACTGGCATTCCCGTATTGACGTCACAGCGGACTATTTCCAGTCTTTCTTCTTGCGCGGTTTTATAACAAACCGGAAGTGAAATTTCACGTGTTTAGACGGCTAAAACGCGGAGAAGGAAAATCGATATCGAAAAATTTTTTTCCATTTTCTTATCAGGACATCATGTAGACTCGATCAAGCAAGTAAAAAAAAATCACTGTCATATACACTTTAAGTTTTCAATCGAGTGTAGTAAAACCAAAACCAAAGTAATTACTCTGGCCAATCACAATAGACGCAGACAATCCAACGAACCAATCAGAACTCGTAAGTAGGTAAGTTTTGATTGGTTTTGATTTTACTTCTGATTGGTTAAAAAAGTGGCGCAAGATATTTTGGCCAATCGCAAAGCGTAACAATGAAAAACCAAAGTAATTGCAAAATTACTTTCGACACTCGCTTGAAAACCACTCTTTGTAACAAAACGAGATTCGGAATTTTGTTTATTCACTCGGCCACTATTCTCATTTGTACAGAATCGTCCCAGAAGCTGGACTGCAGTTACAGTGTGAGCCAGTGTATGAAAGCCTCTGACATACTGACACCAAACTACGTCGAGTTCCTGTCAAGCCAAACTGCAAGCTAACACGCAACTAGTACAGCGGATTATCAGAACATGTGTTCCTGTCACCAGTATACACTGTACGATTAATCGTTGAATAGCCAAGCCAAACTAACACTGACAACTTGTGTTCCTATCACCAATTCGCGGTTAGCCAGCGCCTGGCCAGTCGTGCGTTTCTCATGAAGCTGCCGAAAACTTTTCGGGCTCAAACAGCGATGTTATCTGCAAAAACAAAGATCCAGTTTCTGTTGTTTTTGAAAGCTAAACGATAAAATCTTACGTTTACTGCACACGTTGGGCTGCTTTTCTGGCTAAAAACTTCAACACCATTCGTTAGAAACTGAATTTAAAAAAATAGCTTTCGGGCCCGAAATGTCTTCGGTGGCTTTGAGAAACGCACGTCAGGGCTGAACTTGCTTTATGTATTAGGCTTCATTATTCGTACTGAGTCGACAGTCTAGGCCTGGACACAAAAATCCCGAAAAATGCTCTCAAAAAGTCTATCCGGAATTTCCAAATTTTTTTAATCTAAAAATCCCTACAAAAATCCCTAAAAATCCAAAAAGTTTTCTAAAAATCTCCAAATATCACGCGAAGTTTTTAAAGCTAAACCTTACCTTACAAAAAGAAAATGACATACACATTTTGTTCGCTAACTAGAGCTTAATTCCATTGGAATGATGGGAAACATTAGAAAATGGAACGTCGCTGCAAGGGTGGATTGCAGCCACCAATGTCCAATTTGAAAATGGATGAAATTGTCATTTTGTCGGAGTTCTAAATAAAGCGGCAAAGAAAATAGAACAATTTTTCTTCAAAATCGTCTAAAAATCCCGTAAAAATCCATTTTTTTTTTCTAAAAATCCCCAAAATTTCTAAAAATCTTCTGATACGCTAAAAATTCTAAAAAATCCGGCATTTTGTGTCTAGGCCTAGCCGACACACAAGGTAGGTTCGAATACTAAAAGAGCATCCGCTTTCCAGAGAAAACATAAGAAACCTCAAGGCAACAACGTTGAAGTTACGGACGTCGCAACCGGCCACGATTGACACTACAGAAGTTATTAGTGATTAGAATGTTTTAATCGTGTTTGGTAGTTATATCGTTTTTCTTAAACTTATAACTTGCCTGCTGCTATCTTGACCTTATTTTATTTTATGGTGAATGATTTAAACCCAGACGTAGGTGTGATCGTCAAAGTATAGCAATAAAAGCTATAAATGTGTCTTCAGGGCAAAGTATGAGTAAAATATCTTGGTATGTCGCCATCAAAGCTCCCAAAATGGTGTCATGTGTGGTGTCATATTTTGTTTTCCATATCAACTGATGACTTACAGTTGTCGGTGTTGTTGGGGTGTCAGTAAAACGCGGGGTCGGGGTGGGATTAGGTCTAGGATTAGGTGTGGAATTAAATATAATCCCTTTACCTAATCCTAACACTATGCCTAATCCCATACCTAATCCTAGACCTTATCCCACCCCGACCTCGGCCCCGACCCCGAGTTTTACTGACACCCGTGTTGTTGATAATTTTGTTAAGAAGGCGCGTGTCTCTAGTTTGGAAATTTAAATGTATTGGTTTGTATAACGAGTGAACAACAACAAAAACAAATGATTACTTTAAAGTTACGAAGAATCTTGCTCTCAACTTGAAACTGTTCTTAAAACAGTTGGCGAGTTACTTAAAACTGTGCTTTCAAAGCATCCTGTATTCTGCTAATTTGTTCATAACAAAGCAAAAACCTTTGTTTAAAAATGTAGATATTATGTATTTATTAAAACCAATAATGAAAAAGTTATGTTGCCTGTTGCGTCGCTTTTATCTCCTATATTAACTTAAAGTTAATATTTAACTTACAGGAGAATATTGTTGGCTCAATTGCATGCTTTCTTTGTCGATCCATGGTACGAAATCTGTTAGAAACTATAACTAGATTCTTTTTTGATCTGTTGATAATTCAGAATCGGTGTAGTGTGTGGTTTCGCGTTCGAACGGTCCAGGTTTGAATCCGCCTGAACGGAGTTTTCTATGTTCTTTGCCTTTGCCACAGTATTCTAATACAAGCATTCATTTGTCAAAGGTCGGGACGTCATTTTAAGTTGCGATGATTTGTTACTTTATTTAACATTTTGTGTAGCGGGCACTGCTACGTAACAATATATTATCTATCTCACGTTGGGGTTTTATTGCATGCAGAAAAATTTGAAAATTTTTGCTGTCGAGTCTGCCAAATGGCCGCCCCTATTGCTTTTTTCAGGGGCTCACTTCGCCGGAAACTTTCGAACGCGTCTCCATAATCTTTGATTACTGCTGGTATTAAACGTGTGCGAGATAGCTCCCACTTGCCAAGATAACGGTTGCTCTGAACTCCGAAAAGATGAATCAGATTTCCAAGCCGCTATTGTCAAAAGACAAGAGTGCGCTGTCAGTTATCACAAACATACAGAAAAAAAAAAGCCCAAATGGGAAAAGAAAAAACAAATATATCAATTTCCTGCTTAAAATCCAACCTTTCAAGGCGGTTCTGGAAAAAACTAAATGTTTTTGTGATTAAATCCTGTCTGCTCGTGATCGAGCAAACAAATGAACTGAAACAATATGGTCTGTTCTCCTTACAGCCAACGATATTTGTCGAGCTCAGGGACGGACCATTAGAAAAGTGATGTGCGGGGGGGGGGGGGGGGGGGGGTGGGTGGGAACTTTGGGAGAGGCAAGAAATTTTTTTTTGTCCACCTAAGGTGGAAATTTTTTTTTTTTTTTAACTCGATGGCTGGAATATTTTTTTTTAATAGTTTATTTTTTAATTGTCCTTGGGCAGATTTTTTTTTTTTGGCGATAATGCGTGGGAATATATTTTTTTTCTTAATAATTTACTGGGAAATTTTTTTTTTTTTTGCTTTTGCCCCACCCCACCCCCCCCCCCCCCCACCCCATCACTTTTCTAATGGTCCATCCCTAACTTTAATATATTGTCAGAATGTGCCCCACTTTCCCGCCAACAGAGCTTTGATCATTGATTGGTTTGATATTTTATATTAGTAAATTTTTACCTCTCGATAATGATTTTCTAGATTTCTGATTGGTCCAACCGCTACCGATCTGAGTCGTTATTGGTTAATTTGCCCAAATATGGAAAAATGATGACGAATTACGCGAAAAAAAAACCGTCGCGGAAAAAAAATATGGCGACATTCGGGGAGCACGTTGTGCACGTGCACGTGGCGGGCAAATCTTTCCTCGTCCACAATAAAATTTCCACAATTCTAATGTTCAAATCCATAACCATTTCGGCTAGTCCGATTAAAACCTATTTTTGAAGGAAACTACTTTGAAAGAAACATTCTTCTCGATCTCGCCGCTTGTTAGCATTTACTCGCTTTCAATTTGCGAAGCGGTCATGTGACACTTGTTCACTGACGTGAGAGTCATGTATTTTTTTGAAACGGAAATATTTTTTTTCCAATTTCCAGTTATTTGAGTGTTTGAAAATTTACTAAAACAGTTATTCATATTCGGCTCGTCCTCGATGAATAACTATTAAATATCAATGTAGAGAATCGCCTTTGAGCTTTGTTTTAAAAATGTCAATATGGATTTCTGTAAATTCTTCTCGTCCTATATCCTAAGTACTAATATATATAGATAGCCCAAGCCTAACAGCGTCGCACTTTGAACAAGCTTAACTAAGGTGAAACTTAACTAAGGTGAAAGGTTGGAAGCACAAGAATTATTAAGATTGATGAACGGCCTATTATCAATTTTAGCAATTCTCAAAAACAGTATTACGCGACCGTCTGCACAGTACATTTTTATAGACCGTACAAAAGTTCACAAAAACAACTTTTCTCTGTCTAGAATAACTAGTACCACTAGTTTCCGAATAAAATACAGTTTATCTTTGGCTGTTCCGAAAGTGCGGAGTGCGGAGTGCGGAGTGCGGAGTGAAAAAAAAAATACTAAATAAAGTGAAAAAAAAAAACTAAATGGAGTGAAAAGAAAAATCTCTAAATTTAAGTGGAATGCTGCTTATTTTACCCTAAATAAAAAAGGAGCGATTTTCTTTATATTTTGTTTTTAGGATAACATTCGATAACAGTTACAGACAAATTTCAAATTTAAAAGAAATAATAACAGAAAAGAACAAACATTTGCGCGACCATTGCCGATTGAGTTGTTTTTTATTGATATTTTACTGTTAATCCACGCCACTGTTGTCAAATATGCAAATGTTTGGTAAGAACGGTAGAACGCTTTCCACAGTTGTCGCATCTGGATTGGATAGAAAATTCAACAGAAGATTTCTCAATTCAGCGAAATGATGTCGAATTAACTAGAAGGCATTCAGAATAAACAAGTTAAACAGTATACATGCCTATTCTCCGACAGTCTTATTATAAAAACAGGGTCATTAATAAACCATTCAAAGTCACTTCACCTAAAGAAAAACAAAGCCATTCAAAGTCAGCCAGCAAGTAAAAAGAGGAATGAACGCAAAAAAATCAAGCACAAAAAAAAATTAATACACGTTTAGAGAAAAACAAAAAAAAACACATCAAAAACCTCTCTGATAAAGAACTTACAAATGATCAGATCAATTTACTAGGAAGAGGTTTAAAATATATTCCTACACCCGTGACAAACGAAATACAAATTAAAAGGTAACTCTTGCGTGACTTCCATCAGTTCGCAAGAAGAATGCGTCTACAATACTTTTTTCACGGGGAAAACAAAAAACCTCACCCTTTCCACGTTAAATCTTCGTGGAATCCACCAGTGCAACCATCCGTTGCCGGCTTGAAAGCTATTTAGAAGAGGTTAAAACTCAGCTCGCGGAAATACAAATCGTAAAACCTAGAAATAATCTCAATCCCGCTGAGCGTGAGGCACTCAAAACCTTTAAACGTGACACCGAAATCAACCTTAAAAAGGCTGACAAAGGAACAACTACTGTGGTTCTAAACACGGAAGATAAAATGAAAGAAGGCCAAAACCTATTAGATAACGAAAAACAGTACAGACCTCTTCCAGAACCCATGGTTAAAGAAACATATTTCAACAACTAATTGACGAACTCTATTATGGAAATAACAGATGAAATGACTAAAAAGTTTCTGTCAAACACTGACCCGCCTCGTATCCCAATATTTTACACCCTCACAAAGATACACAAACCGACCCTTTGTCGGAAGACCAATTATATCAGGGTGTGATGGCCCAACAGAGAAACTATCATCACTCGTTGACAAACTCATTCAGCCGATAGCACAACAACAAGAGTCATATCTCAAAGATACGACTCATTTCATCAAGTTCGTAGAACAAACGAAAGTCCCAGGAAACACAATCCTTGTTTCTATTGACGTAACGAGCCTATATACGAATATCCCACAAGAGGAGGGAATCAATATAGTATGCAAGGCCTGTGACGCCTTTCACAAAAATGAACCTCCTATTCCTACACGACTACTTCAAAAAGCGCTCAGACTTATCTTAACAGAGAACTCATTCCATTTTAATGGAAAAACTACCTTCAAAGTCACGTAACTGCCATGGGCACCAAAATGGCAGTCGCTTTTGCAAACATTTTCATGGCAAAGGTAGAAACAGAAATCATAAGTCAAAGTGCTTTAAAACCGCTCGTTTGGAATTAACGTTTTTTGACGACATTTTTTCCCTTTGGGACACAAGCAAAGGAGAAATACTACGGTTCATTGAGTGCAAACAAACATCATACAAGCATAAAATTTACGGCTGAGATATCCGAAACAGAAATATGCTTCTTGGACACTAACGTTTACAAAGGCGAGAGATTCATAGCTGAATCGGTACTCGATGTACGCACCCACCCATTATTCTACATGCCACCCATCTGGAGTCAAAAAAAGGCTTCATCAAAGGAAAAGCTCTCAGACTTCTCAGAACTAACTCTTCAAAAACATTATTTCAAGAGAACATAAATAACTTCAAAACACATCTACTTGAAAGAGGTTACCCAGAGAATTGTTCAAAGGGTCCTCTCAGAAGTGACTTTTGAAGACAGAAATAAAGCGCTCCAACAAAAACAAAAAGAAGACAAGTAAATCCTGCCTTTTGTAACGAAATATCATCCATCACTGCCTAACTTAAAACAGATCCTCATGAAATACTGGCATCTTATAAAACAGCAGCCATTACTAAACGAAATATACGAAGAACCGCCCCTAATATCATACAAAAGGGGACGTTCTCTAAAAGATATACTCGTACGAGCTGACCTTCTTAAAGGCTAAAACACGCGCGTGGGAGTCGCGTAGGCATGCCACTCTATATTACACTTTAAACTCGAATAAAATACACATTGAACCACAAATTTATTGACAACAGCGGCGTGGATTAAAAACAACTCAATCGGCAGTGGCCACGCTTTCGTCACGCTGTTTAGTGGCTGCGTAAATGTTTGTTGTTTTCTATAATTTTTTTTCTTTTAAATTTAAAATTTGTCTGTAACTGTTATCGAATGTTAGTTACCCTAAAAACAAAATATAAAAAGAAATCGTTCCTTTTTTTATCAGTTTAGGGTAAAATTATAAGCAGCATTCCACTTAAATTTAGTGATTTTTATTTTCACTCCATTTAGTAATTTTTTTTTTTCACTCCGCACTCCGCACTCCGCACTCCGCACTCCGCATTTTCGGAACAGCCGTTTATCTTTGTCAAAAATTGCCCGAGAAACTGATTTGAAAATCAAAAATTGCAAAAATACACAAAAATATTTGCATAGGGCGATGCGAGTGAAGATAGAACTGTACTATAAAATCAAAGTCTTGTTTTGTTTACATAAAATCGCTTTTCAATCTATCTAATGAATGAACAAACACATAAAAATGGACAACACAATCTTCTTTCGAAAACATTTATTCAAATCTCCATTAGTTTACGTTTAAAAGCAAAACGCGTACCATTAAATTATAGCTCATCGAGTTCAAGCTTTCTTCGATGAAATTCAAAAGATCGATACAACTGAATTTAAGCACGTTTTAAAATAAATTCTCCAAAACTAACAATAACACTAATAAAAAGTAACTCACAGATTGATATCAACATAAATTCTCATCGAAAACTGTAATCTGTTTTACCTTTAAGTCCCTTGCTTGCTTGGAAATTCAAATCTCCGCTTCTGGTTCTGAAATCCGTAACATCTCCCGCATTGATAAAAACGTAATACATGAAGTTCCTCGAAGCAAGATTTTATCCCTGAAAGCTCGTCTTTTTCCACTAAAGCGGCTTCTGAGTATACCTTAATTAGTATCCCTGTCTTGAGTAGCAAACCGCGAAAAAATGCAGGAAAATAACGACTTTAAGGCCCCGTCGACACGTATCCGGATATTTTTGGATCCTTCCGTCCACACGTATTCCGGCAAATTCGGGCAAATACGATTCGAATACGCTGCGCGTGGACGCGAATATTTTCTAATCCGTAACAAAAAAGTTGCGGATTCAAAAATATCCGGATACGTGTGGAAGATTCCTATATTAATATTGACGAGATTATCTCTAAAGTTAAATCAAAAAGTAATTAATTAATATTTTCACAATTCTTTTTTTATATCAATCACTTGTTTCTTCTTTTTTTTTTCCTTTTTTTTCTCTTTTTTTCTTCTATTGTTTGATCCTTTCTTTTTATTTCAACAAATTGGTGTGTGTAGCGATTTCTAATCATGTAATTAATTTCACTGGCCTGCCAAGATTAGCTTTTGCTACCTGCAGGCCAGTATTATAAATTCTATAATAACTAACTAATAAAGATTTTTGTTGTTGTTGTTGTTGTTGTTGTTGACGGGGCCTAATTTAAACCGTTTTCTCCGCTCAGTAAACACAGCAAAACATCAAAGTGTTGCTGACGTGACATTCGGCCGTGTAACCGCGCGAAAAAAAGCCTTGCTTTGGTTTCAACATGACGTCGTACGCGCATGTTTTGCGACGTCATACGCGCCCGCGAGCTAGCCCTGCGCAACGTAGCCCGGTCCTGCGTGACGGAGGGCACACGCGCGCCCGCGAAACATTCCGCTAGCCATGACCATGAAAAATGACGGCATAGGTTCTATGAGTATGGGGCTGCGCAGCCAGGCCTTCGGCCTGGCAAGTGCTACGCTATTAAAACTTTCAGCAAGAGAAACTGCTGCAAACCTGGGATAGACGCAAGTTTATTGGTTATTGCAATTTCCACGTTTTCCCGAAAAATTTGAATTTTTAGTAAAATCCAAGATGGCGGCCATCTTGGCGGCCATTTTGGATGACGTCACGGACCCCCAGTAGCGTCTCAACCCATAATATTTACCTTATCTTGTGAAGCACATCGCGGGCTATCTATTAGATGCAAAATATTTCCGAAATATTGCAACATCGCAAAAACCCCTTTGTACCTCGGTGGGGGTATACGTTTGCGTGTAAGTCCGAGGGTTAACTCTCATCAATTCTCGTGCGCTCTCCTCGTACATCGACTCTGAGGATTTTTCGTAGGCCTCTGTACGCTGTCCTAAACTGTCATGCACTCACTTCATTTCTTATTTATTCTCGTCAATCCACTTGTGCGCTCTCCTCGTTCGCCGTCGTCGACTCTAAGGCTTTTACATCGGCCTTCGAACTATCACGCGCTCTCGTCATTTCTTATTCTCTCTCGTCAATTTTGATAAGTTCCCGTCACTTCTCATGCAGTATCGTCGCACGTCTTACATTCTCGTCAACTCTCATGCATTGCACTCTCGTTGGCCTCGCGCGTTGCTATCAATTGCTTTGCCTCTCGTAAACCCTTGTGCGCTTTTATCAATTCTCATGTTCTCAGGTCAACTCTCTCTTGATATGTTTCTTCAATTTCTGATAATTTCTCTTGTGTTCTCGTCTCTTCAACTTGTGAAATCTCAAACCTTTGTATGCTCCCATCAACTCTCACGCGCTCTTGTGAGGCCCTGTACTTTTATTTACGCTCTCGTTAACGTTCGTACTTTCTCATGAACTGTCATTTTTTTTAGTTTAACAATACTGTTATTGACCAAAAAAACAAATTTTACATTGCAAGTTACATTAAGTTGCTGTATTAAAGAAAAGGACTACATGTAGTAGAGATGATACTATCACAATATACTAGTCATAATTATAACAATAATAATTAGGTGATAGTTGTTTCAATGAGCTTTTTTCAATTCTTCACGCTACATGTACCATGTGTTCTTGTCAACCCTCGTTGGTTATCATGTACTTTCGTAACTGACTCTCGTACACTATCATGGAATCATGTCAACTCTCATACGTAGTCATGCACTTCCGTCAACTCTCGTACGCTGTTATGCACTCTCGCTAACTCTCAAACGCTGTCGTGCATTTTCATCAACTCTTGACCGCTGTCGTGCGCTCCTGCCAACAGCGTGTATACGTTCTTATGCGCGGGTTTCGACAACGGCCCTGCAGTAACAGATACATGTACACTAGAGTGAATTCAAATTGGAGAATTGGAAGTAAAAATTCATCAAGTCATTTTCCAAAAATTAGCAACGATCGCCAAAGTATCGGGGAAAATTAATTAATCTTGCGAGCATACCTGTTGCTTGACTCTCTTTATACACGTCAAAACAATCAATGTTTTCAGTTTAAACGAATAGAAAACAGTTTCATAGAATTCAGTTCCGTTTTAAATTAAATTACCAATAGAGAAGTCCAACTGACCCACATACCTACTTACGTCTTCGAACGCATTACTCAGTTAAACATTGCATTGCATCGCATTATAGGAAAAGACTTGCAGGAGAGAGATAGTCCAAAGGGAAATTCTATTTATTTGTACGCTGTTGTGACACTCCCATCAACCCAAGTTGTAATTATATATGGTGCCATAAATGATAACAGTCGAGGAGTTGTTCATTGACTGCCATAAAACCTCAAACCTCTATACAGTGGCGGAAGGGACGAAATTTTTGTTCAGACTCTAGCATTTTCATTGCCCCCCCCCCCCCCCCCCCCCCCTATGGAGTCTGGATCTGCCAATGTCCGTATGTAATATACAATGGTCACCCTGGGAACCGCTGTAGAGAGGTAACAATTGTTGGGGCGTGGCCGTTGTAGGAAGGTTTGGATAATACAAAGTGAAAAATCGACGCACGTTATGGAGAAAATAAAACATGGCTGTTGTAGGGAAGTGGCCCATACTTGCAAAGTAAGGCCGTTGTAGAGAGGTGGAGGTTCAAAATTATTATCATTTGTAGTATAGTTCGAGTAGGGCACTGCACTGTATCTACAGTTATTTTCTACAATAAGAAACAGTCTGTACAGCGTAATCGGTTTTTATTTTTTTAGATAATTTCTAGAATAGTTGCTTTAATTGTATAAATATATTAAGATGAAATTTGTTTTACTTTATAATTTAATTGCTTTGTTACTGTGAAATCAACATAACATTAATTGTCATTGACTGGTTTCTTATCTTTATTTGATTTCCAAGCTTGGGTTGAACGTTCATACACTAGCACTGGAGACGTGCACAGAGCCGAATATATTATTTCCAACTATAATAACCAGTTCTCTCATTTGACTTTTGAGCACTGCCATTTCACGAGAGAGGTCTTGGTAACGGTTAGTTTGGTTGCCAAGCCTGCCACCGTGAGAAAACTGTGGCGATGACGAAGAAGAAGAAGTACCATTTAAGTAGGATTCCTGTTTTGAGAAAACAATAGAAAACAGTGCGATTCAATAAAATTCTTAAACCTATAGAGACAACCAAATCACGGCAATTTTGTTAATCAAGAGGGGCATTAGCATTCAGAGAATTTTAAGTTTGATTTCAAGGAGCTTAAAAAAGCGCACCTGTAGATCAAAGGAAACTGATAAGAACAGGTACAATTTCATAATAGCGCCATTTGTTATCCTGTTGAAGTGGGGGTTATACGGCACTATAGTTTTAATGCCGAAAAGCTATTGAACAGTACCTTCCAATGGCGTTGTTAGCTGTTTCTACAGTTTACTTGAAGGAAATTTGGGAGTTCCTCTCCCTTTTCTTTTTATAATTTTAAGCGCAAGTAGATTTGACATTGAAAGGGTTTTAAAGAAAAGCCTGGTTTTCACTAGCGAGTGATGTAAGAATAAGCGAAAACATACACTTATATCCAGAAATGCACGTAACTCGGACCTTGGACACTTCATATTACACACAATTATTTGTAATTTCCATATGACTTCATGTTTGGCAGAATTGCTTGTGTTTAGGTGAGAATTAGGTCTAGGGGACACTTCATGATGTCTATCATAAAGTTCATGAATCTCATTAGCGTGCATTTCTGGACATACCTCAAAACATAACAATTTGCGTCAAGTAAAAACGAACATTGGCATAAGCGTAAGATTGAACCTTATGTTTATGCTTGCGCTTATGCTTATGTCTTGCCCGTTTTCACTGGACAAAGCGCTGTGATGCTTTCACTTATGGGTTTTTACTTATGTCGCTAGGGATAACCAGGCATAAGTCGACAAAAGTGAATGCAGTGAACTAATTGAAATACATACCGCCATTTCCATGCCAGTAATGAGCCCGCCCATGAGACGGATGCCATCTTGCAAGCACAGGTCAAACTGTGGACCTGTCATCGAACTTGGGATTTGACCAAATAATAAAGAGTAAATTTTAACATGACTCAAGTCGAATGTTAACCTTTGGAGTACCTGTTGGGAAAGGAGTTTCGTGACTCTTTTTTACCAGAAGATAACTCAGGAGTAAAATATAGATTTTTAATCAAGTGTCGGAAATAATTTTACGATATGGGATTGCTTTGGTATTGCATAAAAAAATCTCCCGCCATTTTCTTAACCAATCAGAATTAAAATGAAAACTAATTATAATCTTGCTTGCTCTCACTCGTTTTTCCCCGCTTGGGCTCTGGTTGCATGTATTTGCTTCAGAGTTCTGATTGGTTGATTGGTTTGTCTGCATCTGTTGTGATTGGCCAGAGTGATTACTTTGGTTTTAGTTTTACGACACTTGCAGTTGAAAAACCGTTGTAATAACATCACCAATAACGTTATGTTTAAATCATCCAGTGTACATAAATACTGTTTTTACCGGTTGAAACACTTACCGTCACACCCGAGGATGAAATGTTTGAACTTGCCATTGAGCTGTTAAACGTGATACTTTCCTGCGGGTTCCGACAACAAAACCGATCAGTGTTCGGTCGAAGATAAATATATAAGAGAAGTTATGCCAGATACGAGATAAATAGACACCTTTATTTCACCAGGGTAATCCCTTCAGTGTATATACTGCTATCAATGGGAGCCCTAATATAAAATTTTACAAACAAAAAATAACGTTTATGTAGTAAAAATATAGTAATATATAGTAGTAATTCATCAAAACAGTAATATTAAACTATTTTCCGAGTCTTTTAAAATTGGAGCAGCCATTATAATAAAATGATCGCTTGGCTACTTTAGTTCTCACTTTCGGCAGATGTTGCAAGTTACTCTGTCTACAAAACGTCATCCCGTCTAGTTTGCGAACTAACTCGGCTTCAAGTCGTTGCATAATGAATTGAATGTCAGATTCCAGGCCTTATAAAGATCGGTATAGAACTAGATAGACAAATTCGGCTAACGCATTGTTGTACCCAATTCAAATCTTTTGGGATTAGGACTCTTTGTTCGTCATATTTCCATATCAATGAAGCATTGACATGGAAATTAAATGGAAATTTTGTGAACAAAGAATCTTATTCCCAGAAGGTTTGAATTGGGTACAACAATGCGTTAGCCGAATTTGTCTATTACATAAAAGGCTACATAAAAAGTGGAATAGTTCTCTTACCAATCAATTGGTTTACACCCGTAAAACAAGTGAATTTCTCTGAGGAAGAAAAAGGCGTTGGCTCAGCTATTGAAAGTGGGGACCATGCTGGCTTATATTAAGTTGCCTTCATAGTAAAAATCTGTTTTAGCGTGGTTGTCGTTGTGTTTTGTACACGGTTTACTTACAAACTTCTCCAGAGTTGTATTGAGATGTCTTGTTAGGTTAGCACACCAGTCATCAAGAACCTGAACAGGTGATGATGCCGCGCCTCCTTGTAACGACCCCACAGCTACAACGTCCACGACGGACCTACGACCTCTCACAATCGATGAATGGGTGTATGGACATAGAAAAATTGCTATTAAAAACGCAATGGCTGTCGCCTTGATATTGATATTTCCTGCAATGGTAGTCAATGAATGAATGAATGAATGAATGAATCAGTCAATCAATCAATCAATCAATCAAACAATCAAGCAATGAATCAATCAATAAATCAGTCAGTCAATCAAGCAAGTCAAGCAAGCAAGCAACCAAACAATCAATGGGGTAATAGAGAGCTTAAGCAACCACAACGGTGACGGCAGCGAGAACGGCACAAAACAATAGGATTAATGAGCGAAAACAATGCCTCTCCACGTGTTGCACGTGCGTTTTACATTTAGGTACATTTCTTTGCCGTTCCCTGCAAAACAACAACGTCAAATGATCAAATTATGGGTTTTATGGAGAACGTGAACACGCGACGGTTAATTTTCCTTTCTCCATTTGAACTGGTAAGCCATTCCTTCAAATTTAGCTCCTGGACAATCCAGACACATTAGACAAACTAAACAAATTGGTACAACTGCAAAGTAGTTTAAAAAAGCGCGAATCCTTTTTTCAAGTGACGTTTTTCATGGCGTTGCCGTCGTCGTTGCTTAAGTTCTCTAATAAGTCATTTTCTCCTTTAGCCAATATATCAATCAATCAATCTCCATCCATCCATCCATCCATCCACCCATCCACCCATCCATCCATCCATCTAATCAATCAATCAATCAATCAATCAATCAATCAATCAATCAATCAATCAATCAATCAATCAATCAATCAATCAATCAATCAATCAATCAATCAATCAATCGATCAATTAATCAATTAATCAATCAATCAAGCACTCAATCAATTAATTAATCAATCAATGGTTCATTTATTTATTTATTTATTTATTTATTCATTCATTCAACCAACCAATGAATGAATGAATTTATCAATCAATCAATCAATCAATCAATCAATCAATCAACAATCAATCCATTCTATCTTAATCTCAACAATGCGATGCCCGATAAGCATTCAAATTTGCATGGTCACATATGGTTTTCAAATAAAATGTAATTCCATTGCCATTTCTATCGTTGGTATTGTTATGAGTACAAACTAATGTAGAAGCAGTTCAATTTGGATCCCTTGTAAGTTTTTGGCTGAAATTTATGCCGAAAATGAAATATCGTTTATCGCTACGGGTACAATAATTTTATCGTGTGTACGCGTGTTTCTAATAAACCTTAGTACCAATAAAGTCAATTAAACGAAATAATTGCAAGTACAAGTACTTTGTACGGCTTTTACGATCACTTATTGTAGTGTGTGTTTGTAATGACTTTGCGATCCTTCGCCGGCGATCGCTGGATCCTCATTAAAAATGACAGGCGTGCACTTTCCGCGGTGTAGTTCATCTATTTATATTTACAACATCATTTGAATTGAAATACTTTTCTGTTTTGTTGGTCTTGCTGCAAGTTCATTTTTTGATAGAAGCTTCTTTAATTTCGGTTCCAAAATCGTTTATGGACCTCATACCTGGCCTAAAATTCAACTTTCAAAGCTCACTTATAGTATGTGTTTATGAAACATCGATCATTAACGACCCTTTTGATAGGCGCGTTCTTTCCACTGTATAGTTCTATCTATCGGTACAACATGATTTGAATTTAAATTATTTTCTGTTTTGTGTTCTTGGCTGCAAGTTTCTTTTGTAATGGAGCTACTTTTAGTTTGGTTCCAAAACCCAAAACAATTGGACTCCATACCTGTTATGATTTGGGTGTGGACCATTCTTGACTTATATAATCCGAATAACCAACGAAACACGGCGCTGAGTTTCCAAGTACCGTACTGAGCTATTTTATGATTTTCACGGTTAGTGGACCGCGTTTATATAGCACTGTTATTTAATTAATGGATGAAATCATCTTCGCAGATTTAGAAAATGAAAGATAGATGACACATTTCAATCATTTTAATCAAAATGCAACAAGAAACAGAGGGAGATATTGATTATGTATTTCGTGAAGGGTTTTTTTATTTGCTTTACGACAGCATTCCCGTTTCTAAATTGACTATTTATGGTAATTCAAAACCCCTCTAAGTGGAAATCAAGGAAACGACTGACGGTAAACTTAGAAGAAAAAGGTGTGATTTCACTGATCTAGCACTTCAGGTCATCATACTTTGTGTCAGTTTTTCCACGGACGCTTTCAATTAAAAACTGGAATCTCCAAGTTTAAACAACAAAACTTAAGTTACTCATATTGAACAAAAATGATGTTCGACTTGTGGGAAGTTGTTCGTGTTGTAAATCGACTGTTTTCCACACTCGACTTCCTATTTTAGTCAGGAAGAAATATTGAACACCACCGTTCAAACATCCGCACCATTTCAACCGATAAAATCAATCTTCAAACCCTCAGTGCATAGTTGTTTTTTCCCTAGTATAAAGGCGGAAGTAAAGGATAACGTCGTCAAAACGTTGATTTGTTCGAATAAATTATGCAAATTGCTGGACATGAACAACGCGCGGATATCACTAAATAATCATAAACTAAATTTGTAACAATTTGCTTTCAAACAGCTGACTGGGCTGGAAGGGAAAGATGCTCGGGACATTAGAAATTTGTTTTTATTAGTCGCATTATACCAGTGACGTAACAAATGATGACACACTCAGAAATTTCCAAACGCCATGTCCGTGTATGGGCACGATGACAAAATAAAATTGTCCCTCAGAAGAAGAATTGTAAATAACCAAACGAATTAATTGAGAAATTTTCCAATCAGGCAGACCTTATAAACCAATTCTGCCCGAACGAACTCTTTGAATTTCGTTTCATTTTGTGAATATGCACATTAGTCATACTAAGCAATTCAAATTTATGAATAGATAAATATATTGCATTGTTTCAGCATTTGTGATTATTATCTTTGAGATGGTATTTTCACTTTTAACACCCTTTCTTTAAACCACATTACAGACGAGCAAGTTTTCTATGGCAAGTGTCTGTGACAAGTTTTATTTTTCGTGAGTACGAATAACAAGTTTTCTTTGAAAAGTTTTGTCTTGACAAGTTTTAATTACCCGTGTGAACGAATAAACAAGTTATCTTTGAAAAGTTTTCTTTGCAGCCAGCAAAACAATTGTACAGCGGACGAAGAAAACACAACTTAACGTCATTTTATTCGTTGACCATGGCTTACTTACATCGGCTAACATGTATTTTATAACAAGGGAGAAATGGCATGGCAAGATCAATACCAGGAACTTCAGCTCTCATGAGCTCAAGAACCTCTTTGTAGTCAGTCTTTTTTAATTCTATTTCTATAGGATTCTGCATTTGTATTCCACAAACTTTCTCTTGTTCGAAGGTATTCTAGTAGAAGCTAGCGATGTGGCAGAATCGGTCCAATGAACAGTTTTAGCTGCCATGTTGTTATCCGCCAAGCGCGCGAGGGATTTCGCAACGATTCTTATCAAGTTTTGTTGAGCATACAGACAAGCACTGAAGTTTTGTAATTTATCAAGTTTTTCTATGACAAGTTGCCTGGTTCAAAAGCTAGCATGCCAGCTTTTGAACAAGTGCATTTGACAAGGAAAATCTTGACAAGTTTTTATTTACACACGAGCAAGTAAAACTTGTCCAGGCAAAACTTGTCATAGAAAACTTGCTCGTCTGTAACGTGCTTACAGCCATGCTCCGTCACGCGTGACCAGTGTTTTTGAAAATTGAATGGAGTTTTCAAGAACACGCGTCGGTTTTGAAAATTCATTCCGAGATTCGGAATTCCCGTGAGAATTTTACCGCATTTTCGGAACTAAAGAGCAACAAAATATCATTTCGTTTGAAATGTTACATATCCGAACAATTTTAGTTTTTTTTTATGCGTGCAGCGAAGTTATTTTCCGTTAATCCGTGACTTTCAAAGTGTTTTCCACAGAGATCTTCAAGGTTTCATTCAAATCTCGGACGTTACAAATAAATATTCAAATGTTCATTTCATTCTCTAGATTACTGGTCATGCGTGACGGAGCATGGCTGTAACAACTAGAACAACGTTTGAGCTAATTAAGTAACTATGTTACTATTATGCCAAGAAATTAATATCCGCTTAAATTCAAGCTTTTAATTTTCCTTCATCTTAAAATCGTAACACAAGTGAAATTCAACATAGGTTGTTCTCTGCGGCCGTTCGAGGAAATTTCCATGGTTACGAAAAATAATAAACACTTTTTCTCCTCCTGCCTTAACTACGTTTAACTGACACAAGTGTCCACTTGTTGCACTTCCTTATGAGCAACGATGCTCGATCACTAAGTGTCAGCGTTCCTTTTGGTTGTTTTGCTTCTCTCTTTCTGTCCATAAAGACTCAGAAAACATGTTATCTTTACTTAATTATCGTCTTTTTACTTTACGCAATAGCTGTATTCTGTATGCAAATGAATCTTCAGTGATCATAAATTGAATGAAATAATCAATCACTAGAAACTAGTTTGATAACCCGATCCCCCAATATTAATAAGCCCTTCTTTTCGATCGCTTCGATAATTCGATTTCCCAATAATAAGAAAATCTGTTCTAATTCGAACGCTATACAATTTCTCCCAGTTATATCCCAGGATTTTCACCCTCGACCACGAACTCTCGTTTATCTCGAACAGTTTTTTTGTTGTCCCCAAGTGATGGTTCTAGTTATCGGGATTCTATTTCATGATGAAAACCGACACTACTGTTTTAAAACCGGGCGTACTGTATACCAGAGCAAATCACGCTTAATGCCCCAAACGCAAAGCGGAAGTCAGCAGAAATCAAGCGGGACTTTTTTTGGCTGAAATTGTCTTTTTTATGTTCGACGTTATGAGAGCAATATAACATCAATTAAACCCACGATATTCGCAACCATAATACTAATAAAATCTTACTGATAATAGATAGCGTAAATTGAATGAAAGTTTTGGTTCTAATTGACTAAATAACAAGAATTTAACGATTGAAGTTTGATCGCTAATGAAGCTTCGGTTGTGTAACGGAAGTGGAAATTATAATTACTTACTAATAATACTAAATTATGAATTATTGAAACCCACTGGCTTGTTCATGGGTGACACTGGTGTTGTTTTCGTGATTTTCTAACGCTTAAATCAAAGAATTGGACCTAAATAAACGATCTGTAAATATAATTCATTACATGGACGCAATTGAACGACCAATGAATGGAATTCAGTATCGTTATTTGATCATACTTTCGGTTTAATAAGCGGAATATCATATTGCAACCCGTTTATTAAGAAAAATATCAAATTTCACTCACTTCGAAGCCATTTTATTCAATTAAACTGTTAAAAGCGAATTTATTGCAATTAGAGAGGCTAAAACAAAAAAAACTCCCTATATGGTGGCTATGCAGGTCGCCATGAAAACATGTAAACAGGACATTTCTCTGATGACGGTCAATGGGGAAAAAAGTAAATCAGGACTTATGAACCAAATTTGAGGGACAGTGGATTTCGTCATTTTTCCTTCGCTTGTATATTCAAATAAGGAAAAATGTATACATCTAAGCAGTCGTCACTGGCTGGAAAGTTATTTTAAAAACTGCAGCGCTTTAAAAATAAGGAAGGAAGGGGGGTAGAAACATAGGAAGTCACAATGTACGTAACGCAACATTTTGGGTTAGTATATTTAGAATTATGAGACCAACCAAGGAAAATTTGATTTATTTTTGTTTATTACAATGAAGTGGGGAAAATTCTGGGTTCCCCGCCATTGTTGTGCAAGGATTATTTAAAGGCCCTTAATGTGTGTGGTAAGTTCACTTAAAACAACTATTGGAAGAATACAAGCGAATGAAAAACGTACTCGAGGAATTGTGTCAAAGCAAAATGAAAGGTAAGATCATTAGTCCAGTAATGTTTAGTAGTGAATACAGAATGAAAAAAGTTTAAAAAATAAAACTTATTAATTAAAAATAAAAGCATTCAGTGGCTAACTCTAGCAGGTGAAACATTTCTTTAAACCTAAAAGTATTACCGAGTTAAGTTAGAAATATTGGTTTCATTTGTCTTTCTTTCCAGCATTTTCATTTATTATGTTTGTTAAACTCTTATCTCTATTTGAATTTTTGATAGTTTAGAACGAGATCGGTTTTCTGAAATTTAGAACCGTGACCAGCTTGTTTTTAAATGAAGTAAGAAAAAGTAGATTACGGCAAAACGTTTTACACTTCAAAATTGTATTCAACTTTCAAGCCGCTAATCTTTCTAACCAACCGATCAATGTTAAATATGATCTCTTTTAATTATTTTTCAGGTTCATACTCTCAGTCCGCTATTTTCGTGGGCGTGATATTGTTTATGTTTGCTGCTCATTGCATGGCCTCCCCTGTTGGAAGTGTTGGGTACGCAAACCATGTACCTTCACTGGTCGAAATAAAAACCTGGGTTCTTTCATCTGTCATTCAACTGTCAACGACTGTCAGTGAAACACAAGCGGACTTTGTAAGTAAATTATTGATAATATTTCAAATTTACTTAACTAAGTAAGATCATTTCAGTCCCAGTCGTGATTGCTTCATTCGTTCCCCTACATTTGCGTTAACTGGATAATTCGTAGAATGCGGTGGTAAAACAGGAACTAATTGTCCCTTAGTTTAACTTAATATTTGTTTGTAATTGTGTCAGCATGAAATCACCTTTTTGTTCTAATGTTTACTTGACTCGTTGAAATATTGTCCCGACGGATAGGCACGACTTTAGTTATGAAGCAAAACATCAAACTCCAGATTCTCAAACGAGTATTTTTCTTCCATTGCTTCATTAATTATGAGAATATTTGAAAAGAATGTTTGATTACTTTCAATTCATTGCTAGTTATCTTTAAATTTGGCAGATAGGTTTACCTAAATATTAACAATCGCCAACGGGGCGCTTCAATCTCTGAGTGCTAGAAACTTGCCTCAAACTTGAGTCATTATCATACTTAGCAGCTATCAAATCACTCAACACGTTTTAATGCCTTATCCTGTTTATTACAGGCCCAAAACCGTCTTGGAGACCGAGATTACGATGGTTATGTGCACAGAATTCCGGGATTACCGCGACCTATATGGCACCAAGACAAAATACAGGTAAGTTTTCGATTAGGTGGAAATAGAATTTAGTTTATTACAAATGTTTGGCAAGTTGAGGCTTAAGCACGTATATATATATATATATATATATATATATATATATATATATATATATATATATATATATATATATATAATGCTTCATACTGCCACTGATTGCACTTTACATCGAGCAACATCTTAAGCTGGATCAAAGTATATATGGTAGATATACCAGCTTCGAATTGTTGACAATTACTGATAAAGTGCACGATCTGAGATTTAATCCAGTAGTCTCAGTTAATCGCGAAACTGCTTTTGTCACGTTCATTTATTTTTTTGTCGAGGCATGCGGCTTACAGCTCAGCGCAGGCTTTGCTGTAGCATAGTCGATCTACACTTTATATAAGCCATAATGAACTGTGGCAGATGTACACTATCGCTATGCAGCATTAATAATTCTAGTCTTTATATTCTGCGTTAAAGTCTCACAAACTTCATAGCAGTTTTCAGACGCTAGGTTTGTTTGTTTGTTACCCCATATCAGACCACTACTCTACAGAATTGGCTTTGTCAAATAATGTCATCGGCATATTCACACGTGTATGAATGCATAATTGCTAGAAAGGAACAGTGCTCTAAAGAGCGGACATGATCTAAAATGGGACAAGAAACACTAAAACTAAGTTGAAAAGGTCTTAGACCATCTATTGTGTGACAAATCGCGGCTTGCATTTTAAAAATGCAAATTTCCGAACGTGGAGCTGTTGAGATTCATTGGACCCTGAAAAGTAAATACGTCAAAAAGAAAAGATTTCTTGGAACGAGCAGAACTTGAAGTTTAAGTGTTTCCGGTATTAAATAGAATTAATCAAAACGCCCAATGTATATTTATTGTTTTTTTTTTGTTTTCTTTAGGAAGAAACGCTTCTTAAGATGGAAGTTGAACATCTCTACACCTTCATCGATTTTCTCAATGAGATTAAGAGCCACGAGAAGAAGGGTAGCGAATTTGTGTCAAAGTTTCAAGACATTGTTGATGATATTAACTTTGTGATCAGCTATATTCAGCAATTGGTGAGTACTATCAGAGCAGTGTAATTATTATGCAAGTTGTATTGACCCCATCAACTCATTCGATTTAAAAGCCAGGGTAGCCAATATCTCGAATACCTCTTACTTTCTACAAAATATTGAAAAACAAATAGGATAAAAAATAAAGTTGAGTGTTTTAACGGTTAGATAAGTTATGCATTAGGTTTTATACAATAAGTTAAGAGTTACAACTACTCTAGATTTGTTGCAATGCCTTCGTATTTTATTTATTTCCCCTTTTATGTTTTCGATTCACTTAATTGTAAGTCATCAAGCAAGAGGGTTAGTCGTTTGACGATCCCAAAATAGTGAATTCTATGAATATCGATGGCAGGGTGTGTTGAAACTCTGTGTTGAATATAGTCCAGCTTTCTGCGCCAAAATCACCCACAACAGCCAGCGCGCAAATTCAGGCTGACTACAGCAGTATATTAAGGAGCTTGACACGCTACTTGCCTCGTTTGCCGAGTGCCCATTTTATCGTCACAATTCAGTAAAGCTGTATCAGTCCAGGATAGCCAATTTCGATTTTCAAGAACCAATTTTCGTATCATCCTCACCAACAAACTTTTCTGTTCATCAATTAGCCTGTTGGCTAACGACATTTTTTGCTTTGCACAGGAAAGACATCAGGGACATCCAATCACTCATCCAGTCACCTCTCCCCAGCCCACCCGCAAGCCATCCACCACTCAAAAGGAACAGGACGAGTGGAACCTGGGCGTGCTGAAAGAATTGCTCTACTGGCTCATACCTGTACAAGGAGAACTTCAACAGCAACTAGTGAACGCTAAATAGGCTCTTTTACCTTACCACAATTGAGGCAAAGGAAAAGAACTGTTGTTTCGTACATTGTATCAATGAACTCGATAAAGTAGAGCTTTAAGCTCGTTGTACTCAGATTTTGTATTAGTTTGTTAGTTTTAACAGCGTTATTACTGTGTCAATATAAGCAAAAAAGAAAAAATCTTCGCATGTGCGAAGTAAAAAAGTATATTTTTCAGTTGATAATTAAAAAATATATTTGTTATTAAAGGAGCTATGTCATGGTAATTTTCAGGTTTTTGGATCAAAACTGACCAAAATTATAACATAGAATCTTTGAATAGAATATACTTATAGACCTCTTTCATAATGGCGGCCGATTTATTTATTCTTTTATATGTATGTTAATTATCCTCAGTGGCCTCGGTGACATGTGCAAAATTCAAAAGAATTTTTACTCTAAAATGATGCCAGTGAGGCTAATTAACATACATATAAAAGAATAAATAAATCGGCCGCCATTATGAAAGAGGTCAATAATCCCAGTTGTTAATCCATAATCAGAGTTTTAGCGAGTTTTCCAAGACAAAATTAGCCCAATTTTTTCAAGATTCAATCCATTTCCATCCTGGCCATCTGCAGCCCAAGGCACTTCTGTTTACTCTTAGAGCACTAGTAGAATAATTTTAAACAAAACTGGACCATGGTAAAATACCTCGGTCCTTAGTTTTTTTAAAATAACACTAAATAGCCCCTTTAATAATATGTAAATGAAACAGCCTAGTTCAAGAGATGTGTAAAATTTAGCAAAAAGAAATAGTAATAATAATAAAATGAGAAGAAAAATTTATATGTTACTTTCTTGTTTATATGGCTCGCATCAGTGTCAGAAAGGAAGGCGGATGTAGGCGTGGAAGAGCTCATGGGAATGTTTAAAGGACGACGAAAATGAATGCTGCCACCTTAACAGATTAGAGAAATATTTAAATTTTCGATAGGCAAAAATCTAAGGCTGGACGGGAGTTTGCCTACTCTTAGGTGGTTTTGTGGAATTATCTCGCAGAATAAGACGTTAAGTTTTCAAGTAACGAACAGAGCTATCTTATAATGTTCAAGGTGAGTCAGGAGGAGATGTTGAGTATCAACTTCAAACAGCCGTTATTAATAAAGAAAGGCATTCTTTAAAGTCTAAGCTAAACATCCAGTGCATTGCCGTTGTTTCTCTAGCTTAATGTCCTTAAACGCTGTTAACATGAACCAAGTTCTTATTTAGGATAACTTGTTACTATACTAGCAGTAATCACAGATTATGGAAACGCGTTCGAAGGAATTTCCGGCGGAAATGAGTCCCTGAAAAAAACAATAGGGGCGGCCATTTGGAAGACCGGCCACCAAAAATTGTTAAATTTTACTACACATAAACCACAGGAAAACCAACACGAATTAGGATTGCGTTCTTCGAACGCGAATATACCCGCTCTTCCCAACCTCGTCTCCAGCGCCCCTTCCCCTTTCAAAATGGCGGCCGTGCGTTGAAACCCCTGGACAATGCAAGGCTGTTAAAATAACACAGAATCAAAAATAAAATATCGTGTTTCCATGATTATGACCAGGATCGTGCATTATAATCTTGAAATAGGTAAAAAGAATCGTCAAAAGTGATGAACGCAAAGAAAAATAAAATAAAAAGACAAATAAGGACTAAAAAACTCAAACTTCCACCACAATGGAAACTTTGACGATTTGTTGATCACCTATTGCAAAATCAAAGTTGATGAAGTTTAATTCACTTCAGTCCCTGTAATCCTGCACTTTTTTTTCCAAACTACTGTTTCTGCTTTTTTTATAGAATCTTTTTATCCAATTTAGTTGTATATTTGGTGGCATTTGGCGATATATCATGGAAATTAAGTCAACACAATTTCGTCATTTCATTGAGACAGTGTCCCCTTCACTCTTGTACCATATAATACCCGTTACTTTCTAAAATATTTTCCAGATGTAACTTAAACTGAATCCTTCACATAAACGATATTTTTAAGTACGGTCTACAAATCTCTGCATGACAGAGAAACTTTTAAGAAAAATGCCTACTCTTTATTACGTCGTCTTCTTACCAAGTGTCTTCCTTTTGCTTTCTTTGTCTTCCTGTGATCAACAAAGCTCACCAAGGGTTAGCTTTCCCCTTTTTAACACTTTATTATTAACTTTGTTTCTTTCGGTTCGCTCTTCATAAATTTGATCCGTATTTATCTTCCTGTTTCTCAATATCTGTACTGTGTAGGGGGAGTTCTCAATTTAATGCTCATTGATCATAAACTGATCATGAACTACCAGCAGAATCTCTATCATGATATTAAAATTTGATCCCAATAGAGCGTATGCACATGACGTCACGGCGGCCATATTGGTGTACCAAAACAATAGAACGGCGGCCATGTTGGTGTACCAAAACAATCCTGTGGGATTTGAACGCTTTTCTTATGTTAACACTTTCTTTTGTTCCAATAAATTTGCATAGCTGCTTGCCACGTGAGTGCATACGCTCTATAATTCTATCGTCTTGCTAACTCGAAATTAATACAGTTTTCCATTCTTCATGGCGTGGCATTTTAACTCTCGACAACCCCCACCCCCACCACCCCCCCCCCCCTGACGGCTTCAGTTATCGAAATTCTATTGTTTGGCAAAAACCGAAAGTACTGTTTTAAACTGGATGTTTTTAAGCGGGATATCAAATTACAGTAGGATTAACTAGTTCACGACAAAAAAGTTTCTTTTAAACAAGCTTAAATTTAAAAAAAAAATTGCAAACCGTAGCCAAAACGTGACGATTCATTAAAAAGTTGAAAGCCGTATATTTGCTAATAAAGATTGCAGTTTTATGTTGGAAATTACGAGAACAATATATACGTATAAAGCTCACATTAATCCACGATACTCACAACCATGATATAAATATACTATATATTTCTTAAAATGGCACAGGAAAGGTAAATTATTTCGACATTTTGCTCCAGATAACCGGAACTTAATTACTGCAGTCTAATCGCTTTCGTAAAATCTGTAACATCAGTTGCATCCGGTGAAACGAAGTGCAAATAATCGGTAGTAACTTTCTAAAAGTATGACTAAATTTTGACATGACAACATAACGACGCGCTCATACAAACGCAAAACACAAATTATATCGATGTTTTATGGCACCAGTGTGAACAATACAACATAACGTCATAATAGGAACATAATAACATAAACATTAGAAAGATAAGGAAAAATTTATTGATGTCGTTATATCCATGTTTTTTTTTTTGTAGTTTCTATGTGACAAGAGAACATATGTTCTCTTGTATGTGACTAGTGTGAATCAGGATTGGTGATTTTATTGAGCTATTAAAGTTAGAGTACAATTAAGTGACAAAGTCATCGATATAACTGAACAACATATCTGAAATTGTACATGTGCATTTAATTCTACTTTCGTTTCGATAGTCGGGATATCGTAGTACCAAATTTCACTATATCTTTGATTGACATTCGTAGTTTTCTCTGAAATTGTTAAAAAAGTTAATTAATGTTATCTACTTAAAGAGTCCAGAAGGAAGAACAAAACTCAAAACAAAACAAAATTTGCTATAAAGTGGTTGCACGGGTCTCCATGAATGGGGAACAGGACATTCCAAGAGTCTATTTTTATGGGCAAGGGAAAATACATAAATTATGACTTAAAACTATTGATGACAAAGATGCGCTGAATTTAGAGGGCCGTGAACTCGTCATTTATGGCACATTTTTACACTGAAATAAGCCAAAATGTGTATTTAAAAAGCCAACATTGCCTAAAAAGTTTTTTTTAAACAAAAACGCTTACAAAATGAGGAAGGAAAGAGTACAAACGGAGGAAGTGCGCATCTGATTTATTTTTGCTTATGACAATAAATTAGCATGATGATTAGGGAAAACTCCTAGATTTTTTCGTTCCACGGCATTGCTCTCAAAGTAGTATTTATGGTCCTCAGATCTGTGTGGTCAGTTCAATCAAAACAACCAATAGAAGAAAACAAACGTACGAAAAAACGTACCACAGAAATTGTGCCAATTCAAAATGAAAACTTTAAAACCAAGTAAGTGGCTTGATTCCTTAGTGTTTAGTTAAAGGATAAAACGTAATACAACTAGGAGATACATATAGGGATACATATAGGGAAAAATTGTTTTAACCTAAAAATTGCTACCGACTATCATTTATTAGTTTTTTATATTTCATCTAATTTGAATTGTTTTCATATAACATTTTGTTATAGTTAAACGTTTAATGTTTGTTATAATGGTTCCTTTTTTCGCTCTAATTATTTATCAAAGAAAAAGGTAAACTAAAGAACTTTCTTGTTTTCAAATCAAGTCAGAAAAACTAGGTTACAGCATAGTATTTGATATTTCAAGTGCTTGACACTCTATGCCCTCAAATATAAAGGGATAAATATTTAGTTAACCTAGTTTTTCTTAGGACCGATTTACACGGTACGGCATGCTTACGACATGACTTGAGTTGATTTACACGGAGTAATTTGTGTTGTAAGCATGTCGTAAGCATGTTTTAAGCGTGTCGCATGCGACAAAGTTGTACCGTGTAAATCGGCCCTTAAATATCATTGATACATTGTCAGACATACATGCACAAAATAAAGTTAGAAATGTTGTCTTAATACGCTAATTAGTTCTAAAAAAAAAAATGAAACTAGGATAAAAAAAAAAACATGTCCTATCCATGATAAAACTCTTTATAGTATTAACTACCTTTACTGGTTTCCCACTCAGATGCTTAAAGAAGATTGGCGAGCATGCTCTTTCTTACCAAGCAGTCAATCTATGATCTTTTTATTTTTCAGTTTCATACTCTCAGTCCGCTATTTTCGTGGGAGCGATATTGTTTATGTTTGCTGGTCATTGCATGGCCTTCCCTTTTGGAAGTGTTGGGTACGCAAACCATGTACCCTCACTGGCCGAAATGAAAAGCTGGGCTCATTCATTCGTTATTCAACTTTCAAAGATTGTCGGTGAAACACAAGCGGATTTCGTAAGTAAAATATTGATAATGTTACCAAGTTTTTAAACGGTCTGAGTAACGGGAACTTAATAATAAGTCTTAAAGCGAATTCTACATCTTTTAATACACACATGTTTCGGGAGTTCAACTCCCATCATCAGTGTGATGTAAATTACCGTACCATCACACTGATGATGGGAGTTGTACTAAAAATTGTAGTATTCGCTTTAAGACTTACCAAGTTTTTCCTGAATACAATAGAAATCGCCAATCCGGCGATTAAACTTGCATGAGACTTGGCTCATTATCATACTTAGCAGCCGTATCATATCACGTGGTTTTATATGACATCATATTACTCAACATGTTTTAATGCGTTACCTTTTATATTATATTACAGGCACAAAAACGGCTTGGTGACCGAGATTACGATGGCTATGTGCACAGAATTCCGGGGTTACCGCGACCTATACGGCACCAACATAAAATACAGGTAAGTTTTGGATTAATCAAATGGATTTTGTTTATTTATTAACATTTGGCAAAATGAAGTTAAGGCAAGTGTATTAACGTCACACTTTAAATCAAGTAATAACTTAGGTAAACTAAATCAAACTAAACCAGCTTTGAAATATTGTTTACTATAAAGGGCCGGTTATTTAAACGAAGTCGAACTTAGAACTTAGAATGGACCTTTTCATTTGTTTATAAGTGCGTCATTTTAAGGAAGTAAATGTTTTTGTAGTCTGTCAGTACATGCCTTTTTGACAGCGTTTGTTGTAATCAATGTTTAAATATTAGGATTGGGCAGATAGAAATTGCTTTAAACCGCGGTTTTGTTAACCATCGTATAAACCTCCTTTAAATAACCGGCCCAAAAAGTCTTGTTTTTCTTCAATAGTAACCAAACTATCATAATTGTAGTCTCCACTCATGAGACGCCAACTTTACGCTTACATTACGCCAACGTAAATTTGTCTTTTCATGCTGTGTAACTTACAGTTTACAAATACTGTACGATAGAATGTAGATCTCTACCGTGAATTGTAGCATAAATACCCTAACTGATCAGTAATAAATAGTCCTTGTGTTTTTTTCTTGTGCGTTGAATCGGTGGTTGAAGTCGCACAAAACTTACTATTATAATGAAATCTCAAGTTTTAGCTTGCTTTCCATTTTGTTTTGCCATTTCAGACCCAGGGCCGTACATAGGAAAACTAAATGTCTTTTTTTTTCTAACATAGTGTTTGATTTTGCTGGGCTATTTCTTGTATCTATATAGCTTGAAGAAGTTTGTGCGGAGTTTGCCCCCGCAGACAAAAAATCCTAGCTACGGCCCTGAGACCAGCGTTTTTACTCGTTGTAGAGAATTTTTTTTTTTTCAGATTTCATCACTGACTCAAACGTATCTTGAATGTACAATTTTTAGCAAGGTAAAGGAGCAGTTCTCCATAGAACGTTACATGATCTGAAATGGAAAGACATTGACAAATTTTGACTGTCTAGCATTTTTAAAATGCAAATTTTCTGAGATTCATTCGACCCTGAAAAACAAATACGTCAAAAAGGAACGATTTCTTGGAACTAGGGGAACTTGAATTTAAAGTATTTCCGGTATTAAATGGATGAACTGAAATTATTTTGTTATTTTTTTCTTCAGGAACAAACGCTTCTTAAGATGGAAGTTGAACAACTCTACGTCTTCAGAGATTTTATAAATGAGATTAAAACTCGCGAATTGCAAAAGGGAAGCGACTTTAGCACTAATTTTCAACAAATAGGAAATGAACTCAACAATCTGATTAGCTGCATTCAGCAAATGGTGAGTGGACTCGATCAGGGCAGTTACTGCAATAATTATATAATTAACAATTATTTGCAAGTTAACATCAAGAAAACACATTCCTTATACATTTACAACATATCCAAAAAATTAACATCAAGGGAAAGAAATTAAAGTTGAGTGGTTTTCATTTTAATAGTGATGTCACATTGCGCATTTTATCCAATAAGTTATAAATTTCACCGACACAATATGTTTGTAATCCCTTCGAATTTTTATTTTTATTAAGAGGGCCTCTTATTTTTTCTCATTCTTTCGATTGTACGTCCCTCGTGTCAGGCATGCGGTTGTCAATTTTAACGCCGGAATGCCGATGGCGGGGACTTCATTAAAACTTTTAATAGTTACTGTAGTCCAGCTTCCTGGAAGAAAATACTTTTAATGTTTGTTGCAAATTTAAGTAGACTGGAGCAGTAACAAGGGGTTTGACGTGCTACTTGCCTCATGATCAGTTTGTTGAACGTCCGGTTTGTCTTCATCACGCCGTAAAATTGTATTAACAATTAGATTATAAGCTCGAGATGAAATCACGCATAGAAATCAAGAGCAAACTGAATCTAATTTTTTAGTATAAATCTACTAGACATTCAAAACTTAACAACATAAGACAGGCTCGCTTTTTTATTGGATAATGATATAAATAACAACCGCACACACTCACTTTCTACAACAGGAAAGATAGTGAGCAGCGTAGCCAATAAAAGGACAGCATTGATTTCGTGATAGAACGCTAGTAGATTTATACTAATTCTGGATAGACAATTTCGTCGATTTTCACGAACGAATTATTTTTTAATCAGTTCATCAACAAACTTTTCTGTTCATCAACTGGCCTGATAACAAACAATATATATATATTTTTGCACAGGAAATACATCAGGGATATTTAATCACTCAACAAATCACCTCTCCCCAGCCCACCCGCAAGCCAGCCACCACTCAGAAGGAACAGGACGAGTGGAACCTGGGCGTGCTGAAAGAACTGCTCTTCTGGCTCTTACCCTTGCAAGGGGAATTTCACCGGCAACTTATGAACGCTTAATAGGCACTTTTACCTTACCTTAATGCTCATTCCGGCTTTCTTTTTTTTTATTTGATGTATTTGTACCAATGAGTTTTCCAGTACATTATAAACAACTATTACATGAACTGAAATTGAAAAGCATTGAGGAATTAACCAGTCGATGACAAGAACGGTTTATAATAATATTTTTGTGGTGATGAATATGTACACGTTCATGAAATGAACCTTGTTTTCGTACATTGTATCAATGAACTTGATAATGTAGAGCTTTGTGTTCCATGTTTTTGGATTAGTTTGCAATTCTGCTCGGTCTCGAAATTTTTAACAGTGCAACATGTTACTGTATCAGTACAAACGAAAACGAAAATACTTCGCTTGTGCGAAGTCCAAACAAATTGGTAAGTTCCAAACTAGACTTTTATTGGTATGCAAATTAAACATCCTTCTTTAAAAGATGTGTAAATTTTATTTAAAAAAAGGTAATAAAAAGATTAAAAATGAAGTAATTTTTTGCTTCCTTAGCATTAACGGGAGTAGGCGTGCAAGCGGTAATGGGGCTGTTAAAAGTAAGAGAAATCTATTTTTTTTTTCGGCGTTAGCTTTCAGGCATTAAATTTAAACCCAAATGGGTTCTCAGTAATCTCGTAACATCACAGCACTACGAATAGCTAGAACCTGACATGATTAGCGTTCAAGCGAGGACAGCTGTTTCTTCCTTATTGGGACTCGTCGGCACGGTATGGCTAGCACAATGAGACTGAGCTGAGTGACACCTCACCTATCCCATATATGCTGCTTATCTTCTAGAGAAGAGCAAAAACGAAGATCTATTGTCAGTCATGCCACATATTTATAAGGGCGGTAATTGGCTAAAAATCGATCGGATCTCAACTAACAATGCCAGTGCTGTGGCGAGAAAAGCGTTTTCAGGGTAGTTCGTTCAAAATTTTCTTCTTATCAGGAAATCTTAAAACTATTGTGCGACCTACCAGCGACCACTAGCACATCGATACAATGGAAAATAACGTTTGAACATTTTTTTTTTGCACAATACTAAGCAAATATTAAACTATCATTTTACGAATAATGATTTTCGAAGGCCTCAGGCAATCTTGTAATTTCTTAAGCTGCTGACTGCCCCGCCAATAATAATCATCGCCTTTGAGGGTACCGGGCTGTAAAGGAAAATAACAGCAAAAAACGAAGAGAGTATTCGTTTGTTCTTTGTTTTCTTTTCTTACGTTTTTCTCTTCCTTGTTTTTTTGTTAGCGTGACTCGGGTTATAGAGTTATATAATTGTTTTGAATTCTTTTTCATTCAGTTTTTTTCTCAGTGTAGACTGCTTTTGTACGTGTAACATATTTTTTTCTTTTTTTGTCTTTCTTGTATTGTATTTACGGTAATTACTTTTTTGTAAAATTTAGATAAATGTCAATAATTATCAATAAAATGCAATAAAAAAGTAAAGGTAGCAAATGATAACTTAATGAATCCCAAAATACCTCCATTTGTTTGAGGGCTGATGCCATGTGGTGATGTGTAAATTTTTACTGTAAGAAGGGTCGAATAAACAGAGATGGAATCGGTGTGAAATTCAGGAAAAAGCTCAATATTGAAGTTATTTTATTTTACAAATAGACCGCTATTAGACTGGAATGCTCTTGCGAGGATAACAACTGTGATTTGTTCTATAAAAACGATTCTTTTTGTCTTCTATTTCTTCTATAAAACTCCCCCGGGATCGGATTCCCCCTTAAGTACTTCCACCTCCCGTATTTACTGTGTCTCAGTTCCGTTGTTTCCATAATATCAACGTTTGGATGATTTTCCCTCAGCGTGCTTAGCACGTCATCGTGACTGCTGAAGCTCTTCCGACTTTCCTCCTTCAATTACATCCCTAAACACCTTCCGCATCACGTAAAATTCGCTTGCAAGAAAAACAGAAATCGTACAATTAAATAATGTCCATTAAATGAAGAAATCTATAAAATTACATTTAAGTTACTCAAGCAAGTACGGCTTATGGTAATAGTTATTATTTATAATTGCGTTCAAATAATTAAAGCATTCTAGAATTCTTGTCATAAAACTTCACAGGATAAAGAAACCTGCTGTGACACAAAGGAAAGCCAGTTGCCTTAACTCTAATGAAAGATAAACTGATTTTAATTTCTTTCTTCAATATTAAAGAAATGGAACAAAATTCCTCGTTTGTTCTAGGAAGTTAATGCCCATTGCACAATAGAAGTCGACACCGCTGTTTAAATCGTCTTCTATGCAGTGTTTCCATAACGCTTTTCTCCCAAACCCATTCATGCTGCCATAACCTCGAGGAAGGGCAATGAACTTATGTTTACCACTCCTGCTCTATAAAGCCCTAAATGAAGTAATGTTCTCTTAGAGAATATATTACGTCACAAAATACAAGGTAAACGTTGTTGAATTTAGACTAAAACGATATTTATTTGTTTAATAGACGTTCCGGTTCGTTTGTTTATTTAGTTCGCGAGCCACGTCTCTACTAACTGCATGTTCAGTAGACGTTGTGTGATGAAAGTAATCCCGTGTTTACAGATGCAGCTTAATTAGCATTAATTAGAAAAATTATTGATGCTCAAATAGATTTTACTGGAGCATACAGGTATTTAGTTTTGAATTGTGTTGTATTGTAAACTCATGCGATCAGTAAGGCTTCAAGAAGCTTTATTTGTTTGTTGCCCCATCATTCAGACCGTGTCTTGTTACTCTAGAGAATCAATTGGCTCTTTCAACTGTCATCACATTTGGGTATAAATGAATGAATGATGGGCGATTGAATATGTGTTTTTAGAACGAAATAGGAAGAAATGATAGAGAACGTTATAAGTATTTTTTTCCAACAAACATCTTTATTCAACATTAAACAAAACTTATGCAATATGACATAAAAAAGAAATAAATAAGAGAGCAGAAACTAACTAAATGACTTTAGTAAAGGTCTTGGGATAAACTGAGAATAGAGATCAGATTAGATTAGATATAGGTAGAACGTTATTAGATTAGATTAGGTAGAACGTTATAGGTATGATCTGAGGTGGGAGAACAAACAAAACTAAACAGTTTATTGCGTGATTAATTGCATTTTTTGGCCGTGGAGCTTTTGTCATGCAATCGAACCTAAAATGTAAATATGTCCAATAGAAAATGTTTCGTGGAACAAGAGGAACTTGAAGTTCAAGTGTTTCCGCTATTTAATCGATGCATCACCACACTCAATATATAATTTGTTATATATTTTTCATAAACAACCCCTTCTTAAGAAAAGACGGGCAGCACTTTTGTGGGAAAATATCACTGAAAAAATTGGAGAGTGCGCTATAAATATAATAAATTATTATTATTATTATTATTATTATTATTATTATTATTATTATTATTATTATTATTATTATTATTATTAACCATGTCAACATTCTCCGCAGTATTCAGCAAATGGCGAGTGAATCAGAGCAGATAATAGCAACGCAGGAAAGTAAAGTTGAGTGTTTTTCAATTAAATAGTCACACTTTATGTTTTTATGTTTTAGTCAGAGTTACTGACTAGATAATCGGTTGTAATTCCCTCGCATTCCCCTATTCTCCTAGATTCAGTCGACTCATGTAAAGCCCATATTAGGGACGTAGCTAGAGATGTGGGCTGATCGGTTTTGACGATTCCAAAGTTCATCTCACAGAATTATCTTTGAGACTATTGTACCTTTTCACAGAAAGACTCGCTGACTAGTGACAATTCTTTCTATGGCAAAATGGTTTCTTTTAAGGTGTGTTGCAAATTTAAGCAGACTGCAACTGCGCTGCGGGTTTGTTGGAGGTTCAGTTTGCTCCTGTGCCAAATTGTTTTCCTGGTTTTAAGACTGACGAATTTTGTATTATCTTCACTAATCAACATTTCAATTTATCAATTGGGCTGATAACCAAAATATTTTTGGGATAGGAAATCAGATTACGGACATCCCATGGGTCATCAAGCAACCCGGCACCCAGCCCACCTGCAAATCCGCCACTCAGAAGGAACAGAACGAGTGGGACCAATTGGGCGTGATGAGAGAATAGCTCTACTGGCTGATACCTGCACAAGAAGAACTTCACCGGCACCTAATGAACGCTAAATAGGCTCTTTTACTTTTCCTAAAAGCTCATAACTTTTGTTTCTTTGTTTGCTGTATTTATGTACATCTTTATTCTTTAATGAGTCTCCTTTTGCATTAAATAACATTTATAGCAACTGTCGCATGAAATTGAAAAGCAATAACGCAGTACCATTAACCAGACAGTGTCGAGAAACTTGCTATAATATTTTTATGTATCGATGAATATGTACACGTTTATGAAATGAACCTTGTTTTTAGGCATTGTATTAATGAACTCGATAATGCAGAGCTTTCTTCTCGTTGTGTTTGGATTAGTTTGCAATCCTTCTCGGCCATGACGGTCTCGAAATTCACGACCACGAAAGCGATCATTGCGACTTTCCGTGCGACTTTCCGCTCACCATTCATATTCCAGTCATAATAAAGTTACGAATAAATAACCATTTACTTACCTGTTAACACTTCAACCTCTGCAATAATTTTCCACGCATTTTTCTTTTTCTCTGCGTCTTTTAATTAAATCATGACAGCCTATGTCGTATATAACTGGGTGTTTTTCAACTTCCACACTAGCAGTTCAGTTTTGCCCGACATGTTGTCAATCGGTGCCGGCTAACAAAGTCAATTTTTTTGTTTGAGTACTAAGGAAATAGTTCGTGCGACTATCGCATAAAAATTCGCAATGGAGGCAATCTCTGCGACTTTCCCGCACAAGAACCAATTTCCAGCTGAGTTCGTGGTTGCCTTTGGTCTAAACGGATTCATACAAATTGCTTATACGCAATCCAATGCGAACGCCGCGTTCGCATTCGTGGTAGTGCGAAACGAAACGAAAAGAAAAAACTTCGGTATGTGCGAAGTCCCGAAAATGCAATTTTAATTGATTATTTCAAAATTAAAACCAGATCTCTTATTAAAAATAGGTAAATGAAACAATCTCCTTTCAGAAATGTGTAAAATTTAGTTTAAAAATTTTAAGAAAAAGGAAACAAAACAATACCTCAATCTCTTCGAAGGCCAATGCCACGGTGGAGATTCTAAACTTTTTAATGATTTGTAGAAGTATTTTAGAAAAAAATAAGAGGCAAGAAGAGGGGCGGAGGAGGAGGAAAATCAGAAACAGAAATTACGAAATGAGAAATACTACAGATTAAATAAAAATATAAAATAACAATTTGCAGTTATTTTAGTGAACAAATGGATATGCAAGTTTTACTCGGTAGTTGCACTTCCCGTATTAAGCGTGTTTCCAAAGTTAGCCCCATTCTTGTGTACTTCCTGAGGCGTATTTCTCATAATAACAACGTTTGAACGTTTTTTTCCCTCAGCGTGCTTAGCACGTCATCATGACCGCTGCAGCTCTTTACCAGTCCCCGACTACATACTGAATACTTTCCGCATCACGGAAAATTCACTTGCAAGGAAAACAGAAATCGTACAATATAATTGCAATATTGATTGCGATGTCCATCAAATGTAGAAATCTATAAAATTACATTTAAGCTTTTATTCAAACAAGTAGCTAGAACGATAACAGTTACCATTTATATTTACTTTCTAGTAAAAGGCGTTTAGAATTCTTGTCATAAAAATTACTAAATTTAATATAACAGGATAAAACCGCTGTGACCGATTGAAAGGCATTTGCCACAAATCTAATTCAGTCGAAACAGCTCTGGAAATCGATGTATAAATAAAAATATAAAAATGCAGAAAACATATATAAATGTGGAATTGATTGCAGTATTCTCTTTAAATTTTCATATGCATCAAAACTTGTCACGCGAAAGGTAAATTAAATTTCTTAGATAATGTGTAGTCAACAAAAATTAACCCGCTATCGAATTTAGGCTAAAATAATGCAATTAAATAGCTGAAACGTGCCCTTCCATTTTTTTTATTACGTTCGTGGACTACAAACACGTCAATGCTAAGTTTATGTTTACTAGACGTGGGTGTATAGATACAGTTAGCATTATTCAGAAAAATAGTTGATGCTTCTACCAGTACTGCTTTAACTGGATAAAAAGGTTTAAAGGCTTCAAGTATTATTTTTTAACGGTGCCCGTGAGCTAAACTAAGAAAATGACTGTAATTTGATTGATCGTTCACTCGTATAATAAGTTCAATGACGCATTAATCACGACTCCACAGTCTGTTTCGGTGAACTAATTTACATGCGAAATCGTCAATTAAAGTTTCTTTGCACTTAGTTTATTGCAATTCTTCGCTAATCTTCTTTTCTTAGCCTGGATATGTGGAAATTGTTCAAGATATACGAACCGTTTACCTTCAGCTAAGGAGTTCCAAAGTTTTCTACTATATAGTCCATTCTATGACAGATTGAATTCGAACAGAACCATGTACTACAGGAAGGTTCTGCTCAGTGAATTGGAAAACGGCATTGAAACACTTATTATTAACTTTATACAGCGCTGCAGGCACAAAAGTTCAAAACACACATTGCATAACTTAATGTTCGACTCGGATCCTGGAGGGCAAGGAACACCAAGAATAACCAAGAGAAGTCAAAAATTTATGCTAATTCAATGAAAGTAAACTTATTAGTTTTATTTTGCCTACTTAGCACTGTCTCGTAGTACACAGAGTCAATTTTAGCATATTACCCGCAAAAAAATGAAATTAGAAGATCAGGAAGCTAGTAATAAATTGTTATAAAATGATGTTTTAATTTCGGATCATGGCAAATAAGGAAGTTATCTCAGAACTACGTAATTATTCATCAAATTCCGACTTACAAAACAAACATTTAGATAACTGTCCTCAGGAAGATAAATGCTCTTACAAGTCGAAATGACGTCAAATTTGGGCGTTTAATTTCGCTCAACCTGGGGGTTATCTCTTACAGGGAACTAAAAATAAGAAGAAGAGGCTTTAACTTTTAAATCCTCTGTCACTAAATCTTAGTGTATTGTGTGGTAGAAACTATGGGATCAAATTGATTAGCCGAATCATTGATATGGAACCGATCGGAGAATAAGTTTAGCATTTACTTCACTAAGTATCCGGTTAGTTCACCAACAGCTAAAGTCATTAAATTGTTTCCGAACGTTTTGTTTTCCTTACTTTGTGTTTATTAGAAAGGATTAAAATCGAAAAATGCTGCTTCATTTTTCAAGTGTAAACAAATCTTTAAGAGGTCAACGCTGAGATTTGAAGCTAATGATGATAAATTAAATGAGATGAGAAATAAAATACCACATTCAGCACAATTCATACAGGCACTGAAGCTTCCCTTAAGTCCATACCAGCGGAACTACGAGTCAAACAAACATACATCCGTACTTAGGAAAAAAGTACCTTAGTCAAAAATTTAGAAACATTACAAATAGGATTTCCTATCCATATAATTCACTTTAAATAAAGGGGGTGCATAAAATGGGATTCTCACAGTTTGAGGTGTAGGATAACAAAGTTCCAGTAACCGAACTAAATCTGAAGAGATTCACTAAAAAGAAGAGTATCAAATTACAGAGGGAAATTTCTAATATGTCAGGTAAGAGCAATAATATTTTTTGCTACGTTTCCTGAGAGATTGTTATGTGCATTTTACGGCAATTTTGCGGCGATTTTTCTTGAACTGAAAACAGTTAGTCAAGTTGATCTATGCGACAAATATAGTGCAAGGCACCAATCAGAGTCTCATATTACATTTGCCAAGTAACTGGTACTGTTAAACACTGGCCAGCTTAAAATGTATGTAACTCAGTTGGATTTTGAGGTTTAGCTTGTATAGAAATTGTTTATGAAAGCTGGAAAAGTAAATGTCACGACTAGATACTGAAATAATGCATACTAGGCAAAAAAAGAAAAATCTAGAAAACATTTTACTCGTTGTCTGATTGATGCCTAAATCTGATGCTCTTTTGTCGGTTGATGACGAAAAGAGTTTCTTTTCAATATGAAAAGGTAACTCTAGGTTATTGGACGCTTTATGATTTAACAATTAATCTATGAAATTGAGTCCTGGTTTAATAGCCAACGAGGCACAGCCAACGTCGGAAAGGTTATAGAGTCACATACGCGTGAGAAATTGAACCAAGAGAAACATTTTCGTTGAAAAAAGTAAATGTCACGACTAGACACTGAAATAACGCATACGAGGCAGAAAAAGAAAAAAAATCTAGAAAACATGTAATACTTTGTCTGTTTGATGTCTAAGTCTGATGCTCTTTTGTCGGTTGACGTCGTCGAAAAACGTTTTTTTTTTCCGGTTCAGAATTATGATTAAGGTAACTCTAGTTTATTTGAAGGCTTAGATTAACCGCCGTTATAAAATCCTGTATATTATGATTGAACAATTAATCTATAAAATGGAGATCTGATTTTATAGCCGACGACTGAGGCATATAGAGTCGTAAGGGCTATAAATTTACATACGAGAAATTGAACAAAGAGAAACATTTTCGGTGAGAAAAGTAAATGTCACGACTAGACACTGAAATAATGTATACGAGGCAGAAAAAGAAAAAATATCTACAAAACATTTAATACTTTGTCTGTTCGATGCCTACATGGGCTACATGGGCGACATTTCCTACTTATAAAAATTTGACAATGAGCAACAGTGTTCTGTGAGTGTTATGGTTCAATGGCCCTTATCGTAGGTGAATACACCACGCCAACATATCAGCGGTTTCTCGCTTTCTTGACCCTATAGTCTCGTTTTGATGTTTACGAGAACCTCTGACGACGATGAACGTAAACATCAAAACGAGACCATAGGGTCACGAAAGCTAGAAACCGCTGATATGTTGGCGTGGCGTACTCATCTACGATAAGGGCTATTCACAGTGTTTTGTGGCATGTTGATTTAAAGGGAATACCCTTACCGTAATTTTACTCCAACCTCGTCCCCAGCTCCCTCTCCGCTTTCAAAATGGCGAGCGGAGAAAGCCCTGGGCGAGGCTACCAAAAAACTCAAGGAGTGTTTTGCCACATGACACATGATGAAATGGCGTTTTCTTAGTTTTTTTTTTTTAAGCGATGGGCAGCAGCCGTGTTTATTTTCTGGTAATCTGAAACCATTCTTCAAAGGAAACGAAGACATTTGATTATGCACTATTGACTGAGTGGGAGGGCCGGACGGGAAAATATTTGGCTCGAGGTCATGGCGTACGAGGTCATGGCGTACGGACCATAGAAAGACTAGAAAGTACTAGAAAGACTAGAAAGTACAAGAATAGTCGTGCAGTGCGAGGTCGCTTGAACTCGAGCGGGGCCGGACGGCTTTTTCCGGACTGGCTCACGTCAACCCGTCTGGCCCCGCTCACGTCACCTTGCGATTCTATTTTCTGTAGTATTGCGTCAGCGGGGCCGTATGGTCATATTATAACATGTTTTATCTCACAAAATACTGCAGAATTTTTGAAGTATTTTAGAAGCCTTTTCCAGGATTTCTCAGTTGATTTTGAACGCGAAGAAGGGGTTGATTTTACGCTATAAACATTTAACGACCAAGTCAGTGGTTAACACTGTATTAGATCTAGAATATGAGTTGATAACCTGATTACAGGGAACCAATAACAATGACATTCTGTGTTTCACAACTTGTGCATTTGTTTTGTTTTTAGTTACCACATTGTTTTCAGTTATATTGCTCGTACTTCCCTTGCATTCTCTCGGAGCTCCTGTTAACAAGGAAGCATTGAAAAGAACAAAAGATGTGTTCTTGACCATGATCAACATCTGTCACCCAAGTCTGGAAAATTTAATCTATGAGACAAGAATGGCTTACGTAAGTAATGAAAATGCGACTATTTATTTACAAGACTAAGCGGCACTTACCATTTGTTAGAACTGGCCGGACAGGCCTGTCAGTTCGCACAAAAACATCAAAATGATGTTCTATCTACGAATATACCGGTTTAGACGATCGAAGAAAAGACATACTATTAACGACTTCGAATTGACTGGCCCGGTCGTTTTGGCACAAGTTAGCCTTACAAAGGCGATATAAATACCCTTCTGAAATCTCAGCTACTTCCCTAAATTCTAAAAGTGACCGTGTTGGCTACTCAGAACAACTAATCTAGCTAAAAGCAACTAGAGAAACAACTAGGAAAAGAACAACTAGACAACAACTAGAAAACAACTATAGGTGAAAATGTCAAATACTGCAAATGATACTTAAGATTTTCAAAATAGTGTTAAGCAAAATCACACTTACGCAACATGCCTGTAGACTGAAATATAGATTAAACAAGACAGTCTCTACCTCTGTACAACTATTTTCAGGCTCTGGTTGATCAAACCCGGCTGGAACATACATACCAGTCCAACTATTGTCGATAACATCAACAGTACATATACACTCCTTTCTTGTAAGGGGAGCACGCGCAAAAATTTAATTGATTAATTCGTACTTTCTTTTCTTTTTTCAGGCGAAAGAGCACTTTGGGGATGCCATGGAATCCAGAAAGGTTTCAATTGATGGCGTGGAATTGCTGAGCAACTACGAGGAAATGACAGTGAGTCACACTCAGTGACCCAGTTTATTTAATATATAGATGCGATGTAGTACCCGCTAAATATATATTTTTAGTATTACCGTCTATTAATTTATTAATTAGGCGAGCTTTGTTTTTTTCCGATTGTATTTCCGGAGGAGGGGAGTGGGGCGGGGCGGGGCGTTGTGGTTGGTAGAGTGGAGGCTTTAGTGATCGATAAACAGTAGATAGCACCTAGACTGTTATTTAGGTCACACACTTAAGGCGGGACTCAACCTAAATTTGAATGAAATTTTAAGAGGTTTAAAGAAGGGATAGAAGAAATAAATACCCACGCTAGAGCACCCCAGGTTGCTATTGGACTAACTTGATGTCCGTCTATTACTTATTAACAACAAATTCTAATTTTAAATCAGTATTTCTTATTTCTCTTAATTTAACAATCCTTTAACCCTATGCGGCCTTGGGGGGGGGGGGGGGGGCACAAAGTGCCTGCGCTAACTTTCAACATTCATAACTTCCTTAATATGTATTCAAACGCCATCAAACTTTGTGACTTTTCCTAAAATTTATCTGGCAACAATTTTATATGACAAATTTTTGATCACGTGACTTGATGTTTCCATGGCAACAAGATTTTGACAGCCATGTTTTTTGAAATTTGCATATTTATCTTTAAGAAATGAAACATGAATGAAAACTGCATCCCAACTCGGAAAATTTTTTTTTTTTTTAACCGCGTGATGCGGTTCCAGTCAAAGCCCACATTTCACCCTTGCTCACCACAGAGTTCTACTAGCTCAGTGGTAGAGCATCCGACTAGATCACGGAGGGTCGTGGGTTTGAATCCCATCTGGAACTCAGAAAATTTTTTCCGAGTTGGGATGCAGTTTTCATTCATGTTGCATATTTATACCTCTGAATGAAGAAAAACAATGTTTATTGGTATACCTTTTGTATTTTTAAACCATTTAGCGTTTATTTATTGATTTTCATTAATTTTGGGTGAATTTGGACGGTTTTTAAGAGGTTTTAGCAAAATTCAGAAATCCAAGATGGCGGATCCAAGATGGCGGCCGCATAACTAATTACCTAACTAATTACCTACCATTGTGCGGACCGCAAAGGAGACAGTTTTGGACGTACTATGTACCCTCCAGGTTTCATTGTCATAGCCTTAATGTTCTTGAAGTTACGAAGGGGGGGGGGGGGGGGGGGGAGGGGGACTCATTCCAAATATCTCAGCGTATTTTTTGTTCACAAATACATGATTGTTACTTCCAGGTGATGACCTTTTTATCTAAAGCGTACAAACAACTCTCCATATTCCACGCAATATTCCAAGACTTCTTGCGTCATTGGTCTCGAAGTAGTGGGGAGAAGAGTAAAATGGTGAAGAAAGTCAAAAAAATGGCGAACGAGATTGCCAGACTTAAACAACTAATGCCGATACCAGCGGTAAGTGATGGAGTTTTGCTACCTCAGTTAGTATTCTCTATCGGATACTTGCTACAGAAACTCAAGTTGCAAAACTGTTAGTAAGTTTGTCAGTCTTGCTTGTAAAATTGGTTAATTCTTCTTCTTCTTCTTCTTCTTCTTCTTCTTCTTCTTCTTCTTCTCCTCCTTCTTCTTCTTCTTCTCCTTCTTCTTTTTCCTTTTTCGTCTTCTTCTTCATTGTAGTAACTTCAGTGCAGGGTAGTCTGGCTAAATTTTCATGAAACAAGAAAGTAGAGCAGGAGGGGAAATGAAAATTTTTAAAGACTGATTTTTTTTTTCGCCCCTTCGGCCCCTTTGTAATGCATGTAAGAAGGGGTTTGGGGGGGGGGGGGGGGAGGGGATGGCGTTCCCCAGGTCCTCCTTGGCCCGCCACCGTGGTACGCTGTACGTTCCTGACAAATTTGCTCAATAACTTGCGTCATTTTTCTATAGGTTTTTTTGAAGTCTTGTCAGTCGGAGGAGGTCAATTTTTCTTCCACTGGTGTCCTGCCGGTGAAACAAAGAACCATTTGGACAAAGTCTGCCTTCGAACAGAATCGTTGGATACTTGGAGTTTTCACAGAATTTAGAAGTTGTTTATTCTATCTGCGGCTTGCGTTCCACGAGTTCTCAAAGGAATCTATGTCGTATCAAAAATATTGTAAGAATTAAGGGGGCTACATCACGCTGAATGCAAATGATTACGAGCTGCAAAGATTAAATATTTAATTAAGTTAAAAGAAGTATTAACAACCCATATGCGGGCTTTTTGTTTGGTCTAGACTTGTAAGAATTAATTTTAGGTTTATCTTTTCTATCAAACTATTGCATCATTTCACGTTTTACGTGGATTTTACGTTAATGGACAGGTGATAGGTAAAGCTTTATGTTCTTTTGAAAATAATCATTCAGTTACGAAGCGTGATTTGGTACCATTAACTAAACTTATTTACATTGCATCAATGTGTCTCGATAAGTAATAATTGGTCACTGATAGTTTATAATTGTACATCTGGGGTGTATTGTAGTGTATTTATTTGAGCTTTATTTAAGCAATATATAGTTACATAAAAATAACCTTTTGCTTTTTATAAAAGCGTTTTCTAACTATAAAGTAACGTGGTATCTGCTTTTTCAAATGCTATTTATAGCTTGTAAAATCATTGTTGCTTCTTGAGCAAAGTACGAACGTTTTCATATATTTAGTTTCATCTTGAAGCAAATGTATTTTTGGATGATAGAAATTGATAATTATTAACACTATTTAATTATTTATATTAATAGGTAATAAATGATCATTTTCATAATAAGTGGCATTTTATCTATGTATAATGTTTCTCGTATTCACTACAACCTCGGAAAAGAAAAGGAAAAAGGACAAAGTAACGTAAAACCCCCTTTTGTAAAAACCTGCCTGAGCTAGAAGATTTAAACCGTTCAATTCTCTCATTGGCTTCTGCGAACATTATACGCGATGAGCCAAACCCATGTTAAGGACGTGTTGGGCTATTTTTAGCAGAAATTGCGCCACCCTCGCGCCACCCTTGACACCCTGAGTTGAATAAATCATCTTGTCTTGTCATCTTGAAGCAATGAGAGCGCGCGCACATACTACCTTATATGGACAATAAAAGTCTTTCGGGTTTGTTGATTGCAGGAGGTGATTGTAAATGAAGTTTTTACGTCGACGCTATAACTTTTCAATACAAAACGACAAAAACATTTTTATCTACCGTGCAGATCTCAACAGAATAGACACCAGTGTCAGATTAATCATAATTAAGTAATGTTCCACATTAGAACGATAGCAAACTTCATTGTTCTGCGGCACTGGCTCTTTCCCACATAGAATATCTTTGATTTCAAGAATAGAGGAGGAACTGATGGTTAAAAATTATATTTCATTATAAAAATAAAGAAAATCCATTTGCGTCAATTAAATTTTAGGAAATGTTCGTGCTTAACCAATCAGAATAGCAGAAGACAATTGCTAATAATTTTGTTTCTTTGATGAAGTTTCCCAAATTCAACTGAAAAAATTGTATGCTGTGCGACTGGGTCTCAAATTACTTGAAACCTTAAAAAAATAGACAAAATGCACCTTGAACCGTAACCTTTTAGCGGTTTTTGAGTCTAGGCCAATGAGATCACTAGTTGTAACAATGAAAAAACTTGACATTCGATCGTGCTTGACATTCCATTGCCGTTCAGCGCTATCCTTCTTATGCGGATCATTACTTAACCTTTTTTTAACAGAACGTGCAGATTGTCGAAAAAGTCATTTGATGGTCTTTTTATACTTGTTTACTTGGCTAAATTGAAGAGACATCCGCCAGAAGACTTTACCGACAGAAAAACTTAACTGCATTTGGCTAAACATAAATTGTTTTTACGCAAATGAAAACACTAAAAACTGAACCAGTTTACGCCATTTATTCTTCAAGCCAAAAATGCTCCAAATGAACAGGTTTGAGGCCACTCTTTTAGGGCCTGTTCACATGAGAGTGGGGTACCCCGGGTGCCTGGGGTACCTCAGGTAGCCGGGTCGATAAAATGTTTGTTTCATATGCGTTTGATGACCCCGGGGACCTGGGGTAGGGTTCGTTTGAAGTCTATCCGATCTGGGGACCAAACCATAACCTTTCTTTGGTTTTCAGGACTCCTTTTAGCCACTTTCGCCTTTGTAGATTTGTGTTGCAAACTTGAAGGTTTTCGCTTTCCCTTCGGGTTCGACTTCGTATTTTGCCTTGGGGCATCCAATTCCAATGGAATCAGGGCCTGATCGGGCTGAGATGCTACTGTCTCGCTTAAACTACCAATATCCTGACTATTTTCCTCAAAATTTGAGCTGTCGAGTATATTTTGGAGGCGTTGTTTGCGGAAAAGCTCACCAGGTTGATAACGAGTGGACGCCATTTTGTTTTCCCGCTTGTTTTTGGCGGGCTAAATTGTCGAATGCCCGTATGAACCTCACCCCGGTACCCCGGGGTATAGTGTTCACATGGAAAAAATCTACCCCACTCAGGCGGGCAACCCGCCCCGAGGAGACGGGTTGCCCGGCTGAGTGGGGTACCCCACCACGCATGTGAACGCAACCAGATAAACAACAAAGAATATATGGAGACGCTGGGAACCCCACCAAGCCGGGGTACCCCAGGCACCCGGGGTACCCCACTTCCATGTGAACAGGCCCTTAAAGCAGTTTTTCTATCGTAAGAAATTTTTATCAACGCGGTCACTTCCACCAACGGGCGCAAGTTCGCTAAAATCCACTGAAACACACATAAACGTATTTGATGCCATTTTTAAAACAACTTGCTGACGTCTTTTAATTTGAGAAGTAGAAGACATAGCTAATGAATATAAATACGTTCTGATATATTCTGAAACGATTGCGAATTCAAAGTGAGCTTACCGTTTAATACGCGAAGATGTATTTCAAGTTTACACCAAAGAAAAGTTAAGTCTAAGTTATATTAAAAGAGAAGTTATCGTAATCCAACCAAACAGTTTGTGTTATAAATGTCTAAAGTTAACATCAATCTAGCCACACATCAAAACGAATATGGTTAGCAAACATAAACGAAAACAAATAAATCTGAACACATTCAAAATGCGGTGCATCATTGGCCAAAAACTGCGGTTTCCCATTTTACAGGTGAACAAGTGAATAAAATTATTTTGAACCAATAAAACAATAATAACAACATTAAATTAATATTTTTACCTAATTTTAAGGTGACATGCCAGTCCAAACAAGCTGTATGTTTAATGCAATCCAAATGTTAAAAATCGACGATGAAAATTCAAAGCTTGAATTCACCCCGGTTTCACACGGCACATCAAGATAATATTGAAGACATGTTTTAACGCAGCTTTTAAAAAAGCTGAAATTTAGCTGTTTACACACTGTTGCACACAAGAAAAGAGCAATTCCATTTCCATGTAGAAAGTAATAATAATAATAATAATAATAATAATAATAATAATAATAATAATAATAATAATAATGACCATAGTGACCGTAGTGACCATAGTGACCATAATGACCGTAATAGTGACCATGTCATTGAAGCCAGAAGACCGGACATTGTGGTTGTAAATAAGGAGGAGAGAAAGTGCACTATTATTGATATTGCCGTACCAGCGTATAAAAGAATTGGTGAAAAGGAGAATGAGAAAGTTGAAAAGTATGAGGATCTTAAAAGAGAAATTAATAGAATATGGAACATGAGAACTGTACAGGTGGTTCCAATTGTTGTCGGATCATTGGGAAGTGTAACAAAAAATTGGGACAAGTGGTTGGCAAAGTTGAATGTTAAAATTAGTATTTCATTACTTCAGAAGACTACACTACTGGGAACTGCGAGGATTTTGAGAAAGGTGTTGGAGCTTTAGAGTAAAGAGAAAACCCTAGGGGACCTTTGGTCATGGGCTATGACCCGCTCCCTTAGGAAACAATTCGGAAAAAGATCATGCAGTTCATTTATGAAGATAATAATAATAATTTATAATAATAATAATAATAATAATAATAATAATAATAATAATAATAATAACTTTATTTCCATAGCGCTCTTATCCAATGAATGAATGAATACGTCAGTTGCTTTGTTTCCAAGCTGCAAACTGAACCATTTCTTGATCTCGATCGGCAAATTAACAAATAAACAAGAACATCGTCAGTACAATTTGAATTATAAACTTTCTCAAACAGTTCAGGTCAGTCCAATGTTAGACTTTTTCAACAATCCAGCTTAACAAAATAGCTTTAACACTTAAAGCAGTTTACTGGATCCATTTTGCTTGAAATGACTGCAAAAATTAGCTGACTGATCGCAGCTCAGGAAAGACTTTACAACTTTTACTCCTGCGCTAATTTCATTCATTCAACTCAAGCGACACAGCGCCACAATTTTGGCGCCTTTCGGTCTTTTCGTGCCGGTCATGTGATTTGTGTCTTGACTCGAACGTTCCCTAAACTAGTATTGAGTGTATCGTGTTCTCAATGCGAGTCTTAATCTATAAAAGCGCTCATTAAGGAGAAAAATCCAACCTAAAAGTACAAATTTCGGCCGCCATTATTTTCAATTTTTCAAACGCGACGTCCGCGTAGACATACGCGCGTCTCACGCGATGGCGCAATTTCTGCTAAAAATAGCCTAAATTGTCCTTTACATGGGGACAGGCAGCTCTAAAGAAATGACATGTTGTTACGGTCTCCGACCCCGATTATGGCTCCTGGCTAAAGTTATTAGTAAATTGCACAGTTTCTGGTTGTTTTTTCTCTAAAACATGTTTTAGATGAACTGTGCACGTTGCGTTGATTTGGGTTCTCCCAGCACCCTTTATAACATCTCGTGAGACTGGGTACCTAAACCTAATGTGATCTCCTCGCCGTTGATTTTATTGCTGGTGTTCCATGTAAGTCAACATGGGTACAGGAGACAGATGCAGGACAATCGAAACTCGCAAGGAAGAAAGTCATACCGTAGCAAAGTTGGTCGCAGGGATGCTCCATCTACATGTGGTTCAGGCTTATCTGCCAACGGCTCATCTTACTTGTCTGATTTACATACATAAATACTTTATTACCACGTCCTCAAAGGGGATTTTCAGAGGCAATGATAAAATGATAAAATACAATGATGAAATACAATGATAAAATACAATGATAAAATATAATACAAAATACTATAAAATTCTAATCACATAGAATTGTAAAAATTATTTAAAAGCTGAGATTTAAGGCGACGTTTAAAATCGATAACCGATTCGCAAAGTTTAAAATCGTTCGATAAAGTATTCCATAAAGTGACTGCCCTATAATAAAATGTTCTTTGGCCGCTGGTAGTTCTAAAACGAGGTATGTTGAGCATTTGAGAGTTTCTAGTTCTACGGTTTATGACGTCACATCGTCTAATGAACTGTGCTGTCAAATATGCGGGGGCACGTCCCGTCATGCACTTAAATGACATTATGGCATCTCGGTAATAGAGTTGCTTTTTTATCGGCAACCAGCGCAATTCCTTCAAAATTGGAGATACGTGATCGTATTTTCTTCTTCCACTCACTATGCGACAGGCGAAGTTCTGAATCGCCTGTAACTTGCTTAAGTTTGTTTTAGAGGTATTACTCCAGACAGTGGAGCAATAAAACAATTTACTGAATACTAATACATTAATGCAATGATTTGATAGTGGCTACGAACGTGACGGCATTATGAATGTTCTTGTTATGTCATATCAGTGCCGTCTCTCAGTTAGTACGCGCGCTATGATTGGTCAATTTTCCGGTCCGTATATTTTACAGTACGGCCCGCAAAATTTGAAAGTCCCAGCATTGGCCTAGCATCCGCTTAAAACTATCCAGAGGAAACGTTTGGATCTAAATGGGTTCACATGTCAGGTTACAAAAACTCTCTTCGAATCAAAAAGCATTGACAATTTTCTCGAGTATAAAGCTCGTACATGCTTATTGTTTTGGTATTCCGTTTAAAGCATGTGCAATTGAAAACTAAAATATCATTATTAAGCTACAAAAATAAAACTTTATTTCAAACCAGTTAGAAGAATATATCATACATAGGACTAGTTCAATTTATAAGCTAAGAGTTCATCAGACTAAGATTTTACAAAAATAACAACAAGGCTACTATTAAAAATAATATATATAGATAGGCTGAGCCTAACAGCGTCGCTCTCAAAACAGAAATTCCATGTGGACTTAACTGAGGTGAAAGGTCGGAGATTGAAGACCGGGCTATTTTTCAATTTGAGCAATTCTCGAAAACAGAATTACGCGACCGTCTGCACAGTACATTTAGACCGTACAAAAGTTCACAAAAACAACTTTTTCTCCGTCTAGAATAACTAGTACGACTACTTTCCGGATAAAATACGCCTGTTGCTTATCAAAAATTGCCCGAGAAACTGATTTGGAAATCAAAATTGCAAAAATACACAAACATATTTGCATAAGGCCACGCGAATGAAGTTAGAACTATAAAATCCAAGTCTTGTTTTGTTTACATAAAATCGCTTTTCAGCCTATGTAATGAATGAACAAACAGATAAAAATGGACAACACAATCTTCTTTCGAAAAATTTTATTCAAATCTCCATAAGTTTCTTTTTAAAAGCAAAACGCGAACCATTTATAGCGCATCGAGGCCGATCTGTCTTCAATGAAAGAAATCATGAAACGACTGAGTTTGAGCAGGTTTTATAAACAATTCTCCAAAACTAACAAGGCACAAAGAAAAAGTCAACCAGAGATTGATATCAACATAAATTCCCATCGAAAAATGCAATGTGTTTTACCTTTAAGAAATTCTTTACATCTCCTCTTCTTCAGCGAAAAACATCTCCCCGCATTGCTCCCGCATTGATTAAAACGTATGAAGTTCCTCGAAGCAAGATTTCCTTATCCCTTATTGTGGCGTCAAACCGCGAAAAAATGCACGGAAATAACAACTTTTAATTTGAATCGGTTTTCTCCGCTAAAGACAGCAAAACATCAAAAGTGTTTTCCCAGCTGACGTGACATTTGGCCGTGTAGCCGCGCGAAAAACAAATCCTCGCTTTGGTTTCAAAATTGCAAAGATCCCGGATGTTGTGTGGCGTCATACGCGCCCGAGAGCTAGCCTTGCGCGACGGACGCTCGCTCGGACACACATGTTACGGACGCGCGCCCGCGAAACATTCCGCTACCCATGGCCATGACAAACGACGGGCATAGGTTCTACGAGTATAGGGTTCTGGAGAAGAGCTCCGCTAAAAATTAAATTAAATTAAACGGAATAAATATCGGGTATAATGAAACTACAGATGAGAAATGCAGTCATTGGGACAAACTGGAAACTCAAGCTATGAAGAACCAAGGTTTCTGTAGAATTCAGACGTCACGAAAAACGAAGCATTCATGATTCTGGATAAAAATCTTAATTACTGTCACTTTGAGAACAAATCAAACCTAGGCAAATGTGACTAACAAGTTTCCAACTGGTTTTCAAAGTAAATCATGTGTAAAACTGTCAACAAAACATCAAGACGTGAAGTTATCGATCGCGAGCCAGCGAGCTAATTTATATATCGCCATGTGTTTTTCCTCGTATTCAGCAACAAGTCGTTCAATTCAAGCAACAAAACGGCCCGATAAAAAAAAATTCCATGGCTCAATACGTCGCTGACAGTGGTTTCAATTACGATGATCTTTGTAAACCTCACTCAACTTTTGGTAAAAAAATCTGTATATTGAAGAATCCACCGTTGGTTTCATCATGATGAACACATGAACAAAGCGAATACCCGACATCTTTTAGCACTAACATGTAAACAACCGTAAATGAACTCACCATTCCGCCTTAGTATAGGTCTTTTTGCAAGGAATTTCACTCTTTCGCATGTTTTTGAGGACAAAAACTTGGTTAACCAAACGAAACATTATCTAAAAATCTAATGGTAAGTTCTGACGTTCCATAAAAGAGTGAAAAGCGTAAAAGCTTACTAAATCCACGGCAATGAACTAGCGAAAACGTTTACTCGATCGAGCACATTGGCCAGTAGGTGTCCGCGCGTGTACACGCAAAGGTCTCTTTTTGAGGAGCAGGGGTGGCGCAGTGGTGAGAGCACTCGCCTCCCACCAATGTGGCCCGGGTTCGATTCCCGGCCCGGCGTCATATGTGGGTTGAGTTTGTTGTTGGTTCTCTCCTTGCTCCGAGAGGTTTTTTCTCCGGGTACTCCGGTTTTCACCTCTCCTCAAAAACCAACACTTCCAAATTCCAATTAGATCTGGAAAGTGTCCACAATTAGTACTCGCGTACTAAATACTTTGACACTTAAATAAATTGATTTGATTTGATTTGATTTTTTAACCCTGACTGAACATGAGCAAATATCGATCTTGTAAAACCAAGATTTTGAATTGCGCAAGTTCACGCGTGGAAATTGTGAAAAACACAAGGCTTTCACAAGTGAACAAGCCCGGTGTCCCCCATTTTTTATTGTATCAATATTTTTTCCTTATTAAGAAGAAACGTCAGACAAAATTTAAAAAGATTCTGTGGAGGGAATTTTTCACCACTCACAAATTGTCTTTTTTCACGTTTATAAAAAAATCTACTCCAAGAAATTTTTTTTAAATAATTTTACACTTTCCTCTTTAAATGTCAAAAGTTATCACGTTAAAAAAAATGGGGGTCACCGGGTTAACGTTTGAGTTGTAAGCCCCAAAAGCTAAATAGTGGGTCTTCATATTAAAAAAGGCCTGAATGATCTCCACATATCGTTACCATGACAACCGCTGATGATGAAATAACAGTCACGTTTGGTCAACAACTAAATGTACATTTGAATTTTATCATAGTTTAATTATGACCTTGGCCTGATGTTTTGTTATAATTTTCCAAAGTTTATACAGTCAAAAAGCCGAACTGGTTGGAGTCACCTTCACTCTAACAATTTAATTCAGCATTGACGAAAGAGTACCTTTCTTCGTAAGAAAACTTCTCTATGAAAAGCATAAAGCTGCAAAACAACTTGAAAGGGCTTCCATCGGCAAACTGTACTATCACATAAGCTCAGCTTGTTAAGTTCAGAGTTATCGTTTGTGGCAGTGGCTTCAATAAGAACAAAGTTAAAGCTATAGCTACAGAATTACGCTGAACGTTTACCTTGTTTCCTCAGCGAAATGTTTGTCCTTGCAGTGGATTATATGAAAACAGTTTTTGTGTATTCGCTCTTTTTTAAGTTTGAGAGTTTCTTCATTCACCGCTGTAGACCGAAATGCTGCCACATTTTCCAGTTTGACAAAGACGTTATTTGTTTTGGTGATTTTATCGCGGCGTTTTCATTCCTCTTTTCCTGACTTGTTTTCGCCAGCAACTAAGGATTCTTTTAAAATAAAACTACCTTGTGTCAGGGTTTCGTCGTCCAACCGAAGACATTCATTCAAGAGCCATGCAAGTTCACGCTGAATCGAGGACCGATCAAACTTTTTTTGAAAGCCAATAAAATTTCCTCTTTGCTTTCTTGTCACGTCCATCTTTTTGACTTGAAATGTTTTCCTTTATCTTCGATTTAGATATATAATGAATATCTTATTAGCCTCGTTTATCTCGGTCCGTACCGTAAGTTACGGATCCTCGTTTTTTCATAAATCGAGGGGAAAAAACGACGATCCGTAACTTACGGTACGGACCGAGGAAAACGAGGCTAATAAGAGGTATTTATCTGTAATGGTATGTTTAACTATAGTCGTTGGAAATGTAATGGAGTTTTACTGATTGTGAATAAAGTTTATAAAATAAATGACTGTTCTTCAAAAGGAGCCGGATAACTTAATAGTCAGTAGCCTGCGTAGCAAGCGTTTCCGTAGTTTCCGCGAAGCTAATCTGCAAAGAGCGATGAACTAGCTTCCTGGCTACGCAGGCCACCTTTATAGCTAAAAAAGTCTAATAATAACTCATAATGCACAGGTATTATTGTCTGACCATACATGGCAGATGGCACGGAACGATGTGGGCATAATGAGACTGTAGATACATACATAACAGGTAACACGGAACACATCTAAGGACAACTTGAAAATATATTAATATTATCACACAGGACGTTTTATGATATTGCTCACAATTAGAACCTATAGAGAATATTGAATAGTGCAGTTGGCAGTTTTTCAATTTCCAGTCGTTATACACTTGCTGTGCAATATCGTGGTATACAAACAAAAACATTCACGACGCGTTTACCACGAAATGTTTGAGTGATATCCAATGTATCACTCATGAAACTTGCCTTATATACCAATGACAAAATTTCAATGTTTTTAAAAAACAAAACTGTAATGGTATATTCAGCAGTATTTTAATTTTGATGTCGTTCATTAGTGCATAAATGAAATAGAGCCACTTCATAACCTTGCCAGTCACGTTGGTCTCCTTTTTTGTCCTTCGTTTTTTTTTTTACAGTTTGATGCTTGTGAGGGCCATTTCTCAAACCGAAAGCTTGACTCAGGGGCGTAGCTACCTGAATGCACGTACGCACGTACGTACCTGAAAACGTCGAAAAAAAAAAAGAAAGATTTGGGACTTGAAGGAAAGGGGAGGAGGTAGGAGGAGTGTTTAAAAACAGTGATCGTGCGTACCCCTGGTAAGCCTCATCACACGCTTGCCACAAAAATTGCACGCAGGCCTTTTTGCACGCGTGTTACATCGCACGTTAGTCGTGACATTTAACACGCTACCTAAAACAAAAGCTTTAGCATGCCAAACAATAGCTATCGTGACACTCTTTGTTTTGCTTAATAAATATGCGCATATCCGTGACATTGGCTGTGTTTTCACGAGGCAGTTTTTCTCGCTAAACATTCCTGTAGGTAATTTGTTTACTGACCGCGTTAAGCAGCTTAAAAAATTTATGCGTTTTTACGGACAGAACTTTATTCATTTTTCTTATACCATGCGCGATATATTTTCTTTTGTTAAAACAATAGAAAATTAGAACACAAAAGAACGACAATACAATGCCTTTCTTTGTTGTTTAATTGCCGACAAGCTTAAGCGACCTGGTTTGGTGGCTTAAATTTAATGAGAATTCTATTGTAGTTCGCCGACTCGCTTAACTTTAAGCGAGTTGGACAAGCAACTGTTTTCACGAGATTTCCGACTGTCACTCGCACAGCGACTTGAAAAATCGCTCGTGAAAACACGGCCATTATGACTCGCTTAGCGTGCCGTGTGACAAGTTTAGCGTGCCGTGATATGACACGCGTGCCCGTGCATTCACCATTTTCCCTGTTTTCCCGTGGATATGATATCTTGCTCGTGATGATAGTGACGAAATGAACTGTTTGTCTTCCTGTTTTTTATTTTTTCGATCGAAGAGAATTATATCATTTCCGCCTGGGCGCAACTAAATGACTACAAAAAATAAACAAATTCAACCGCCTCTGCACTCTGGAATGTATTTCACGTTCCTGTGGACTACCGTGACGGAGAATCAATTCGTGTCGTTTGCCTTTTTTGGTTTAAGAAGAAAAAACGAAACAGAAAAAAATATAACGTCAGAAGCCAGTGGCTTTGGGAAATAACATTTACAAGCAGTCGATATATAAGTGCGTGTTGCTGGAGCTAATGGGTTTTTGAGAAATTCCCTTATAAGTTCTATTAAGGAATATTGTTTCTGTGCCAACGGTCAAAAAAATAATGAATCCCGATATTGAGTGGGGCGGGGATATAGTGTAATTCGCAATTGCCTATGCAAGATAAATGAGTAGCTATGAACACGCTACTCACTCTTCAATAGGCATACAGTTGTGTCAGTCTGGTCTTGCAAGACACTGAAGTTGGAGTACTTGTCCGAGGCATGGCGTACTCTCTTGTTCCCGTTTTTATAATAGCAATGCTCTGCTTCAGCCTTTGTGCTATCACTGTAATGGCTCAATCTAACTGTAATTTTTTAGAATTCACGTCCGATAAGTGCAGAAGCGCCGAATTCATTATTGTTGAGGATCAGAAAGTGTACAAGCAAAAGGAAGGTCAACCGGAAGCCGAGACGAGCAAACGAATCCTGCTCCCAGGTTTACAAACAAAAGTTCGATGGTTTTGTGGATCATCAGAAGAGCGTGCAGCGTGGAGCAAACCAGCCAACCAGCTACGGGTCTTCTACCGAAGCGATGGTTCGATCCAATGGAGCGTTTACAAATGCGCCGACCTCTCCGGACCTACGAAAGCGGGTGAGAATTGTGCTGTGCCAGAAACCACTGAATTCTGTCCTAAGTTCAACGGGGCCAACTCCAGCGCTTGCGTTTTTGAGCTGAAGAAGTCAACTTCGAACGAGAAATCCAAGACCACCACCATATCAGTTGAAGGAACTCTAAGAGCGGAGGTTGAGAAGGAAGCTGGCCCACTGACAGCCAAGGGGTCCGCAGAAGTAAAAGGTGGAGTTTCCCATTCCTTTACCGAGGCCACGCGCGTCACATACGAGACTCGACAGTTCCTTGTCATCCCACCTGGTTATTCCTTTTGTGCTTTCACAAACAACACCAGTGTACGTGATATCCATGCAGCCACAGGATTTCGTTGGAAGTGTTCGTTTCCTCAGTACATTCAAGCACAAGAAAGATTCCACAATGGGCGCTGCACAAGTCTGAAGATCTGTGATGTCGGTGTGTGTGGACGAACCCAGGAAGTTAGCGGAGGCAATTCAGTCCGCAAAGGATTTGCTGTCTTGATGTTCTGTCTCAGTGTAGTGTTTCGTGTTTATTAGAACTGTAATAATCCCGTGTTTTAAACCTTTTATAGGTTGTGAGTATCATGTTATCAGATGTAATCATAACAATGTTGCAGTTAATCATGATTGCTTCTGGCTTGCATGCAGAGCTCGAACACCGATTCAAAGCCGGTAGATGTTAGGTGATTTAGTCCGCATAGTATTTGCTTTCTTTTGATGTTGTCTGACTTCAGTGTTTCGTGTTTTTACAAATTGTGATAATCCCTTATGTTAAAACCCTTAAAAGGGCAAGTGTATGATATAATCATCATTATTTTAATTTATTAGCTATGGCTTACAAGCAGATCTCACACACTCTTCAAAGGTAGATTTTTTTCTGATCTATATTTAATCGACGGCTCGATCAACCTTTTTTTAAGTTACTGAGAAAAAATAGGGCTTTAATATTAGATTTAGAGTTAAGTTGTATACAACAAGTTCCACGTGTACTACAGCTATCAGCAATGACAGTTATGTTCTATTAATTATGTACATCATATACCCTTCAAGGTAACGTTCAATGTAGCATTGTTTCTTATTTACCAAATAAAGAATACATTCTAAATTCATGTGTTACTAAACTTACGTAATCGTACAAACATCACTTCACTGTAGGATTCCCAAGTTAAAATCACATCAGTTCGCTTGATTCAAGTTTCTTTTATCTTCAGTATTTTATTTTTCACAGCGAAGAATACAATCAATCATTTATTTATTATATTATTGTTGTGCTTTTAAAAAACGAAACAAATGCGCATGATATACATTTGTTCAGCTGTTGGATATGCTAAAAAAGGAAAAAAAAATGTTCACACTAAGCATGACTAACTGAACTTATTTTGGCTTCATTATGTTTTCTAAAAAATTGTTCAGGAACCGTGATTTTTGGATCATTTTCTGTACTTCATTTTGAACGTCGTTATTGCTGTTCCTTCCTTAGGTTTTAATAGCGAATGTCGTTAAGGGTTAAACAAAAAAGTCATGATAGTTCCCAAAAGAATGAAATCCATTTTTCAATTTTCAATATTACTAATTCTGATATCGATCGAATTAAATATTTTTTTGTGTCAAAAGATCAAAATTAATTAGTTGTCCCATTTTTGCTGGATAAAAGCTATATGTATATTACATTACACATTGAGACTAACAGACCCTGCGTGAAGGGTATTAATATTGAAACACTAGCCTGCGAGCAAGCCCTCGGGCTCGGGGTTTGAGAGAGCGGAGAGCGAGAGCTTGCAACGATGTCTCAGAAATTTGAATGCCGCCCCCAATACTTCCCGTGGCTTCCCGTTGTCCGAGCTGTCAGAATTCGGCCAATCAGCGCAAACAAACATGTAACAGTCCACGTGAAAAAAAAACGGAACTTGCTCGCAGCAAGTATGGCAAATATAGATCTGTGTAGGGAGAAAACCGAAAGCAGAAGATCCAAACGATTTAATATTGTAGATATTGTAAAGCTTCGTTAAAACTTCGCTAGCGTGTTTATAATTTTGTGAATCGCGAGATGTTTTTTATTGAAAAGGTTTCAAATTACTTTCGAACATATGCAAATTGCGTGGTGAACAAAAATAAATAAACTAAATAGCACCGGCCAAAACACTAGAGCTCTTTCGATAGCTGTTCAAATGGCTGGAAATCTTTCATCTAAACGGGTACTAACATTCGCCGTTCGAAAGGGTGAAGATTTTTTAAACGTTTAACAGCCGCCGTTTGAACGGTTGAATATTTTTTCCCGTTAACTTTCAGCGTGAGAGGTCACAATTTTCTCGGCTGACCCAAACAAAAGCTGAAACTTCGCCGATCTTAATTCTTCATTAGATACATCGGCAACAGAAGCCGCAGACATTCCAATACTTCTGGCTTCTGCTACCTGGTCGTCGATGATGCGTTGTAACGGACAGACAACCAACACTGTTTGATGCTGCCTCCTTTCAATTTGCAGCCGCGGCAGCAAACAGTTGAAATATAAAGCTTTTGCCATAGCCCGTCAGCAAAACAGTGAGGACATCACTGCCTTTAAGTAGTGCTTCAACTGCTTGACGTTGCCCGGGTTTCAATTCCGAAGGAAACTTCACATATTTTGAAAAATTCTCGCACGCTTTATGAATACAATCTCCTCCGCTCTCCGTGATTTTGTTATCACGCACGACGCACGAACAATGATGACGTTATTATCCAATTAAATCTCAACCAATCAGCATTTTCCGCTAGCTTTCACGGGTTAAACATTCAAATTTCTGAGACATCGTTGCAAGCTCTCATTCCTTTCCCTCCCCCACCCCCTCCCCCCCCAAAAAAAACTCCAAACCCGAACCCGAGAGCTTGCTCGCAGGCTATTGAAACACTTAAAGTCATGACTTTAACACATGACAAACTCCCCGGCTCTTAGTGAAGGACAAGTTAGCACAAGTTGGTTGAATGTACTATTTTTAGTTCTTTCTCTTTTAACACTTTTTTTTTTACCATTTATCTGTATGTTAAGTATATGTTATGTCCCTGAAAAATAACAAAAGACTTTGGCATATGGCAGCACCTACTGCGCTTATTAAGACTTCAAAGACATCAAGTGACAGGAAGACTTTGAGAAACCGGAAAACTTTGTAGGACGTAACCATCAACTGAGGCAAAGGAAATATACTACACAATACCTTTAAAAGAAAGATAATATTTGAAACAGGAAAATAAGTTTATTAGTTTGTTTTTAGTGTCATCAATATCACTATGTAGATTAGCATGTAGATTGGGTCCTCGTAGTGGAGCATTAGCTCGGTCAGGCTTCCCCGAAATAAAATGAAATGTCCCCTTAACCGACAAAAAGAAACAGATGTAACAGCAGAATAAGGAGGAGGAGAAGAGAAGAAGAAGAAGAAGAAGAAGAAGAAGAAGAAGAAGAAGAAGAAGAAGAAGAAAAAGATAAAGAAGAAAAACAATAACAACAACAATAACAAAATTGTCGTTTCTTTGACTTGTACAGTAGCGTCAAAAGTACTGTAAACATGCTGTGACTTGCAACTTTGTTACACTTTTGATGGAGATAAAATTCGTGACCAAAGCCAAGGTTTCAGCAGCGCAGGAAGTTTTACGATATTCCTTGTTCACAGAAATTTCAAACTTTATATAAATGGTATGTTGGTATGTTTAACAGTGTTTCAATTTCCGGTCGTTATACGATATTATGCCTAATTGTGCCATATCACAAAAGACCGTCAAATACAATTTAACATCGCCTCTGGCCATCTTTTTAATAATTAATTGTTTTCTGTGCTGTTAGTTGTTTCCATAACTATATTATCAGTTATCAATGAAAACTAGCCTTACAACATAACGAATTTACAACACATTTTTGAAACTGTTTGGTAATGTTTAAATTTTGAGTCGTTATACTGATGCACAATTGCAAAAAAGACACACTGACACGAAATCATTTTTTTTTTGGTTAATAAAAACAATTAAGTATAAAGAAAACTCACGGCTACTAACGCTTGTGAGCTGAAGAGATTCAGTCCGCTAAGGATTTACTCTCTTGATGGTCTGTCTGACTGCAGTGTTTGGTGTTTATTAGACATGTTAGAACTGTGATAATCCCGTGTGTAAAACCTTTTACAGGTCGAGTGTATCATATAATCATAATTTCAATTATAATAATTGCTTTTGCCTTGCGTGCAGAGCTAGTACGCGTGTTCTCTTCAAAGGTAGTTTTTGGGTGATTCATTTCACATGGGATTTACTCTCTTGACGGTCTGTCTTACTGTAGTGTTTTGTGTTTTTTAAAACTGTGATGATCCCGTGTGTTAAGGTTACAGTGTACCTTCAGATCGAAAATTTATTGAAAATTTATTTTTGGCGTTAAAATAGAGTTTACAGAATGAACTTTCATCCAAAAAAAAAAATTATCGAAAAATAGTGAAAATTGACGGAGAAATGACGGTATAACTTTTGTGGGCGGAGTTTGTTTATTAAGCGATATGTTTTTTTTAAGCGCCGTTTTCTCAAAGTTAATTTTTCGCTTGTTGGGGACACTTTAAAGAGCTACAACTCAAAGGGAATTTGTTCGATTTTCCTTAAATTTGGACAGAAGCTAGGCTAACATATAATCAACAAAAACGTGTCGGCGAATTTCTTAATTCCAAAAACTTTTTCGTCAAGAGCCATTTCCGTGCGATCATTCTAATTTTTTTTCTCCCCTTTTCGAAAATATTCTGTAACTTTTCAGTGCAATTGAATATGGGAAATCGCCGACACGTTTTTTTAGCGCTTCGTGTCCGAAAACCTGAGAACAAATCAAATTAGCAAAATATAATAATCGCTTTGAGTTGTAGCGTTTTAAAGCTGATTCGGACGTTCGAATTTAGACGTCGTAAAAAATTCGACAATTCATTTTATTACTAAATGGTTTCCATATTTAGATAGCCAGCTCTATAAGCTTTAATTTGATATCTGGGTTTAGGTATATTAAGTGTAATCTTAAGACGCTAGAGCTGTTATACTGGAGACACCCCCGAAGGTACACTGTAACCTTAAACCTTTTACAGGTCAAGTGTGTCATAATATTGGTGCCCGAGCCTTCAGTATACGTTACCGCATAATAATAAGATCGGTGAATGAACTGAAGAAGTTAAAGATCTTGGCGAACTAGCTTCCCGACTACGAAGGCCACTATAGCTTCCCGGCTACTCAGGCCACCTTTTAAGCTAAAAAAGTCGACTCATAATGCACAGTGTTATTGACCTTACACGGCGAGATGGCTGTGATAATCCCGTGTATTAAACCTTTTACAGGTCAAGTGTGTCATAATATTGGTGCCCAAACCTTCGGTAATTTTACCGCATAACATAAGATCGGTGAATGAACTGAAAAAGTTAAAGATCCTGGCGAACCAGCTTCCCGGCTACGAAGGCCACCTTTTAAGCTAAAAAAAGTCGACTCATAATACTAAACACTTAATGACTGGTCCCGAGAGAAACAGTGAATTTTGTTTCCCGAGAATCTCGATGTTTCCCGAGACGAAGTCTCGGGAAACATCGAGATTCTCGGGAAACAAAATTCACTGTTTCTCTCGGAACCAGTCATTAAGTGATTTGTTATATAGCAAAACAAAATAAAACACAACGCAAGACAGTTTGAGAAACGCGCCGAGCGCTCGGGCCATCATAATCATGCCATCTGAAGCTCTTCTTCTAAGTGTCTCTACAGTTAGTCCATATGAGAGCACAACTCCTTCAAACGCAAGATCTCTTCGTTTGAGATTAAAAGTATTGAAAAGTATGGTTTAATTATATAACGCTATAACAGCGGTGAGTTTGTTATGATTAACACCAAGCTTGTGCTAGTACAGATTAATTCCTGGATAAGTCACGAACCAATGTAACTCGACTGACAGTTTTCTATGGCACGAAAGTGTTTATTAGTTTAATATATAATTGTGTGTACATATGCAGTTCTTTCTTTTTTCGTGAGCTGTGAGAGCCGAGCTTGATTCAAAATAAAACGGGAAGAAGCGAAACTGTTGGGAAACTTCCTGTTTTCCTTAGCAGGTGAATGAATAACAACCGGTATCTTATGAAGTGACCCGTGTTGCCTGTTTCTGAAGGCTGCGGTTTCTTTGCCACTTTTATTTAAACATTAAGACACTTAAAATCACCCACTGCTCTTAATGATCTTCCTGTTTCAGCGTTAGATCAGCAGAATTGAACGAGCTAATTATTTTAATTTGTTTCGTCATTAAAACACGATTTCAGATGTCCATTGCAGCTTACCTTAGTAGTGAAGTGGGTTTTTTGCTATGAGCTTAACTAATGTTGTTGCATGCAATAAAACTTAGCCCATGGCTGTTTTTGTTTTGTAATAGTTCCCTCTCGGCAAAACACTCTCTTAATTAAATTTTCTCATTTTTTTTTTGTATTGTGTTATCTCACATGAAGCTATTATATATTCTTTCCTGTTCCTTTTGGTTACTAGGCTGAGTTCACAAAATCAGATATCATACCACTGTGCCACCAAATATATGTCGCAAAGACTATTTTCAGGCCATAATAATCTAATGTCACGTTTAAATGATAAAAAAAGGCTTTGTGCTCCTTCGCAGTAATACCTTCAAGTGTTAAAACGGTCGAGATTCCAAGACTGACTTTTTAGTCTTTTTAGTGTTTTCAACCACCCACTCTTCTGAGTATTGATTTTAATTATTCATTCCAACACGAATGCAGATGATGGAGGGAATTTGTAGAACAGCATTTACACGTTTCTCGCTTATGCTATGGGCATAATTTTGTTTAAAAACACAATAAAAAGAGTTTAGCATCAGGCTTGACTTTTCGTTTCGTAACTGAGTCTCTTTTCGGCAAAACGCTCTAACTACTAAATTCAATCTATTTATTTTCTATTTCTTATTGTATTCTGTTATCTCACCTGAAGCTACATATCATGTATTTTACGTATTCGACCCTGTTCCTCTTTGCTTTGGTTAAGTAGAATTCACATAAATGATATTGTTGTTGACGAGAAGCGACCTTTTTCACAACCCGGTAATATCTTTCAACAAAGATGTTTAGCAAGGTTGAAGAGTTGTCGTCTTCCTGTGTTGATTTTGTACACAGTTTGATATCTGTAATTCCTGTCTCTTTTGTGATCCTCGCAAACTTCAGGATTAGTTTCAAGCAAGTAACTTGAGTGGCGGTTCTAGGGGAGGGAACTGGGGAAGCCCCCCCCCCCCACCCCACCCCCGCATCCTCTCACCTTGCCAAAAAATAGGGCCCGAAGGTTTGAAAATTTCTTTAAAATCTCTAACATTTTCATTTTGCCCTTGTCGCACCTTTCTCACTCTCCTACCCATACCACCCTCCTTACGATGGAGTTGGAAAACCAGACTCAATTTAAATTCACTCACGAGTGTTTACTTCACTGACTCAATATTCGCAACAGCAAGAGTCAGAGTGTATGTATTTTATAGAGAGCAACTATCTGGCCTCACTTATTTTCTATCCAGGCAATGTGAACGTGTTTTATACCAGTTTATGTCGGTAATAACAACTCAATATTCGGGTGAAATAGGTTTATTTGCTTCTTATTTCAAGATTAAACTGGCGATTTCACACTACCAAGAACAGCATGCATATTACTTGAAAACTGCTTGAAAATAATGCGACAGTAAACTCAGACACACGTTGATAATAGCAATGACATATAAGGTGAAACAAAACACAGTTACAAATTTTAAGGTCTTAGTAAGATTATAATGCAGGGCCTATGATAAGCATCAATTCATAAAAGAAATTATTATAATAAAATGGGCTACATCACTAAATTCCGATCTAGGTGATGGACCAAACGTTTTGTCGAGACTAACAGGCACTAAGAAGAGTATTACGGTGGGGCTACTGTTACCGGGGACACCGAGACAAAGTTAGCCAATCACAAAACAGAACGAGAACAATAGACTCCAACAATTTTTACTTTAGCCAATGAAATGTCGAGTACAGAACAATGAAATTTCAACTCGCTCGTTCGCGATGAAAACAGATCAATACAAGTTTTGGCTGTACAGCGTTGGATTTTCAATTCCAGTGCGGCTATACTGTTACCGGGGTCACCCAGTCAAAGTTAAGCAACCACAACTACGGTGGCCCACAAGGGTCAGCTGCAAACAAATAAAAGTTGCTGCTAACAAATAAAAGCAGCTGCAAACAAATAAAAGTTGCTGCAAACAAAGAAAAGTTAATGCAAACAAATAAAAGTTAATGCAAACAAAAGTTGCTAACCCTAACCCTAACCCTAACCCTAACCTAAGCAACTTTTATTTGTTTGCAGCTGACCATTGTGGGCCACCGTACTAAGTAGAACGGGAACAATAGATTCCAACATGACAGTGTTTCAAAGTGTTCTGCATGGGGTGCCTTTATATCTACAAAACATGACGTTTGATTACACTGTACAAAGGCATCATGAGTGACAGGAAGACTTTAGAAACCGGAAAACCTTTGTAGAACGTAACAAACAACTGAGGCAAAGGAAATATAGATAACACTGGCTCATAACTTTAAAACAAAGATAATATTTGCAACAGGAAAATAACGTTATTATTTTTTTTGTTATCAATATTACTATGTAGATTAGCATGTAGATTGGGTCCTCGTAATGGAGCATTAGCTCAGTCAGGTTTCCCCGAAATGAAATGAAATGAAATGAAATAAAATGTTCCCTTAACCGACAAAGAAACAGGTGCAGGAGCAAAAGAAGAACGAAGATAAAGAAGGAAAACAATAACAACAACAACAAAGTTGCAAAGCTGCGAGAAGGATGGAACAGGATGTCAGGGCCAATACTGGTGAAAAATTTGAGCAATATCATGAAACGGATAATTGATTTTCTTGCCTTCAACATTATAACACACAGCGCTGCACGAAACATCGTCTGTTAAAGGTGGCAAATGACTCGGGTATTAAATAGTGGTAAAGGCCGTCTTTGATTTAAGACTAAGGTAGTGCATTTTCTTATTAAACGTATAGTACTGGTGCTGTTAAATATTGCTTTGGCTTGCACAGCAGCGTCAAAATACTGTAAAAATGCTGTGACCTGCAACTTTGTTATATTTTTGATGGATATCAAAGGAAGTGACCAAAGCCAACTTTTCGTGCAGTACAGAAAGTAACTTTAACGATATTCCATGCTCACAGAAATTTCAAACTTCATAATGGTAGGTTGGTATGTTTAACAGTGCTTCAATTTCCGGTCGTTATATTGTACAATATCACAATAGACAAAAAAAATTAACATCGCCCCTGTGGCTTACCATCTTTGTTTTTGTTGTTTCCTGTGCTTTTGTAATACATGCAGGCAGTATCAGTAATCAAAGACTAGCCTAACAACAGACCAAATTTACAAGACTCTTACAACACATTTTGAAACTGTTTGGTAATGTTTAAATTCTGAGTCGTTACGCATAATTGAAAAACCAGACAAACATGAAATCATTTTTTTTGTTGTTGTTGAACAGGTACATTTTTTTAAATTTTATTTATTTTAAAACTGACACTACTAACGCTTGAGAGTTAAAGAGATTCAGTCCGCATATTATTTAATTGCTCTTTTGATGTTCTGTCTGACTGCTTTCGTGTTTACTAGTACTGTGATAATCCTGTGTGTTAAAGCTTTTACAGGTCGAGCGTATCATACTGATTAATATAAATCTACTAGTGTTCTATCACGAATGCTGTTCTTTTATTGGCTACACTACGGCTATCTATCCTGTTGTAGAAAGTGAGCAGAGTGAGTAGCCGATTATCCGCGCGTGGCGTGACCTAAATATATCATTAGTAATAAAAACACGCGCCTGTCTTGTTGTTAAGTTTTGAACGTCCAGTAGATTTATACTAAAACAATTATAATATTTGCTCTTGATTTCTTTGCGTGATAGTTGATGAGGACTTCGCCTGATAGAAATCTCGAGCCCATTATCTAATTGTTTAATATTGGTGCCGAGCCTTCTGTATATTTTACCGCACAACATAAGATCGGTGAATGAACCGAAGACGTTCAAGATCCTGGCGAACGCCATCTTGAACGTAATTCAACGTAATCCTATAAACTTTAGAATGGTTTTCGTTGTTCATGGTGTGTTTACATTTTTCTTGTACCGAGAAATTTCTGTTGTCAGCAGTAATGTTTTCTTTTATTACGCATAGACAGGGTTTTAAATAAAATAGCCATATGTCTGCTAAAGCAGATGTTTCTGTATAAATAAATAAATAAATAAATAAATAAATAAATAAATAAATAAATAAATAAATAAATAAATAAATATATAAATAAATAAATAAATTGTTTTTGTCGTGCGTCAAGAGCTCGCACAACCTCGTTCCCAGGGTCTCTCTTCTTCCCGCCCCCTGGAGCGACCCTGGGAACGAAGTTGGAGCTCGCGCACTCTTCAAAGTATACTGAGTTGTCTGAGTCAAGTTCTACATGTACCACAGCTGTACCAGCAACACTGAAACAGTGGACAGTGTTCTATTATTATAAGTGCATCACGTACTCTTCAAAACACGGAAAACGGCTATGTTTTAGCCTACGAATACAGCCGCTTCTCATCGCTCCCGGCCGCTAGGGACGTTAAGTTCTACTGACTATGTTTTCCACGCGATCATGAAATGAAAGTATAGAATTTAGCGTTTAATATAACATTTCTCTCATTTATCGAAAGAAGAAAACATTCAATTTGATGTACATTAAGTTGTTTGACTACACTTAAGTATTTATTTTATTTATTGATTTTAATCAATATTTATACAGGGACATCTATTTAGCTGAGCTAGTTTAAGTATGAGCCCTGTAGTTATGTAGTATAAAGATCAATTTCACTCAGTAGGACCGGATTCAGTAAAGTTCCAATTACATCTTTACATTGTATAGTAAAACCTGATCTATATCTAGCTGATTATCGAGAAACATGCATGGTTGATGAAAATTGCAGCATTTTTACTACAACTATACTGACTATACTTCAAGACAGGGGTTTTAGATGACTCTAATCAACCTGATCACTGAAAGAAAATGGAAACGAAGAGAGCGGATGAAAAAAGACTAGCAATAAACATATTTTCTATATTGGGAAAAAACGCAGCACAGCGCGCTCTTTCAGGTACATCTTCAACAGAGCATCAACGTTTCCAAGCTTATGCACTGTACTAGCACTGGATAACTAAGAAATAAAAACAGTATCCAGATCTTTAATTAATTTATGAAACTTAACGGAAAATGAATTCATACTATTTAGTTTACATAATTGTGCCAACTTTAGTTTATCAAATTTTATTAAGGTATGTACTAGTCATGGGAGTTATTCAAAATATTTTAAACGACAAAGGTAGGTTAATGAATAGTCAAAATTTTACAAGATCTAGAATGCATATGCAGTATTTTGATTACTGCAAGCAGCAACACACAATTTCTCACAGCGATTTTACGCATTTTTTCTAAATAATATCCTTCCTAGTAGCGAAACCTATGTTTGTAATCCTGATAATAATAATTATTTCCTGTGCGGAATGATTACAAGCGAATAAATAATATCTGCCGCCTATGGAATATACCGCATGAATCCAGTGGCTTTAACGTTTTTAATGCTAGATCAGAAGTCTTTATATGAGTGCATGTGGATCAGTAGCTGGAGCTAATGGGCTTACAATTTCACTTAGAATCGCATACGTCAAAGAAAACTCGCATTCTTATTGGCTATTGAAGCGAGGGTATTTACTTGTAAAGACTGTTTTTTATGCAATAACTGACGATCGATCTTTTATATTTATATACTTTTTCTATATTTATATATGTACATACATTTTATATTTTATTAATTATTAGATTATTATTGTAGTTATAGTGTAGTTAGGTGTCCCCAATTAGTGCACATTGTATGCTAGCGATTTTGACACATTAATAAAGTTCTTATCTTATCTTATCTTAGCGTGGAATTGCATAGCTGAGAACTGATATTGCATAGCATCTTCGAAGGACGATGTTTGTGTACTTTCTTTATATACTATGTATACTTTCTTTTAAAATAGTGAGCTTTGATTTGAAGCCAAAAATACAGACGTGCTTTTCACAAATGATAAATTTATCTAGAGTGAATTCCTGTTCTTCTCAATCTTATAACCAAAATGTGAATTTTTTTGAGAGTGAAGAAGCCATTCACATTGCAGTCCTACAAGAAGAGAGCGAGCCGACTGGCAAAAACAAATATTTCTTTCTTAGAAAAAAAAAAACCTGTCTAAATCAAACAAAGAAGTTTATGAAAACAAGCATATTGTACTGAGCTAATAAAAAGTAATTTTCATTATACACCGAAACGGCCGTCTGGTTGCTTTAAAAATAAACAAGATGCTGTCCGAAGTAGAGCTTTCAGCGAACTTTCTTATTTCCAAACCAAAACTTGTATCCGAACTCCTGTCTTGTACAGTGTCAAAGAAATCCGGTGTAAAAAAGGTATAAGAGGTACAAAAGGCAATAATAATTAAGTAATAATATTAGTAGTCTGGTATTCTTAGAAATGAGTCGCGAAAATAAGGTGAGAATTTAACAAATTTACACCGGTTTTCCGTGGTGTGGACTCTTATTTACCACGATTTACGTCATCACATGGTCAAAATGTTGTGGACTCACGAGGCGCAGCCGAGTGAGTCAGCAACAAATTTTGATTTGATTTGACTTTCTTTGGTTTGATTAGGTAAATCATAATGACAATGGAAGTGTTGTGAATAACTTCAAATAAAATTGGATTTGTGGCTAGCCTGACGTATACGTTTCGCTCCTGCCAAGGGACGCTTCAGAAACCTACTCTTTGAGCATCACGCTCAAAGTCCCGTTCGCAGCCAGAATGATGATAGCAATCTCGCCTTATATTGCATAAGGATTCCCGACCGCACTAAATCGTGAAGTAAATCATAATGACAATGGAAGGTAGGTAGGTAGGTAAGTAAGTAGGTAGGTAGGTTGTTTTTTTTTTGTGATCCTTGCAAACTTCAGCATTAGTTACAAGCAAGTAACTTCAGTGGCGGATCTATGGCCCGAAGGACCTAAATGTTTTAAAAATCTATACCATTTTCATTCCCCCCTTATTCTTCTTGCATCCCCCTCACTCACCCCCCCCCCCCCCCCCCCCTCAATCCCACCGCCCCTTACGATGGAGTCTGGATCTGCCACCGCACTTTGGACTTTAAGCTTCTCTTCATGATTCTCCTTGCAATGTCAAACGTACAAAAATGTGCGGGTTCAACAAACCATACTCCCTTTGAATCACAACAGCAAAAGGGTTAATGTATTTTATACAAAGCAACCGTATCTGGTCTCACTTTTTTTTATCCAGGCAATGTGAAATAAAAGTACGCACTTTACACCTATTTATGTCGGAAATAATAACAAGACAATATTCTGGTTAAAATATGTTTATTTGCACTTCACCCTTCTTATTACAAGATTAAACTATTGATTTCACACTGTACCTTATTATGACAAGCCTGTGCGCAGAAGCAAAAGAAATAGAAATATATATCGAAAGTAAACGTAGACACACGTTAATAATAACATAATATAATGTTTTTGACAAGTGGTCAAACAAAATCAGCAGAACTCTAGCAATGTCATAAGGTGAACCAATATGCACTGTGTTCACTACCGAGAATAGCATTGTTTTATGACCCATTTGATTCTGCCATTGTTGGAGTATGTGATACTCAGCTCGTTGGCTGAAATTCCGAGCAGGTTGTTAGATGTCCTAAATGCTGTACGCTCGCGGCTGCTTCCACAGTACCAATACACATAGCCTTGTAGTCCTCGGAGCTTGATCACTTGGTCGTGGGAATTCTTGTATACTGCTTGGCCCTCCACCACGATGAAATCGCTACCGCGGCACCAGTCGTAGGTTGTATCTTTAATCTGGCAGCCGCGGCATTTGTAAACTGACCAATGGATACGACCGTTACTCTGGTATGTAATCCCTAGCTTATTGGCCATACCGCGCCAGCCAGTGCGCTCTCTGGAAGATCCACAGTACCAGTAGATTTCGCTCATGTCCTTTGGGAGGTTGATTATCTTAAAGGTTGGCGACCATCGTCCACCCTTGTTTATCTTTATATCTCCGGGCAGATCGAGTTTGATGTAGTTTGCACTTCTGCACGCATCGCTGGTGTACGAGATTCGAGTACAGGCAGATGTTCGGGAAGCGAAGCTGGCGAGGTAGAGCACGGCAGTTAAGGTGGCTACAGCAGCGCGAAGTTCCATTTCACAAACACTGGTTTAGTATCTCTTCAGCAAACGGTTCTTTGTCGTCAGACAGTGAGGACGTGACAGCGTTTCAAAGTGTTCTGGAGTGCCTTTATATCTACAAAACATGACGCAGGATTACAGTGAAAATGACCTTATATGGCATATGCAGCACCTACCGCGCTTATTAAAACTACAAAGACATGAAGTCACAGGAAGACTTTAGAAACCGGAAAACATTTGTGGAACGTAACAAACAACTGAGGCAAATGACATATAGGTAACATTGACTCATACCTTTAAAACAAAGACAATATTTGCAACAGGAAAATAAAGTTATTAATTTTTTTGTTATGAATATTACTATGTAGATTAGCATGTAGATTGTGTCCTCGTAATGGAGCATTAGCTCAGTCAGGCTTCCCCGAAATGAAATGAAATGTTTCCTTAATCGACAAAAAGAAAAAGGTGTAAGAGCAGAAGAAAAAGGAGAAGGAAAAAAAAAACAAGAAGAAGATAAAGAAGAAGGACAATAACAACAACAACAACAACAACAACAACAAAAACAAAGTTGCAAAGCTGCGAGAAGGAGGAAACAGGATGTCAGGGCCAATACTGATGATAAAATTAAGCAACATCATGATATGGATTGATTTTCTTGCTCTATATTATAACACACAGCACTGCACGAAAGATCGCCTGTTAAAAGTTACTTTGACGTGTACAGCAGCGTCAAAAGTACTGTAGATTTTAAAATGCTGTGTCGTGCAACTTTGTTACACATTTGATGGATATCAAAGGTCTAAAGGTCGTGACCAAAGCCAACTTTTCGTGCAGTGCAGGAAGTCAGTTTTACGATATTCCTTGTTCACAGAAATTTGGTATGAAATTTTGGTATGTTGATATGTTTAACAGTGTTTCAATTTCCGGTCGTTATATTGTTACTTAATTGTGCCATATCACAAAAGACAAATACAATTTAACATCGCCCCAGGCCAATTATAATTAATTGTTTTCTGTGCTGTTAGTTGTTTCCATGGCTGTATCAGTTTTTAATGAAAACTAGCCTTACAACATAAATTTACAACGCATTTTTGAAACTGTTTGGTAATGTTCAAATATTGAGTCGTTATACTGGTGCATAATTGAAAAAAAAAAAAGAAACGAACATGAAATTATTTTAAATTTGTTGTTGATAAAAACAATTTAGTATTTAGAAAACTCACACTACTAACGCTTGAGAGTTAGAGAGATTCAGTCCGCATAGGATTTGCTCTTTTGATGTTCTGTCTGACTGGTATTTTTCGTATTTAATAGAACTATGATAATCTCGTTTGTTAAACCTTTGACAGGTCGAGTGTATCATATAATATTGGTGCCCGAGCCTACTGTATATTTTACCGCATAACATAAGATCGCATGTGAGTGCATGTGGGTCAGTAGCTGGAGCTAATGGGCTTACAAATTCCCTTGTAATTAAGGCACACTGAGTTGCCAATCTTGTCTTGTAAGACATAAATTGCAGCACCCGAGGCACCGAGTTCAAAACCACACTCAATTTAAATTCGTTCAAGAGTGTTTACTTCACTGACTCAATATTCGCAACAGCAAAAGAGTGTATGTGTTTTATACAGAGCAACTATCTGGCCTCGCTTGTTTTCTATCCAGGCAATGTGAACGTGTTTTATACCAGTTTATGTCGGAAATAACAACTCAATAGTCGGGTGAAATAGGTTTATTTGCATGTCATACTTCTTATTACAATATGAAACTAACGATTTCACACTACCATGAACAGCATACATTCTTGAAAACTGCTTGAAAATATATGCGACAGTAAACTCAAACACACCTTGATAATAATAACCTAATAATATTGTTGATATATAGGGTTAAACAAAATCAGTAGAACTCTAGCAATGATACAGTTATATAAGGTGAAACACTGGCTTTTAGTGAAGGAAAAGTTAGCACAAGTTAGTTAAATGTACTATTTTGAGTTGTTTCTCTTCTAACAGTTTTTTTAAACCATTTATCAGTATATTAAGTATAAGATATGTCCCTGATCATATAACAAAAGACTTAAGAAATAAAATAATGACCTTCAGCGATGGCATAAATACCGTTTTAAACAATGCAGGCAAAGAAGGGCCTGGAGGACTAGTTACTAATTAATAAACGAAGTACGTTATTATACTTTATAAAAACGTTGCAAACAAAATCAATTCACTCCTAAGATCCAACCGATGAAATCGTGTAATGTGGTTCTAACTTTTGAAACTGTGGCCGAATAAATGATCCTAAAGCATGATCAGTATGTTCTAAAGAAAGCTCTTTAGAAGTACTTGGATTTTAATTTAGACAACTATGTATTGGTTGTAAGAAGGTTTACTTAAAAGCTAAAAAACTGTTACTTATTATGAAAGGACAAGTAGACTAGCAAAACATGCAATAACTCGTTTTAGATTATACATCGTGCATACAAGTGATGAAAAAATGTCCTTTTAAACCCTCCTTGTAAAACACACCGCACCTTAAGAAACCAAAAAAGGATGCTCTAGAAAAGCAATAAGTGACTGTGTTCACTACTTTGAAGAGCATCTTTTTATGACCCACTTGATTCTGCCATTGTTGGAATACGTGATGCTCAGCTGGTTGGCTAAAATTTTTTCTGCTTTTTGGCTGATCCAATTTATTTTGTGCCATGCTGTACGCTCGCGGCTGTTTCCACAGTACCAATGCACTTGGCTTTGTAGTCCTGGGAGCTTGATCACTTGGTCGTGGGAGTTCTTGTATATTCTTTTGCCCTCCACCACGATGAAATCGCTACTGCGGCACCAGTCGTAGGTTGTATCCTTAATCTTGCATCCGCGGGGGCATTTGTAAACCGACCAATGGATACGACCGTCACTCTGGTATGTTATCCATAGCTGATTGGCCATACCGCCCCAGGCAGTGCGCTCTCTGGAAGATCCACAGTACCAGTAGATTTCGCTCATGTCCTTTGGGAGATTGATTTTCTTAAAGGTTGGCCACCATGAGCTAGTACTCTTGTCTATCTTTATATCTCCGGGCAGATCGAGTTTGATGTAGCTTGCACTTCTGCACGCATCGCTGGTGTCCGAGATTCGAGTACAGGTGGCAGATGTTCGGGAAGCGAAGCTGGCGAGGTAGAGCACGGCAGTTAAGGTGGCTACAGCAGCGCGAAGTTCCATTTCACAAACACTGGTTTAGTATCTCTTCAGCAAACGGTTCTTTGTCGTCAGACAGTGAGGACGTGACAGTGTTTCAAAGTGTTCTGGAGTGCCTTTATATCTACAAAACATGACGCAGGATTACAGTGAAAATGACCTTATATGGCATATGGCAGCACCTACCGCGCTATTAAGACTACAGAGACATGAAGTGACAGGAAGACTTTAGAAAGCGGAAAACTAGCTGTGCAGAACGTAACAAAGAACGGAGGCACAGGAAATATAGATAACACTGACTCATACCTTTAAAAAAAAGAATATTTGCAACAGGAAAATAAAGTTATTAGTTTCGTTGTTATCAATATTAGTAGATTAACATGTAGATTGGATCCTCGTAATGGAGCATTAGCTCGGTCAGCAGGCTTCCTCGAAATGAAATGAAATGTTCACTTAACCGCGACAAAGAAATTAGGTGTAAGAGCAAAAGAAGAAGAAGAAGAAGAAGAAGGAGAAGAAGAAGAAGACGAAAATAAAGAATAAAAACAATAGCAACAACAACAACAACAAAGTTGTAAAGCTGCCAGAAGGAGGGAACAGGGATGTCAGGGCCAATAATAATGAAAAAATTAAGCAACACCATGATACGGAGTGATTTTCTTGTTCAATATTATAGCACACATCGCCTGTTAATGGTGGCAAATGACTCGTGTATTAAAGGTGGTAAAAGCCGTCTATGATTTAAGACAAAGGTAGTGCATTTCCTTATTAAAGGTACAGTAAAGGTGCTGTCAAATGTTGCTTTGACTTGTACAGCAGCGTCAAGAGTACTGTAACTGTAACTGAAAATGCTGTGACGTGCAACTTTGTTACACGTTTGATGGATATCAAAGGTCGTGACCAAAGCCAACTTTTCGTTCAGTGCAGAAAGTTTTACGATATTCCTTGCTCACAGAAATTTCAAACTTCATAATGGTATGTTTATCCGGTCGTTATATTATACTTTTAAATTGTGCAATATAACAATAGATAAATAAAATTTAACATCGGTCCTGGCTTACCACCTTTGATTTTGTTCTTTCCATTTAGTTCTTTTCAGTTATCCGAAGCTAGCCTTACTAACACACCAAATTTACAACACATTTTTGAAACTGTTTGGTATTGTTTAAATTTTGACTCGTTATTCTGGTGCAAAATAAAAAAGAAACAAACATGAAATTATTTTTGTGGTTGATAATAGTTGTGGTTACACACACCTTGGGTTTGGGGCCTTCCCGAGGGTTAATGGCTTGGGTTCGGTTTACCTCAGGTTTCATCTTACCCTTGGGGATGCGGTTACACAGTAAAAGACTCCCCACGGTAAAATATAATAAGATACAAGTTCCATGACACTGCAGTTTGGCGGGAAACGTACAGATCGACATGGATGACACGAATCGAGATCTTGTAAGCTTAATTTCAGTGATTCTCCTGCTCATTATTCGACAGTCCTCCATAAATATAACAATCCGGCAGTTTTTTGCGAGAAGTCACCGAAGAAGGCGCTTTAAGCTACACTATCTTCAAGGTTTGTCGGCGTTTTATTTACATTTACGAGCTCGTCAAGAACTTGCTCGCCGACCAAGAAGGGCTTGGGTATTTCCACGATCACAGAATTGGTTTCAGCAATTCAACTTCTAAATAACATTGCACTCGATCACTGAGGGAAAGAGAACTTTAGAGTTTCCCTGCCATGTCAACTTGTGTTACAAGAAAGCGTGCAATTAGCCAAGCGTATCAGAGGTAAACTCAGAGCGCAGGAGGCGATTTCCTGTATTAGTTACGTTCTGCATTATGATTGGCCAAGCCACCTCAGGGAACAGATAAACCGTAATTTTCAGTTCAGGAACTGTCATGGGAAGTTCTTTTGTTCTCTTTGATGTATCCATGGAAATAACCCTAAGGCAGTTTCGGTCTGGGAATAGCGGTTACACACAAAAACGTCCTTACCCGTGGGCAAATGCTATTTACCCATGGGTAAAAGGGTTAGTGTAACCACGGCTAATAACAATTCAGTATTTAGAAAACTCACACTACTAACAGTTGAAAGTTGAAGTGATTCGGTCCGCTAAGGATTTACGCTAATGATGGTCTTTCGTGTTTTTTGGAACTGTTATAATCCCGTGTGTAAAACCTTTTACAGGTCGAGTTTGTCATATAATCATAGTTGCAATTGATTGTTTTTGTCTCGCATGCAGAGCTCGCGCTCTCTTCAGAGGTAGCTTTTAGGTGATTCAGTTCACATGGAGATTGCTCTCTTGATGGTCTGTCTGACTGTAGTGTTTTGTGTGTTTTAGAACTGTGATAATCCCGTGTGTTAAACGAGTTAAACTGTTACCGGTCAAGTGTATCATAATCACTGGAAAAGTTGAAAATTTTCATGCTACGTAAATAACATGTAAATAACACGTAAGTCACTGAAAATGAAAATAGACTGTAAAGGATAATTTACAGGACTTTTGGACATTGACATGTTCTCAATAATGATGTTAATAATGTGTAAATATTAGAACTAAAACATGTAATTTATAGACAACATGCTGTAAATTTTGAAGGTATAATATCTGCTGTAATTTTTGAAGGAACTGAAACATGTAAATTATAGACAAGATGCTGTAAATTTTGAAGGTATAAGAATAGAGATCATGTAAATAACATGGAAAGAGCGACTCTGTAAATAACATGTAAATTTAATCAAAGTGCCCTCTGGGCTATCTCCTGTAAGTTTTTCCCATCATGCAATGCTGTCATATTATGTCCGAATATTATTTTTGATGTTGCAATTGGACATTTAGGTTAGAGTGTCAATTAAAAAGTGTCAATTGCTTCTCGTCGTTTTTAACAGAGAGTAACATATGGTAAAAACAACTCCATTTGTTCGCTGTTGAAAGAATGTACAAGTTCTTTATAACTGTTATCATCCATACGATTAATTACCAGCTTTTCATTATCATTTGCTGTAGAAAAAATTCCAGCATTACTTGAAAGATTGTTCCCTTTCTGATTATTATCTAAACATGGGTTAAAACAACCAAACAGTTCACTGTATTGCCGTGTTTCTTCACTTATATCCTGCTCATCGTTATGTTGGGCAGACGGAGCTACAGTATCTAACTGATCACGTTCCTTATTTTCAGGATCTCCCATGGCTTTTTCATAAGAGTTCTCCTTTCTTTCCTTTCGAATATAACATGTTTTACTTGCTGAAATCTTATTTTTACATGGGATAAGCATCAAGAGCCCTCTGCAATTAATCTTCAGCATCCATTTTATTAAACATAACTAAATGAATGATTTAGCTTTTATTCTGCGAAAAAGTTTCATTTCTCCTTTCAAGTAAAATTCTTTACAACTTTGTTCTCTGTTTTCATTATTGGGATCATCATCAATCTTATCGTCAAAATCTGTTTCAGGTGGAAATCTAGTTCCTGTAAACTTACTCAGTATTCATCCCCTCATCTTAACTTTTGTTTGAATCAGTGTCACTGTTAACAAACAGTTATACCAAGAACAGAAATGAACAAAACATAGTTCCTAGAGCTGTCGTGGTCGTCTTTGACATTTTCATTTTTACACACTTATACATCTCAGAGTGACGAAGAAACACTCTTTCACAAGCCTTGTACGTCGCATACTTAAACACTGCATCACGAACAAAGAAATTTACTGATCCTAACATTTTCATAGCGATAACATAAACTTATTTATCTTGCAACACGACTCTGAGCCAAAGAAATCCTAATATATGCCTAATGTAATCTAACGGGACAAATATCTTGCAGGTATACTCGGGAAAGCTATCCTAAAGGCTACTTAATACATTTTGCGACTAGTGGGAGTCATGTTTGGCCTGTCTCTTTTTATACTTCTTTGTGATTTTTTTTATAGAGACTATACCGTAAAATGCTGCTTATAAGCCCTAGGCTTATGTAACTTCGTAGGGGTTTTTTGCCTGGCAAGCAAAAATATTGCCATAAAGAAGCGTTCTTTAAGTTAATTTCATTTAGGCGTAAACTTTTGTAAAGAATTTCTGTTAAGGAATTAAGAAAGGAATAAGGAATTAATGGGTATAACCCGAGTAATGTTTTGTTACCGATGGGCCTATAACCGGGTTGGCTTTTTTTTATTTATCCCATTACTCCATTACTCCATTTACTCCATTACTATGGAATTACTCCATTATTATGGTACGCATGGAGCACAACATTACTTCACGAGAATTACACGCTTGTTGTACAAAAGATACGTAGTGTAGTCTCGTGTATGTCTCAATGAATTCAAAATACATTGGTACAACTCTACAAGTGAAGCTGTTCTTCGCGTACAGAGGATATACTATTGGATGCAGTGATCGCAATGCCATGATAAGACAACGGAAGTTCTGTCTAGCTCCAGGTCACTACTCAACAAAAGAAGCCCTAATATATGTCAGGACAGTGTAGAGAATACATAAAAAAATAAAATAATTATAGTCATGGCTATGGCATGAAATCCTCCGGGATCGATCCTGTCATTAGAGAAATTATCCAAAGATCAATGGGTCAATATTATAGAGCAAAGTGGATAGATAATTGCGACTTGTAACATCCTAACAGTGATCTATAGCAAGGGACAAATACCTCGTAAACCTACTTGGGAAAGCTATTTTAAAGGCTTTTAAATACTTCTTGCGACAAGTGGGAATCGTGTTTGGCCTGCCTCTTTTTAAGAGCTTATGACGCGTAAATAAGCCATTTCACAGCTATAGATTCGGATACCAGATATATTAAAACCATCGATAGGAAAAATCTAAGGACTATCCGTACCACAATTATCTCTTTAAGAGATTTAGTCAGCTTCTATAACTTGCAAATGAGGTAAATTAACCGAGGACATTTTTAACTAAAGGGACACTGTCCCGACAGAAATACCGTGTTTTCATGATTATGGCCAGGAGCTTGCTTTAGCTTGCTTTATCATCCGAAAATAGGAAGAAAAAAATAGCCAAAAGTGATGAACGCAGAAAAATATTAATTAAAAAGACAAAATAACGACAAGATTCCACCAGAATCGAAACTTTGAATATTTCTTGACCGCATGTCATGTAATCAAAATCAACTTGATCCATTCTTCTAATTCCGCACTTTTTCTCCAAACTACTGCTTCTGTTTTTCTCCTTGAGAATCTTTTAATCCAACTTAGTTGTATATTTGGTGACATTTGGCGATATAACATGGAAATTAACACACATTATTTCAACAAAACTTCATTGTAAACGTACAGCATACAACCATTCTCAATCAGCAATGTCAGCTTACCTCAAACTCTCCGGTTTTCCCTTTCTTAAAACGCAGTGCTATAATATGATAATACCACTGAAATGTCTTGAAGCAACCAGTTTGACAAACCAGACTGGACATCGTAAAGGATATTAGCCAAGCGCGCTTCTAGCGTGCCAAATATCTGAGCACAGTCATTAGGTGAGATAAGAATACATTACGTTACACTTTTTGACGCTCGATACAATGAAAGTATTCTGCAACATGTTCCCAAAAAAACATAGAATTCATAATCGTACGCCTTAAAAATCATCGCTACGAAAAAGAGATAACAAACAGTAGGAATGTTACCTAACTGAACAAATATATTCCGAGGCATTTTTCGAAATAGGCAAACAGCGTGGCAAATTTTATATGAAATTTTAACACGCATATTTCTTCACTGTGAAGGTCAAGTCAATAAACCACTGTATTAAAAAAAATATGCAACTCGACTCTTGTTTTCTTATTGGTAATATCTAACACAAATCTATCTAACTCCGTAGTGACGTAGGACTGATGACAGATAGAACAGTAATGTGCTAACAAAAATGCAACAGGAATGTCCCCACAAATTCACTAAAAAGTCTATTAATAGTATCTAACGCATTTTTTGCTAACAAAAATGCATAAAGAATGCATGTTAGCCCACATAAACTCCTGTAAGTTAAACATTAACTTACAGGAGATAAAAAGAGAGGCTGTAAATAATATTGGAATCAAAGTGCCCTTTGGGCTATCTCCTGTAAGTTCTTCCCATCATGCATTGCTGTCATGTTATGTCCGAATATTGTTTTGAATGTTTAAATTGGGCATTCAAGTTAGGGCACGTGGTTTCTTGAGTTGAATTTCTCTTTTGTTGTTACTATTAGTTTCAACGAGTGACCAGGAGTTAGTGCGTGTGATCACGAATGAGGATTTGAGACGACGTCATTTCGTTATTACAAAGTCGTTATCACGTCATTTTTTAATCCAATTTTCATTTTTAAACTTGAAATGGGGTCAACTAAGAAACCGTATGTGATGACACTTTTTAACCATTTCTGGTGAAAACACCGTAAATGTCTTGAATTTCCGAATAGTGAGAATGATGAAAGAAAGCGTGAAACAATTATTTTTTTGTCGCAAGACGTGGTTGCTTTAAACGGCTAGTCTTTTCGAAACTGGTAATTTGGATTGTATCCGAGGTTTATATTGTTTTTTTTTAAGGACCCTAGTCAGCCACACCTTTGTTTTTGTTTACATACGGGAGTTTCAGTATTATATTACACGTGGCGCGTGACCAAAAGTAAGCAAATCGCCCCGAAAGGTCAGAGGCGAGATATTAAAAATATCGTTAAAAAAGGTGACCGGCCTAGCACAAATCCTGCTGGTCGCAAAAAAAGCATTTTAGGCCGGTTTTATAATGAGTTACCTTAAAGAGTCTGACCCACCCAGTTTGCATTGCGTGCTTCTCTTATTGTTATGATACGGCTCTATTCCATATCTGGGCAAGCATATCACCTCTTGCACGAGTGAATTTCTCATCTACAATACAGTATGGATTTTCGGGTGCCCTGAAAATGGCGGATGAACCAACGTAGGCGCGCAATGCAAACTGGGTGGGTCAGATTCTTTAAGTACGTGCCTGAGAGATTTTTCCTTTTATGTAAGATATAACAGGCCTGTTGTTCTCTTTGATCTTAGTAATAAGTCTCTGATACTGACAAGTGATACAGCATTATTACGCTTTCCAGAGCCATTAAGAATATTTAGCTGTGCCATCGTTCGTTTGCTAGCTCTGGGCATAACAATATATATAGTTTCTTTAGCGCATAGTTTGCAAGATCAGTAGTAGTCGCTGAATGCTAGGATCACTGAGTTAATTTCTCAGTCTGTGATTTTGTGTGAGCGAAGTCTGCGGTTAGCATGGCTTCCGAGGTAGTGTTACTTTATCACAGTTGAAAGAGTCTAAGATTCATAGAATAATGACATATTACAATTGTTTTCAACTCCTCAGAGGTTATTCTGCGTTTAAGTTGCGTGTCTCGGTGCTAGGCTGTACTTTCGTTGTTAGACGTATGGCGTTATTGCATCCAACATGAAATCAGTTTGTGAAATATTTAGTCTCCCACGCAGCCGTTATTTGTCTAGTCACGCAACGCTCCTGCGTGAGAGACTATGAAATATTTGAATCTCTGACATGTTTGCTGTTTCATACTTCTCACGGCCGGATGGAAGTGATTACGTTTGTACATTATTAAACAACAACATTTCGGCGAACTAGGTATGGATTAGTGAGGCCATAAGAGCATTGATTTTGGATGCCAAAACCTTGTACACCGTTAGCACAAAACTACGAAAAACGTTCAAACCGATAGACTAATAATTCAAAAAAGCTACGATAACAGTTTCAGACTTCCAATTACACAACTTGGGACGATGCAGTAAGATTCCGATTCACTATGCAATGTTCGGTAATTTCGAGGGCATAACAAATGGCGGATTTCACCGCTTGAGCGCGCAGTGCATTTTGGTTGACTAGGGTCCTTTAAAGTCATGTTTTTGTGTACTGCGTGCGTTAGTAACGATAAGGCTCTTGCTTGTTGCGTACTTGAAAGGTTGCGACAGTTTTTAAGGCAATCAGATAATGCAAAAAATAGGAATAACTGCTGCAGGAAAAAGTTTTCTCTTAACTTAGGGACTGGTCAAAAAGTATAGGGGGTGGGGGTGCGCCGGAGAATTTGGATATGTGGTGGATACAAAACACATGACCCACTACTTCCACTACTTTGGTTGAAAATTATATGACCTCCCCCCTCATTTAAATGGAATTCTTGGTTGCATAATCCAATGAAACCACACTTTGTGAATGAACTTGGGTGATGTTGATTTACATTTAGATTTATTTCTTAACTGAAATACAAAAGCATCTAAAACTCGTTTCCTTTTCTAGATATATACTCTGTATCTTTGCTGGTGGTTATAATGCCTAAGGCTGCTGACAACTGAATGTGAGCTGACATTACGTCGAGCTTACTTTCTTTGTTTAATTTCTTTTCAGTTGTCAGATTTAGTGGTCTTGTATATACAAATTAAGCACAGAAACTCTTTGCTTTCTAAGCAAATCCTCACGGATGAGTTTTTCCCACTCCACTGATCGCCATAAACTATGCTACTGTTCGTTTGTCCTTTCTTTCCCTTTCTCTTTTCTGTTTTGTGGTATTGCTTAGAGAATGTACAAAAGTAATCCGTTGCATCCGTAATAATAATAACAATAATAATAATAATAATAATAATATTTCATGCTGCACGCAATAACGTCATACGTCTAACAACGGAGGTACTCTCTAGCTCCAAGACACACAACTCACAACTTAAATGCGGGATAAACTCTGTGGAGCTGGAAGCAATTGCAACATGCCATATTTCAGACTATGACTGTCGTAAAAAGTCTTGGATCTTAGACTCTTTTAGCGGTGATGAAGAAACACTATCTCGCAAGTCAAGGTCCAACATTGGTTTGGCGGGATGCGGGATGGAGCTTAGAATAGAGGCGGGATGCGGGATACGAAAAAAATTAGAGGCGAGATGCGAATAAAATCATTCTGTCGGGACCGGGATACGCGGTGTTTTCACAGTCGGGATGCGGGATGTTTTGAAATCGGTGGCGGGATAAGGTGTTCACAACGCTTTTTAAAAAAGACAGCAGAATTTCTTAGGGGCGTTGGAGAAATGTTTTCCGCATTCTCCATCCATTGTCCATCCACGAAAAGCACCAGACGTATGACTTATGCGACCTTGAAACAACTATCAGCAGAGTGAGCAGTTGTTTACAGGTTCTACAGGAGAACGAAAGGTCCATCAGAGAGCTGAACATTTGTTTGCCCCAAGCTCTAAATGCATGGCCCTGAGGGAAGTGTTGCAGCCAAGACGATGGGATCAGTTAAGCTACTTAAATGGGGCATGGAACGTCTCAATGAAAATCATGATGAGCTTGGATATGATGCTACCAATCTTCTGAGTTGCATGACGTTGGATGTTGAAAACCTGCATTCAGTGGTTCATCACAAGCGTCAGGTCTCTACAGCGAAAGAGAGCCTCAAACGAACAACAGCGTGGCCGGCCTATTACTACACAAGCCGTGGGTCGTGGTACCCAGTCCCAGAGAGATCGCTGGGACTCTTTGAAATGTCACAACCCCCAGTGGTCAAGGCTTCCAAAGACGAAATTTCCATGATGCGGGAATGAGAAAGAGCGCATGGATCTTCTGTGCGGCAAAGAAGTGTGCGACAAGAAACTATGGTACCATGGCAAGGGCTGGAACTCTGCCAGACTTTTTGTACCAAAACGAAATCGAAGTTGGAGAAAGGATCAATCTTTCTTCAAGCAGTGTGGCAACCACAGACATCAACTCAGAATCCAGCATCGTTGTTGCAGAAGACGAAGTGACCGAGTACGATTCAAGCAAGTGATTTGTGAGGCTGAAGATCTTGTGGAGGAGGAGGGTGCTAGTGACTTGGGGAATCAGCAGATAACCCAAGATGTCGATTTTCTAGTCGGGCTGATATCTCGATTTGGTCGGCTTGTACGGTTTAACTGGCGATTCGCTTTCTAAAGTCCACAGAACTAACTTAACTGCGGGTTTACCTAGCAGTTACAATTTGCAAAGATTTGCTTTCCCTTCTGGAGAAGGACAAGAACTAGGACTCACCGTGGACCAGTATCACCATTATCCGGATAATGATATTTAAAACAAAATCCATTGTGTTATCCGCTGGATAATGATTTATCCGGTGGATAGGGCTATCCACCGGATAAATCATTATCCAGTGGATAAGTATTAACAAAATCATTTGTGTTATCTGCTGGATAATGATTTATCCGGTGGATAGCGCTATCCACCTTTGAACAACCAGGCCCTGATCATAAATAAGAGAAAACGAGGAAATAAAATCGCCAAAATCTTTCCAAACCACCGCACGCTTATGATTTACTTTTTTCAAACTTGATGAATTATTAATGAGAATTATAAGTTCAATTCCAAACACCATGTATATGAAACGCTGAAAGTTACACAGCAAAACCAATAACATGTTTTATTACATCCTTTTTGAAATCACTGGTGATCCTTGCAATCTGATTGGCTCTCAGCAGTGCGATTTATTCCCGAATCGCACTATTTTTTGCTCCAAATCGCATCTTTTTCTCAGCAGTGCGATTTATTCCCGAATCGCACTATTTTTTGCTCTAAATCACATCTAAATTGTGCGATTTCAAAATCGATGTAATAAAGTGGTAATTGAACTTTGTATCGTGCAATTTTGGTCTGAAATCATACTTGTGATTTCACTCGCGCTGCGCGCTCGTTCGATTTTGAAATCACGCGTATGATTTCAGACCAAATTGCACTCCACTCTCAGTTCAATTACCATCATGAATTAGCTGTAGACAATTTAAATTGACTGAGAAATGATTAAAGCTGCTCGGCAATGTAAATACGGTCAAATACGAAAAATGTGAACGTTCCGTTTAAGAGGATAATTTTAGAAACGCAATCTATGGCTACGTTTTATTGGAAATATTCCAATCCGGATTCTTCTATCCAAAAAAAAAAAGGATTTGCGGTTTTTTTTTAACCCTATTCGGCCTGGGCTTTTTTTGAGTTCCTGAGCCTGGGGGGGGGGACACATTGTGCCCTACGACAATGAAACCTAGCTAAGGCTACGACAATGAAACCTAGAGGGTATATAGTACGTCCGAAAATGTCTCCTTTGCGGTCCGCACAATGGAACAATGACGTCATATGACGTAGTTATTAGGTAATTAGTTATACGGCCGCCATCTTTTTTTTCATTAACTTTCTCATCACTAGTCAGTTTAGTTTATCACCCGTCAAACCCTTCGCCAATCAAATTCATTGTTTTTGTTATTCTTTAGTTTTTTCAAAACCACTTGTATAACGGTTTTACAGTTGTAATCATTTATAGTGCTAGCCCCTGAAGAAGCTTTGTTTTGCAAAGCGAAATATTGGGCACTATTATATTCCACTTTTATTTTATTTTATTTGCTTCTGCTTCTGCTTCTGTTTTTCTGCCGTAAGGATCAGTTTGCCGTTTTTTGCTTCACTTCAAGTATTAATACTGATCTAGGTCTGGAAACCAGATCCGGCCATTCTCATCGGTTTGTTGCAGTGATCGTGCATTCTATGTTTCTTTTTATATCTTGGATCCGCCATCTTGGATTTCTGAAATTTTTTAAAACATCTTAAAAACCATCCAAATTAACTCAAAATTAATCAAAACCAATAAATAAACGCTAAATGACGTAAAAATATAAAAGTTATACCAATAAACATTGTTTTTCTTCATTCAAAGGTACAAATATGCAAATTTCAAAAAACATGGCTGTCAAAATCTTGTTGCCATGGAAACATCAAGTCACGCGATCAAAAAATTGTTACATAAAATTGTTGCCAGATAAATTTTAGGAAAAGTCACAAAGTTTGATGGCGTTTGAATACATATTAAAGAAGTTATGAACATTCAAAGTTAGCGCGGGCACTTTGTGCCCCCCCCCCCCCCCCCCCCCCCAGGCCGAATAGGGTTAATAAATTCAAAAACGGATCACGAATCCGTTGAATCTATACTTCAGTGAGATTCTTCAGATCAAATCCAGTGCAACTTTACTTGTTCCACTGGCTGTTTTGTTTCTTTCACGATTTTCATGTATTTTGAAAATTATATGTTGAAGAGAAAATCACAAGCGGGTAAAAATAGGTTCAACGAATTTTTTTGGCGTTAAATAATGCGTTTTAGGATTTTTCGTTGTTTTGGTCATAAAGAATCCCTTTGATCTGAGATCACAAATCCAATTTCGGATTCTCACAAAACGCAGCCTAAATGCTAATTGAAAACTTAATGAAAACAACTCTCTTGTTAAAAAGTGAAGAATATGCTTGACACTGCATGTACTTAAATCAATTTTTTGTGTCAATTCTTTATCTAGTTTCTATTACATTCTGAAAAGCTAATATCTAACTTTAATTTTAGAATTGCTGTGCACATGATTAGTTTAGAACATATCTTTCTCAATTTTATACTCTTAAGTTTAAATATTAGTATATTTTTATATTGAATGCTCTATATAGTGTCCCCAATTAGTTTATTTAGCTAAATACCATTGACACTTAATTAAATACTAAGATATAAAGATATTCATTCATTCTTTTGCATTTGACCCAATGCCATTTTCTCATAACTACAGCTACGCTTTATTTAATATTGCTGGAAAATCAGTAAAAGTTCCGGTTCCCAATTCGCAATTCTTTTGACAAAAAAAAAAAAAAAAAAGAATTAAACTTAGGAAGCGCGCAAATGTAAACTTTAGAGAATTGTTTTACAATCGCGCGCGCCTTTTTTAACTTTTTCATTCCCGCTCGTGTGGCATGATATTAACTTTTCAGTCAGTGGATAAAATCCATTAGTGTCATCATTCAGTTCAAATGAAAGCTGTTGATTTTATTTTTGTGTGGTATTGTTTTCTTTATGAGAGCTCTTTAGAAGTTCTTTTCGAAATTGTAGCTTGAGATAGAAATCCCCCTCCCCTCCCTTAATTAACTTGTCATCAATTCGCGGTGTTAGTTTTACTTGCAATGGGTGCTCGCAAATAGTGGGATTTTGCTTTCACTAAAATGTAATATTTTAGGCCAGTAATCTGTAAGGAGTCGCCTGTTTCGTAAATGCAACACTAACTGCTTTGTACAAAAACCGATAGCTGTATTTGGGATCGTTTCTGTCGTTGTTCTTGTATCCGCTAGTTATGCGCTTGGCTTCAATTATTTCAATGGTCAGTTTGCACTCGGATTTCATACAACCAATCACACCCATTTTGCTGAAGTAGAAATTCCGATTCCGAAAGCCATACGTTCGCAAAGTTGTGCAGCAACACCAAAGCGTTCCGATCAGGTGCACCCAAAAAGGTTAACATAGGGAACCCAACAAGGAATGCACAGGAAACCCAACAAGGAATGTTTAGGAAAACGTTTGAAATGGCGTTGTATCATTTTAGTGCCTCTAAAGGAAACTATGCGAAAGCTAATACAGTTCGAGTGTTTCGGTTCTTTTAGCTGAATATTTCAGGGTCAGAAAATTTTCGAGAAAGGAATCTAATCCTCCGAACCAGCTGCTTTTTACTTTCAGAAAATCGTAGCTGACCTTATTTTGTACTCAACACGACAACCGCGACACCTCCGAAAATAAAAAGCGTTAAATTTTCCAATGTTACGAAAGTTTGAGGCGGGATTTTACTTAATAAAACTCTATAGTTTTTAGGGTAATGTATTACGAATTTTTAAGGCGACTGAGGCCTTACGAACAGCTTTTCCACCGAAACCATTTGTTGGGCGCTTTTGAGATCTTTTTAAGTCTTTTAAACTGCCATTAAAATGGTTATTGAAAACAGTATGCCCTTGTTGAGATGTCAGTGAGGTCGTAGTTTCAGGTTTGTTCTGATAATCAGTGCAATTATCAGAAATCAACCAGACATTTGTAATCGTGTAATTTTGTTTTCTCGATCCGCTTCTCTTTTAAAAAAGGAATTTAGCTGTGAAGTCCTAGAGCGCAAACGTAAAATCTTTAATAATTTAACTCTGTAACTCCCAAAGTAGAATCTCGGCGTCTGTGGATGAAATCCTAATAAATGGCACTGAATTGAAAGCTATTGAACAGTACTTTCCTGTGATGCTCAAACTATTACTCTGCTCGTTTTACATGCACCTTTTATGAGCTTAATTTGCTACTCTCGCGCGCTCTCGAAGAACTGTTCAAATCTTCATGAGATCTTGATCGATTGAGAGCTCAAATTCTCTCGCTCTCTTTTTGATTGTTTTTGACCTACAAGTAACTCTTATGCGCTGTTATATATTCTCGTGTGCTCTCAAAAAACCCAATTGAATTTCTGACTCACGGTTCCATTTGAATCGAGTGACTAAGAGCTCGAACTCACGCTTAATTTTAATCAGGACTCCATCCCTCATGCGCTTTCGTCGAACCTTCTGCATGTGCCCCTTAACCCTTTTACTTCCAGAGTCACATCATGGAGACATGTAGTGCACTTCTAACTTTTGAGTCTTTTGACGAAATCCTTTGGTGTGACCATTCAAATGAAATCTCCTTTGCAGTACTTTTTCACCGGGTACCATTTGTTTTTCAATATTTACAAAATGAAATTTGGCAGGGATTTTTCTTGAAGAAAGGTGCATCGGATTTGACTTATTTCACACTCTAAAACAATAATATTAGCCATGTATTGCGTTGTTTTATAATCTGCTATTTAAAATGGCGAACAAAACACCTAGTGCTTCCACGAACACTATCTACAAAATGTGCTCAGTTGCTTTCTCTGCTTACATTTGTTTCCACTTTCTCAAGCATGTTAAGGCATGGCTCGTCCCTTGGTGTAGACCCCCCGCGAAGTAAATTCTTTTTTCCTTTGGAAGTAATGCATTTTAGCTCCAAGAGTCACCAAAAGTATACAACAAACTGGATTTAGCGGCCTTAAATAACTTAAGGTTTGATTATTGTGGTCACGTGTCTGATGACGTCATAATTTGGACAAAAAGGGAACTTCAAATGGGGTAAGGATGGTTAACTTTAGCCAAGAGAAAATCATAAGCAATTGTTTGCCCCAATGCATAAATACTATCCCTGCCCGGAATGGACAATTTTTGTATTTTATTAACAAGATATTAAGAGACAAAACATGTCACGTGACCTCTTTTACGAAATAACCCTTTAACTGTAAATCATAGACAACCATTCCGGCCAGATTCATATAGGGGAGAAGCATACAAATACGTTAACGGTTCAATTTATATCCATTATATGCCATCTCGGCACCCCATTTTCAATTTTCTTTTTGTGTAGGAAAGCAATCATAACAGGTCACGTGATGCAAATATTCGACATTTAAAGTAAACAATGGTTCAAGGTTAACAAGTTTTATCCTGCTGCTAAGTTTGAGCCTGTTCAGGTGAATCACTTTAAAGTTATGATCGTTTTTAAGTTTTATGCAAATTAGGATCTGAGCCATGCCTTAACATGCTTGAGTTCTGTTGACAAATTCCTTTTTCTGGCTCTTCCCCTTGTGATTAAGTGACAACTCTCACGCTGTATTTATTTCGTTGTTCATTTCAAACATTTCAAAACGTCATTCGTACGATTTTATCCTAGTGCTTTAATTCCCACGGTTTTAAATTAATTATAAATTTTCGCCATGATCGATGATTCAAGTACAATTTAACTCGAACAAAACCACAGTCTACAGCCCGCTCAAGATAGTGTTTTAGTCCTAGTAAAGGACACGTACGCAAAATGTATAAGCTGCTCTTCAAGAAAATCTTGATTTGAATCTTGATTACTTTCTTTTAGGATTCATAAATTGCTTTGATCACGATGTTTCAAAAAACGGTACTACTATCTTTAGTACGAAATATAGATTATTTATCGTTTTGTGTTATTTCATTGAAGCTTTAGACTTCATAGATTATATTCAAACCAAGAACAAAAATTTAACAATAAAAAAAAAAAATACCTTACCTACACTCGTGTCGGGTTGATAATTGTGGGTTGTCTCTTCAACAGGCGTCACTCTAAACTGACGTGATTGTTGCTTCAACTTCAATATGAGTTAAGTGGACAGACGTTGCTAGGCCGGGATTCTGCGCTTTGTGAATGCCAAAGAAAGCAATTGCTTTAATTATCCCTGGAGAAATAAATATTTGACATTTTCATTATTGCATAAATCACAAATCGAAAACAACAGGAATACAACAAATTCTATCTGTGTCAGTTTAGCGTTCTGAAATGCCACTTTATACATCCTCTTGTTTTTTTTTTCCATGAAAGAAGAGTTTTTCTTTGCACATTGTTGAATCCTTTCGTGGTAAAGCAACCTTCGCCTAGTTTCTCTCAAAACGGCATATAAGTATTATTATTATTGTTTTCCTAATTTAAAATACTTTTATACTACCGTTACCGGTCGTTCTATATTTTCATCCGCGCCGTAGGGTTATTACTTCAAGAATTCATATTTAGGCCGCTTGCTGAACGAAACATTACCATTGATCACACCCTATTTTGAAAATAGTTCCTTAAATAATATTGTGTCAACTTTGATATCATAATAACGATTTGTATATGTTTCAAGGATAATGTATAAATTTTATCATAAATTGTTAATTTTGAGTTCACATTCATCTTGTACGACCCTTTTTTTTTATTTCCTCGCCGTGACATATCTAAGTTAAATGTAAATGTAGGTAAAATTAAATGTAAGTCAGAAAAATTCCGAATTCTAGTTTTCTTTTAGCTTTCGATATTAATCAACTAGTTCATCATAAAATCTAACATCATTATATTTAAAACATGCAAAATAACGCAACGAATTGGGGCAGCTGAGAAAACAACTGAAGAGGTTTTCCTCATCTCATAAACTAAGAGCGATAAAATCAATCTCTTTTAGCACAAAAATATCTTAGTTTGATTTTGACAAAAAATTATAGATAAATAAAACTTCAACATCATATTGATTAGCTTCTTGGCTTCGGCAAACAAAATTTCACAGAAATAAAACTTCAAGATGTGTAAAATGTGTTCAATCCACCAATTACTTATAGAAATTAACCCGAGGCTAAACAGTTTGTGAGATAATTTGTTTACCCCGGAGTGAAGCCATGTCCAGAAATGCACGCTAATGAGATTCATGCTCTTTATGATAGACTTCATGAAGTGTCCTCTAGACCTATTTCTCACCTAAACACAAGCAATTCTGTCAAACATGAAGTCATATGGAAATTACAAATAATTGTGTGTAATATGAAGTGCCCAAGGTCCGAGTTACGTGCATTTCTGGACATAAGTGTGTTAATTACCTTGAGACTCATAATGTTGCGCTGCCTTTTGATGCTGTGTGGATGAAATCCTGCAGTGTGATCATTCATTTGAAAGATTTCAGTGGTACTATCCTATGGAATTTATTTTTCAGAAAAATAATTTTTAGACAATTAGTATGAACAAAATGTTGATGCAGCAGATTCCTCTAACAAGATTAATTCTAGAACAACTATCAGAAGATTATCAGAAATCAACCTCATTCTTATGCGAGTCATGCAATTTTGTTTTTCCAATTCGCTATCCTTTAAAAACTAATTAGTTGACCGAGCTAATAATCGTGGAAATGTAAAATCCAAAAGATTACTTTCCAATGGTATGTTTTTTTTCTTTCTTCTTTTTTCTCTTTCACTTCCAGACCGTGGGAACCTCTGTTCGTATGATATTGTTCCAACTTTTGTGTATGTGAATATAATCCTAAACTTTGACCGTTCAAACGAAAGCTATTGAATACTACTTTCCTGTGGTACTGTTTATTATGTTACTTATAAAAGGTGGTTCTGGTTTATTCTAACTTTTGAGTCTGTGGATGAAATTCCTACTAGTAAATGCGACCATTTTAATAAAACAACTCGATTGAAATTTTCGTGTATATATTGCTGTTTGTTTTCGAAATTTGCAATTTTTAGAATTATTTTTATATTGGCCACTTTAAATTAGGAGTGAAAGAGTAAATTTCATTTTAATAAGGATAGCTAAGCAGCACGCACTGTCTGACATTGGAGTAAAAACCGCCCACTGTTTTACATCATTCGCTTTATGGTGATGTTACACGGGACGAATTCGCAACGACGATTTTTGGCACAACATGGGTGCGCGGACAATTTTCTTCGCTATTTTTTCATTGCGAGTTTTTAATTCAGCTTCAAGAAACGTGCAACGCAAAAACACGAATTTTGCTCAATTTGTTTCGTGTAACATACCTGTCGTTAATTTTGTTTCGCTAAAAATCGTCGTTGTGAATCGTCCCGTGTAACATCACCTTTAGAATTCAAAGCATAATTGGCAAGAGAACTAAAATACCACTATGAAAAAAAATTTCATCCCTTCTTTTACTCGTAGATGGTTACTGTGTTGTTCCAAATAATAAAAGCGCACAAAATCATAAAGGGAAATTGTTTATCTCAAATGTGCATAATTGTTAGAAGGCCAGTGGTTTCTTATGCTGTGTTGACACTAGGGCGAAACATGCTTAGTCTGATCACGAATGAAACATGTTTCTCTAGAAAATTTGTTCACATCAGGCGGCAAATTGCGTGAATCATGATCGAAACATGTTTTTCCTTAGCTGTACTTCCTTAGCTGTACTTCCTTAGCTGTACTTGTGTTTAGTTGCCTATGTAAATTTTACCTATATGTCATGTAAAACTGAGTTGAGTTGAATAAATCATCTTGTCTGGTCTTGTCTTATTCTGAGCATGACTGAAACTACTTCACGCGGTAGGTTCGATCAAAGCCAGACGAAACACGTTAGCGCAAATGTCGTCTCCTTGTTGAACGCTGCATCGCAATGCCCTTCGTTTCCGAAGGGCTTGAGAAGTGAAATTAAACGACAATCCATACAACAACGAGTCGTTGCTAGGGACATTTCATGGCTAACATTTCTGATGTGTCCTAGACTGCTAATATGGTGGGAGCTATGGAACTGAACACAAGACATCACTAAATCGACATTGCACATGCGCAACTAGTGCCAGTCCCCGTACTGTGCGTAAGAATGAAAAAACGCAAAACTTCAAAGGAAAAGAGATAAAAATCTGATTTTGTTTTGGCGAATCATAAGCAATTCAACTTTTTTTAAAATCTGTAGCATAGAATTACCATTAGGCGAAGAAAAAAAGGAAAGCTATTAAAGAAAATGTATTAAAATACAACTTTAGGAAATCTTAACATTTTCAATAACGTGAATTTTAACAAATCTATGCTACCAAGAGAGGATGAACTAAAATAAAAAAAATCCCCCATACATGGACCTCTTTCAATGATAATTTTTTTTCAATCTATTTTTAGCGCGTAGTCATACTGCGTCAGTAGTGTAGCAGCTCTCCGAAACCTCTAATACTGCGTGGCTATTTTAAGGAAGACACCCGGGATGACAAAACACACGGAGAAACGCGATCACATCTTTGGATTTCGATTTACAATTTGCGAGGTAACATTGGACGTCAACACGACAGCGACCACGACGGCGACCACGACGGCGGGAAAAGCTTTCGCAAGGTATATGATCCTCTGATCATTGGCCGCGCGACCATGATGGGAACAAGAACTAAAATAACTTTCACTGCGTGGCGCGAAGCTTAAAATACTGAGATTGAAAAAAAAAAACTATCATGGGGCATGGGGAGGTGTTCTCTTAGTTCGTCCTCTATTGATGCTACAGAGATTTTACTAGGATGTTCCAAAGTCGTTAACATTGGTTTCATTGGAAAAAAGATGTAATATGTTTAAGTTTTAAGGGTTTTATGTTCCGGTCACGTGACTTACCAAATATGGTTGTGATTCATAAAATTTGATGGGATCATTAACAGAATGAACGTGACCAAACATCATAGCCGAGGAAGTAAAGAAACTCATTATATGACATTTGGAACTCTTCCATAGCAATCACGTTGAATTCGTTCAAGAGCCGGTGTTCGCAACAGCAAAAGGATCAATGTATTCAAAGGGGACAGACCGCAAATAAATGTGGCTACTAAATATATCTGAATTTCGTAACTGTTCATCAGTAGGATGCCCAAAATGCGTGCAATTCCACAATTGGTTTCGGCTCCATTAAATCCTATACCAATTGCAGAACATTTTAGGAGGAGCCACCCACAGTGTGAGCACAGTTACTGACAAGACATATCAGTTAGGAAAACAACGCAAAATAAATGTAGTACGTTAAATAACGAACTAAGCACACACGTCTATGGTGGCCGAGGACTGCCACTGGGTTTTCTGGGCATTTTTTCCTTTTTTAAGCAAATAAAATGCAAATAAAATTAAAAACAAATGCAAATGAAATGAAATGTAAAACAAAAAGCAAACTGAAATCAAAGTCAAACTCAATTCAGATTAAAATCAAATAAAATGCAAAACTAAAATGCAAATAAAATTAATATTAAATGCAAATGCATTGAAATGTAAAACAAAAAGCAAAGTGCAAATCAAAGTCAAACTCAATTCAAATTAAAATTGAATGCATTTTTAAAAGAGAATGTAAAACAAAAAAAAATCAATTTCAAACGAAAATCGAAAAGCAAGTGAAAGTGAATTTCGCCGTGGCCGAGCGCTGCCACTACCATCATGCTGCGCGCGCTTAAGAGCGTCTGTCTGAAAAAACCAGGCAGAGATCGGCCGATTCCTTCCATATTTTGCAAGTTTAAAACATTCGAACAGTGATGTTCAAAAGCAGCATGCTTAGTTTTTAAAAGCTTTTAGTTTCCGAGATCTGCCCAGCCCCCAAAACTGTTATTCTAAGCCATCAGAGCCTTGATAAAATCATGCTCAGTTCAATTTAAGATACGAAAATTAAATATGCAGGTAAACAAATTCAATATTTGCATATGCTTATTTAACCCCATTTTTACAGTTCTAGTTTTCTCCTTAGCGGTGGTTATTTTGCGAGCCAAAGAGGTCCATAGATTCATCAACATCCCGTCGTTCTATATCGCTAAACAACATTTTGCGACCTATAAAATCTGAAGCGATTTATGCATGTATTTCAGCCAGATTTTCAACAAAATTACCCAACAGTTTGTCACGACGTCACATTTTGATGCCTACGGACTCTCAGTGAAGTCGCCTTATTTCAAATATTAAACTTATGATGGGGTTGAATGATCTTAATTATTAAAAAAAAAAAAAACAGTATTTCAATACATATTTCAACTGATTTTCTAAAGCGTTGGAAAGAAATTATCGGTAACAAGGTACTTCAATAATACTTTTATTTACTTTTCACAAATTTGCTTACCTGTCGAATTACCGTGTGGGCTCGGGTTTCATTTTACAAAGATGTTTCGTTCCCCGGCTAGTGTAATAACGGTCCCTTACATACCTTTTGCGTGAACCGTGAATAGGGCTATTTTTTTTAAGAATCTTTGAATCAATATGTCCAGCAAGGCTTGCAAAGATCCGAATAACTAGATTTTCTGAAACGCAGAGTATCCATAAAAAAATAGCCCTATTCACGGTTCACGCAAAAGGTATAGCGCAAAAGGTTTAGCAATATAGAACGACGGGATGTTGATGAATCTATGGAACTCTTTGGCTCGCAAAATAACCACCGCTAAGGAGAAAACTAGAACTGTAAAAATGGGGTTAAATAAGCATATGCCAATATTGACTTTGTGTACCTGCATATTTAATTTTCGTATCTTGAACTGAGCATGATTTTATCAAGGCTCTGATGGCTTAGAATAACAGTTTTGGGGGCTGGGCAGATCTCGGAAACTAAAAGCTTTTAAAAACTAAGCATGCTGCCTTTGAACATCACTGATCGAATGTTTCAAACTGGCAAAATATGGAAGGAATCGGCCGATCTCTGCCTGGTTTTTTCAGACAGACGCTCTTAAGCGCGCACAGCATGATGGTAGTGGCAGCGCTCGGCCACGGCGAAATTCACTTTCACTTGCTTTTCGATTTTCGTTTGAAATTGATTTTTTTTTTTGTTTTACATTCTCTTTTAAAAATGCATTCAATTTTAATTTGAATTGAGTTTGACTTTGATTTGCACTTTGCTTTTTGTTTTACATTTCATTGTATTTGCATTTAATATTAATTTTATTTGCATTTTAGTTTTGCAGTTTATTTGATTTTAATCTGAATTGAGTTTGACTTTGATTTCAGTTTGCTTTTTGTTTTACATTTCATTTCATTTCCATTTATTTTTAATTTTATTTGCATTTTATTTGCTTAAAAAAAGAAAAAATGCCCAGAAAACCCAGTGGCAGTCCTCGGCCACCATACACGTTAATAATAATAACCTAATATAATGTTTTTGACAAGTGGTCAAACAAAATCAGCAGAACTCTAGCAAAGTCATAAGGTGGACCAATATGCAATAACAATTTTTAATATTCCGATTTACGTGACTGTGTTCACTACCGAGAATAGCATCGTCATCAGCCGCGCCATTTGTAAACTGACCAATGGATACTACCGTTTTTCTGGTATGTAATCTCCAGCTAATTGGCCATACCGCTTCAGGCAGTGCGCTCTCTGGAAGATCCACAGTACCAGTAAATTTTGCTCATGTTCCGGGTAGTTCGAGTTTGATGTAGCTTGCACTTCTGCACGCTTCGCGGCTGGTGTACGAGTGAACGTCATTTGTGACGTCGTTCTGTCAATCACAAGTGCGTAACCACTATCATTAAATGTGGAATTCCGCGAACTATGACTATGCCAAACTTCGTTTCATTACCAATATTCAATGTATCTCTATGACCCGAGTGGGAGAAAAAACGCCCATTCTGACCAACGTGAGGTGGAAGATGTTCGGGAAGCGAAGCTGGCGAGGTAGAACACGGCAGTTAAGGTGGCTGCAGCAGCGCGAAGTTCCATTTCACGAACACTGGTTTAGTATCTCTTCAGCAAACGGTTCTTTGTCGTCAGACAGTGAGGACGTGACAGCGTTTCAGAGTGTTCTGGAGTGCCTTTATATCTACAAAACATGACGCAGGATTACACTGAAAATGACCTTATATGGCATATGCAGCACCTACTGCGCTTAGACATCATGTGACAGGAAGACTTTAGAAACTGGCAAATGTTGGTCTCACAGGACTAATGCATGAAATTGGCTAAAAATAACAAATACTTAGTAGTAAAGTACAAAGTGACATTTTTTGATTACTAAGTGCAAAACCCCCTTTTCCTGAGGCAAATAAGACAAAAAGCATGTACTCCAAAATGACTTAACATAAGATAATTGCAGAAAAACATATAAGCATGCATGCAATGTCCAAATTAAGACAGTGAGAAAATTATGATATATGTGAGCAAAGAGTTGTATATTTTTAAGGAGTTAAAACATGCACTGTAAGAATATTTCAATAGAAACTTCTAGATATTTATTCCAAAACTATTTATTGATAACTAATGATATGGGATAAGGGGACAGTTTGTCTCCAAAACTGACACCAGCTTTCCTTTTTTTAAATTTATTAGCTTTTAAAAAGTACTTTCGGTGTTTTTAGAACTTAACATAGTAACTTAAGTTTTCTTAGCTGTCATTATCTCTCGCCCACTTCCCGCAATTGAGCCAAACGAAAGTAGAGGGCGTAGGCTTTTGTTTACTCTAATGTCCACGAGATAGAGCGTATAAACGATGACATAACGTTCTCTTCTTGTTCGATCGGTTGGTAAGTTCTCCCCGATTGGAAAGGTGGCACTCTCTTTATTTATATCAGCTATATAGGCATGCGCGGAGTAAATAAGTATATCTACAGCAACCAAATAAATGTTTCATTCGGTTTTTCGGACATGTGCCTTAAAAAATACCAGTGGAGATAAATATACAGAAACTCCACAATTGCCTAACCAACTCCCCGTCACTATTCGAAATGCTACGCATATAAAAAAGCAATATAGGCAAGACGGGAACTTTCCCGTCGATACGGGGTTTGTTTAGCCCCTTTTGCATCCGTTGGGCAAATAATCATCCAAGAAGACGGATCTAAATCTCATACTGGTAATTACTTCGTATCGAACCAGTACCTTATATGAGCTATATAGGCATGTACGACCCAACTGGGGATTGTTTTTTAAATAATAAAAGCAGTTCTCTTCAACACAGCACCACAGTTAACTAGACCATATCTGATATGATTAGCGCTGAAAACTGGATAGCAGACGCGGACAACTGTTTCGCCCTCATGGGGCTCGTCAGCGCGTCTAGCAGTTTTGGTCTAAAAATGGGTTTTGGACAAGAAATCACTTCATGATTTCTTAGTTTGGGATCTTGTTATAAAATGGGTATTGATTTAGAGGTCACGTCGCAATTTCTCGGGGGTCAAAAAATGAAAATGGTTCGGCAAAAGCACCTGTTATGGGTCTGATAGGAAATAGGCAGGCTGCATACTCCTAGGAGGAGTACACCACCTCCTCCACTCACCCCCTACCCCACCCCGGGGATCTGGCTCACTTTAATAAGTCATGGAAACTCACATAAACATTTCCAGAAATATTTTACAAAACAGAGCATGAAATTCTGCGTGTGTATCACTGATTAACTATTGCAGGCGACAATTTATAGTATATGATATTGACCACAAGAAAACATATTTCTTCATTTTTAACTTACTTCTTTGCGAACTAGGAAATAACCCATTCAATATACAAATAAATCAGTTTATTTTACAGCTTGTCCAAGCAATAACATATATAAGTGTGGTTTCGATTTATCCATCCATAGCCACTTTTAAAACACGTCGGGTAACAATGCTAGTTTTTATCAGAAAAATGTGTCATTTCTCGCCTTCAAAATTTTGTGGATGTAAGACTCGGGGGCACCCAACAAGTCGTCTCGGTAGGAAATCTCTTCGGAAGACCTTATTCATCTTAAAAAAAATTCGTTATTTATTAGACTAAAAACTAGAGTTTACTTTAATAAAATGTCACCTCAAATGTTCATAACATCGGGAAATTTAACGCCATTTGTTTTCGGAGAGATAAAAAGTGTCGTTTGCAATCCTCGGTAGGAAAAAAGATGGCGACTGGTACATTTACCCATAATTCTTAGCGCACAAAAACCTTAACAACGTTCATAAAAATGTAAAGAAAAGTTATCAAATCTTCAAACCTAGTCTACACATTGTCCTTAGTACTGGAACAAATATTGTAAAAAATTGGCTTTCTTTGTGCCTTATGTGCTGTGTTAGGTCCGCAAGGTATCGTGGTAAAATGAACAGCCGCCATCTTTTTTCCTACGGTGGATTGGGTACAAAATAGAGTCAGCTAGGATTTTCGGAAAGGTGAAAGCAGCTGAGTATAAAGGGGGGGACACGATTCTTTTCCCTAAGATTTTCTGGAATCGAAAAGATCAAACTGACTAAGTTTATACATAGTTTCTAGCTTTAAAGGGGCTATGTCGCGAGGATGGCGGGTGAGTACTGGGTACTAACAACTTGAAAAACGTTCGGTGGCTTTTTATCAAGTTGGCGGCCATTACTGTCGAATTCACTGCAATCCGTTCCATCCCGTCGTATTGCGTGGAAGGATAGATCTCAAGTTTACAAATTAGTTAGAGTATTTACTTGGCTAGATTTTTGTTAAATTATTTCTGCGATTTGTTAGTCGTTCCTTCGAAAAATCGATGTCTTCAAGTAGTGGTGGAAGTTGGGAAGGAATTTAAAAGCGAAATCGATCGTGTGTTTGTTTGCCTCGCGTGGTTCAATACGAGTGCAAGCGCGATAAAACTTGCCGCGATCCGGGAGGGAACAATAGAAATTTGGCATGTGTGACGTCAGGTGGCGTCACATGATAGGAACTCATTGCGCAGACTCACCTTGCGACAAAGCCCCTTTAAATACACTAAATTGATATGGAAAAACAGTAGGACGTTTGGTTTGGTTTTGCATTGCTACGCTTTGTGATTCGTTAAAACCTTTTGCGCCACTTTCTCAGCCAATCAGAAGCAAAACTAAAACCAATCGTGACTTGCTTTCACGCGTTTTCCCGCGCTTGGCGCCGACTACATGTATTTGCTTCGAGCTCTGATTGGTTCATTGGATTGTTTACGACTGCTGTGATTGGTCAGAGTGATTACTTTGGTTTTGTTTTCACGACACTCAAAAGAAAACCGCTCCATGCACAGTAATGTACGCAATGTTAACCAACTCCATGTTTCTTTCAATCAGTTTTGAGGTATAATCATCTTCCAATACACTTTGTGCATCATGCCTCGCAGGGATTTCATCACAGATTCTGATACATTATATACAAACTATGTATTCGTTTTACGGGTCCTTCCATGCCATGCGTGTCCTGAGCTAAAGTTTCTTGATCACTTCACAAATGGGTTTAACAAGTGCCTTTGGTTCGTGCATAAAATGCGAACAATTTGAAAGTGATCGCGAGGGTCTCTGAACCGCACTTAGCTCATCCAGTCGCGAGAATACAAGGTAGGCTAAGTCTACTGCCTCGTCGTCTTCGTACAACTGAACAAATACCAAAAGAAAACAAAAAGGTGGATTAGAATAGTATTTCATTATAAGATGCTTACCGTAAATCCTCTAAGATCCCTTCCCTTTTTGTAGCAGACAAGATATCAATTCCCCCGCCTGCCCCCCTCTCTCTCTCTCTCTCTCTCTCTCTCTCTCTCTCTCTCTCTCTCTCTCTCTCTCTCTCTCTCTCTCTCTCTCTCTCAAACTGAAGGCTATATCACCGGTACATTTTTACCATACCAATCAGGGTACGAATTCGCATACAGTACTCGTGAGCTTTGGGAAAATATTACCCGTACTTGTACTTGTACATGGAGATCTGAGTGACATTATACGTTTTTTTTTTATTCACTTGAGGGAACTTATTGAAATGTATGAATTACAAAAAATATAAGTGGTTAACTGGCGGGCTTCACCTCTATTAAGCCCCACCCTCCTCAAACGCGCTTGAAATAGATATGGTATACTTAACAACTATTCACCAAAGTGGAGGTGGGTAGTGGTGGATATTTACCGAGCCGCGAATACTGAAACAGTGAGATAATTTAACGAAAATGATGCTTTTTAAATCATTTATTCCTGTCAACGATTACAATTTTCGAGCGCAAATTGCTGGGAAGTGAATAGCACTTGCTATTCCGAGTTTCAGTAGCCAATCAGAGCGCGCCAACAATGTTATCCACTGTTTCAGTATACACCTAATTGAAGAAACGTTGACCCGTAAAAAGCATAAACCATGAACGATGAGACCGAATGGGATTATGGGTAGGCAGCATTGACAATCTGAGTAATATTCCATTTCTCGATAATCAAGATGTTTTCTTTGCTTGAGACATTTTAGAGCGTGATTTATGCATCTTGTGTTGATATAAGGTGTATTCTGTTAGAAACAAAGGTTAATTTACCCAACTTCCCAGTAAACCTTTGGGTCGCATCGTTCAAGGTTTATGCTTTTCACCCGACACCGTTTCAATTTGGTGTATACTAATAATTGATATTCACTGATTTGTTGCGTGTACTTTGCATTTGCATGGAGTGGAATTTTTTCCGACCGGGGGCCAGATTCACGAAGCCCTCCTAAGTTAAGACATATCCTAAGTATTGTTTCTTAACAATAGTCTATTGTCATTCCAACAATAGGCTATTGTTAAGAAACAATACTTAGGATATGTCTTAACTTAAGAGGGCTTCGTGAATCCGGCCCCGGGTCGGTACTGTAATACTCGAGTAATGAAGTAGCTTAAGTGGCAATTGAGACTTAAGAACATGTCAGTATTGTCATTATGATTTGTCTTTCACGCAATAATGTTTTGCACTCTTGTGCCCCCTTAGCATGGGTCGCGTTGTTTGAGTCGGAAGAGCTACTGTATTTCTTACTCTTTTAGTCCGCGAATGAAATCCTAAAGTGTGACCATTCAAATGAAAGCTACTGAGCAGCACTTTCCAGTGGTCTTGTTTGTTATGCTGTACAAGTTGTTTCTAACTATTGAGACTTTGGATTTTGACCGTTCAAGTGAAAGCTACTGGGCAGTACTTTCCAGTGGCCTTGTTTATTATGATGTACAAGGTGGTTCCAATTCAGTTTTGGGTCTGTGAATGAAATCCTAAATTGGACATTTCATGATCAAATGAAAGCTACTCAGAGCAGTACGTTCATGTGGTCTTGTTTATTATGCTGTACAAGTTGGTTCTAACTGAAATCCTAAATTCTGACCAATCAAAATTAAAGTATATACAGATCAAAATGGCATTTTGAATTATTAGAACTTGAATTCGCCACTATCAGGAATCAAAGGTTTTCTGCCCAATGGAGAACCAAAACATTGCAAGGACAGTTTCCAACAAAATAATAATAATAAAAGCCAGCTCTTTTCCAATGAGAGTATTAAATGACACTTATAAAACTGGGAAGCACCTGTGGCCCTCGAATACTCAATATATTACAAGCAAACAATAAAATATATATAAGCTATATAGATTACTATCATTATTCGATGCATTTTTTTTCCTTTTCATTGGCCGAGAATAATTATGCTCATGCGCACAATGGTGTAAAGTCGTTTGTTCTGCTCCCGTCCTCTGCAATGGCAGCCCGATTTCTGCTCTGTTTTAGCAGTTATGAATAAATATTGAATTGAAAATAAACTCGGCGATCGAATGATAAAACAATTATTGAACTATAATAATAATAATAATAATAATAATAATAATAATTTAGTAAGTTATTTACACGTAGAATGAGAGATTATATATAGAGACATTTATATGCTTAGATTATAGTTTTTAGATTTGTAGATATAAGGTTTCAGTAACTTATTTATTTATTTATTTATTTATTTATTCATTTTTATTTATTTTTATTTATTTTTAATTTTTTTTTTAAGTTTCGCTCTTGCGCACAGGTTACGCTTTGCGCCCTGTGTTGCTTTATAACACTGTGCATACAGATAGTTTTACTGCATATAATCAACTTTATTTTATGAGGGTAACACTTGACAGTAAACTGATGAACTCGTGGCCCTCTTAAACTCAGTTGTCGCAAAGTATCGTGATTTGTCAGTGGATCTGCTCGCCACTGACAAATCACGATATTTTGCTCAACCTTTTATATATTTATTTCTATTTGTTTTTAAATACCGGCAATCTATTAATTTTGCGTTATTTTCCTTCCCAGCTCCGCCACTTAAGAGGAATGTTCTGTTCACGTTTTCCCTCATTTATCAGCAAACTCTTTATTACTCTGGTTTTGTTTTACAGAGTTCAGCTGTTTTTGATTTTTGTACAAAGCTCTGGTAATCATATACTGTACACCGCAATGGATACGAAATACAGAGACACTGATTAGACATCATGAAGTCAGATTAAAAGTTACTGAACAATTAATCGGATAAACAATTGTTCTCGACAATTCATTCAGTGAATGGATGACGTCATAGCACTTGCTTCGAAACATTCAAGAACTCTGTTGAGACTTGAAAACAAAAATGTTCCCCGGCGAAGGCACTTGACATTTGGACTCACGCGCAACATGACAGTCAATTCATCACGAAATGAAAAAAAGATATATCATAAAAGTCAAATTAAATTGAGAATTGAACAATTAATGAAGATAAGACACGATTTTAAAGATAAGACTCACTGAAAGCGATCTAGTTATTCTAGTACAATCTTCATGACAAAATAGCGCGAGTACATTTCAATTTGCCGACTCAGTAATTTATCACTTAATGCTTGAGTGCATTTCAGTCATTTCGATTTCCAGCCGGCTTCTTTGGCTGTAACACTTAATTGAAACTTAACCCTCAGCGGATGAGGACAAGTTCAACCAGAACGAAACGTTCTAGATTTCCATGGCCAAATCCCGCAACATGCATGATTTGATCTGTTTTGCTGGCTTGTTATATTGCAGTTTAATTTCCTTTCAGTGCCAACTGCGCCGCATGCCAGAGACAAACGTTGATTTGTATATTAAACGTGCCTCTAACTTTTTAGTCCGTAGACGAAATCCTGCCGTGTAACCATTCGAATGAAAACTCTTAAGCAGTATTTTCTCTTGGAACTGTGTATTTTGCAGTTAATAATGATAAAAAAAAATGACTTTTGTTCTTTGTCATGCATTCTGATTTTTGTCGCTCCTGGCAGTGAGAGCGTTCGCTGCGGGGCGAATAAAATTATGCTGTCAGAAGTCGAGAGTTGTTTTCATGTATAAATTTACCGGCATTGCCTTCTATAACTACAACTTATAAAAAATTGACCAAGCTTCCAGCAGCCTTATAGCTCATTGTCCTCATCTGCCTAAAGTGGTTTTCACCTGCAAGGTTTGTAATTGGACGTTAGGTTTGTACGAATATCACGTCAAAAATTCAGAAGGCTTTATATAATTTGATTGCTGAAGCGGTTTCATATTTGAGTACTTTCAGTGCAAAAATTGCGCATGCTTACCTGTTGCAAACCTCTCATCATGTTCTTCGGGCTCCTTTTCCTTCTGCTGCACGTTATTCTCAGCCTTCATTGTCCTCGTCCGACGAATACTGTACAAAATTGCAACAAGCAAGAGCATCACCACTATTAACAGCGACGGGACAAGCGCTGGTAGTATGTAATTGTTCCATGCATTTTCCATTCTGTCCTCTGATTACGTCTTCTTTCTTTCGCCCCGCGCTTTGCTGTCTCTTCTGGGTAGATTTGCACCTTACTTTAGAAGAACTCTAGGCGGTTTATATTGTCGGTTCACTTGTCGTTAACTATAAAATTGATCTTGAGCTCCGTTTTCTCTGCGGTTTGTTTGATTCAAGTGTTCCAACCGATGTTGTTGTTTTGAAACAAGGAACTGTCTAGAGCGTGATGTCACGGTCATCACTGCAGGGAGTCTGCTAGGTCAACCTGAAGAATGTCAATGAATTTGATAATGCAAAGTTATCTTGTCCGGCTTTTTCCGATTACTAAGCAATTTTATTTGTAAAACTTTGTTTCAATTCACCTGTGAACTGTCAATAGAATTTGATTTGAAACTTTCATTGCATGCATGATTGACGTCATTGTGTATATTGCCTCGGGCAGTTGGCCGGGTTACAAGATAGTCTGAAGTGTTTACAGCGTTTATGTTGCAAAGTGATATTGAACCCTACATGAATGGCTCACATGCAATCTTAAAGCGCTCCGTTCCAAAAATTGTCTTATGGTTTCTTAGAGACTAAATTCCACAAAACTTCAGCTACTGAATACAGATCAGATCTTCCCTCACTGATTAATGTTTGAGTGACCATGACCGCTTCTCCTTCTTTATAATGATACATTCATTGCCACGTCACGACATTGACAGTGTGCCGGTATATTACATGTACTTAGCTATAGTTTCCTTGGTTACTTTCAGATTCGACTAAACAAATAAAGGGGTCGGTCACACTTTACTCGGTCTAGCCAGCAAGCAAGCTCTCGTTGAAAATAGAACATGACGACTGCAAACGTTTTGAGCAATTCAACATTACGGATGTACCCACTCACTACCCAGTTCCCTGGACTAACACCCGTTTGTACGCTATTAATTTAGTTATTGGTATATCACTTAGATACGTTACCGCCTCTAATTATCTGAATTATTACAAAATGCAGGAGCCCATCAATTGAATTGATGGGCTCCTGAAAATGATATATAGTAGCGCAGCCAATTTAAAAGCTGGTGGTAAGATTTTTGCGGGGAGGGGGTAAGATTATAAGTTCGCAACAAAGAGTAAGTTGCAAGTGCTGTGGAATCGGCCCCGAATTGCACCCTCAAGAACTAAAAATAGCAAGGCGTAAATCGACACATATACTCTTCCTTCGGCTGCTAACAAACATGTCGAGCCAGAAGCCGATAATCTTTTAATCTGTGATTACTACTAGTTATTTTCTTTTTAATTTTCACTCGCAATATTTTTCCTGCTTACCTTTTGCTCCCGATTCCCTCTTTCCCTTCCTTGGTTCAGTTCTACCTCTACCTTGCGCTTTTTTTTTTTTAGTAATTGCACAAAATAATGCACTCTGTTGCCTCGTTCTGACGAAGGGCTAGCTCTTAAAACGTCAGCTTTTGAATCTCTTTACGGTGGCCAATTTACTTTATCAACTCAGTTGATAAAACCAGATATTCGTGTTTCACTCCCCCACCCCTCCCCCCCCGTCAGCTTTTGAATCTCTTTGCGGTAACCAATTTACCTTATTAACTCAGTTGAGAAAACCAAATTTTTGTGTTTCACTTCCCCAACGACGCAGCCGGCCACAGTTGCTTTGGAAAATAAACCCCTTTATTATTTTTTTTTACACACACACACACACACAACCCACAATAGATACAATCTTCGCGCCTAGACTGCGCCTGGCCTACTTCCGTAAGTTCCCCGAAAGGAAGCGGGATCGGTAACTTGTGAGGAAGTGTCTGCGTGCAGGATTACTGTAGGAAAAGGCCATACTCATCACTGCCTTCGGGAAGAAATTAATTGTTTTGCGGGAAACAACCTGTTATATTGTCATCGGATCTAAAAAAGCACCTCGCTAAATCTAGAGACTAAATCATTCTCTTATATATAAATATAATCCGCGGTTTCGATTCAGCGGGGAATTTCCCGAGACTCAGATTGACCAGATTAATGTCTCAGACTGTCCCTTTTGTATTTTTCTTATCAATGGTTCTCTCAACATTAAAAGTCACGATTTAAGTCCTTTCGGTTGAGGATTACAATGCCACTGAATTAGTAGAGTCCTGATGGGTCGATAGTACTCGATACTGGAAACAGGAGCTGTCGCTGCCGATAAGGTTTGTCTGTCAGGGTCTCCTGTCTTGAACAAAGATACCGTAGAGTTCCGAAAGTAGCGGCCCTCGTTACTTTCGGAATTAGTAACTGACTAACTGAGGGGCGGCAACTTTCGGGTAGCCGCTACTTTCGGGGAGCTAAAATAGCTCAAAATAGGTGAGTAATTAACGAAAAAAATGTTTCTCAAATATATGGCATCGGGCCCCCGGGGGGGACTCCCCTATAAAAATGACGGGGGTGCTCGTCGGAAATTTTCAAAAAACACCCTAAAAGGTACCAGAATCTCGCTTGAAGGCGTGGCCAGGCTGGCGTGGCTCAAATATATTTTTACTCCTAAGAGGTACCAATTTTATACAACACAAGACATATCATGTTATATTTTTCATCTCAATACCCTATATAGGCCTAAAGGTGCCGCGATAATTCTAACCGTGGTCATTTTAAATTTCAGCACTCTAAGCGGTACCAATCTATACTTTTGACCCCTAAAAGGTATGACAAGAACCCCGTCTGTGATATCGGAGTCCTACCCCCCCAGCCCCAATCCCTCACCCTCCCCCCCCCTCCCCCCCTCCCCCCCCCTCCCCACCACCACCAGGATCCGGCCCTCTCAACGTCTGGGAACAGGATAACGTAAAAAACACTTGAGGCAGGGCTAGACAGCTATCACCGAATACGATTAAGGAGGCCTTCCAAGGGGGATTCTGGTGTCGCTTTGTCGCTTATTTTCGAGCCAGCTTGTAGCCTGTTTCGTTAGGGAAAATGTCGCTGTCGTATTTTGTCGCCTTCTCTAGCTAAAAAAATTCATAAAATGTCGCTCTTTTTCTGTCAGTTTCTGTCGGCTGTCGGTGTTTTGGAAAAAGATTCTCGCCACATTTTGAGGTCATGTCGCCTGTCGGTGAAACCCGTTGGAAAACGATGATGATGATTAATGTAACCCGGTAATAAAAGAGGAGGATATATCAATGAACGCTTTCTCAATGCTGGACATTTGGCTTTGTACGAAAAAAAAAAATCTTGTCTGTTTCAAATTTTATTTTTTCCGTTCAAATCATTGAAGTCGAAACCGCCGGCTTCTGAATAAATGTTCCTGTTCAAGTCCCGTTATAGAGAGCTTTTGTTTTGGAGACGTCAGCCATGTATGTTATTTTCGATTGGACCGTTGCTTTCGGGGGAGTTTCCCTTGAAACTGGTTGATTAGTTAATGGCTAAGTGCTCTTCACAAAGAGATTGGTTGGACGAAAAGGAACACGATAAGTAACTATTAATGAGTCCATTTAAAAAAAATACAAGCTCCGGCTACGGAAACCGAGGTGGCTCAGCCACTTTTGTTTTCATGTTTCATTCGCGTTTGCATTGTCATGAGCATTTTTATTTTGGTTTGCATTTTTATATTATTTGCATTGACACTTTAATTACACTTAGAGTTTGCAATTGTATTTGCGGTTTTAGTTTTAAGTTTCATTTCGTTTCTGTCATCACTTACCATATCAACTATCATTTACATTTTCATTTTGCTTTTTATTTTAACTTTTTCGTGACGTCAAAATAAAAGAAAAAGGAAGTTCTGCTCCCCAATTTAATTTTGACGTCACGAAAAAGTTAAATTATAACATAGCTAGCAGAGCCGCGCAATCAAATTCACTATAAGCGTGCTCAAAATCCCGATAGTGCACGCTGATAAATAAAAGTGCCATTCTTGACCGTGATTTCGTTTTTAAAAATAAAGAATTTTGTATTTAAACTGCAGTAAAATAAAACTCGAGCTTTCAACAGAAAATTTGAAATAAAACCAATTCCTATTTTGCTTAATATTTCGCTTACCGCGAACAATCACTTCTGATATTGTTGTCCGTTTTTCGCGTCGGATTTGATGTACAATTCCACCGGCTATGTTATAAAACAATTGGTTCATGCTTTTAGCTGTGCACTATCGAGTTATGGAGCACGTGAGAAGTTTGGAGAGCACTCAAGAAGCTAGAGTTGCCCTCGGCTATCGCCTCGGGCAACTCTTACGCCTCTTTCGTGCTCTCCAAACTTTCCGCGTGCTCCATAACTCGATAGTGCACGCTAAAGCATGAACCAATTGTTAAATGAAAAGCAAAATCCAAATGAAAGTGAAAGTTGATATGACAAGTGATGACAGAAAACACAAATACAAACGCGAATGAAAATGAAAATAAAAATGAAAATAAAAGTGGCTGAGCCACCTCGGTTTCCGGCAGTGAACTCCAGTTTAATAGCGTTTAATAATGCGCGCCATACCTCATATTATGGATTTGCGATCGTCAACTTAAAATTGTCTTCAAAGCTGAAACTTTCCCTACGGACTTTGCCAGTGTATATTTATACATAAGAATCACTTCGAAACGGAAAACAATTTTAATGGAACATTTCTTAGGTAAAGGTCCACCGTTTATATCACCTCTCAAAGGAAACATGCACATCGATTCATTTGAATATTCGAACGATTCAACCAGAGAAACAGTGCTCAGGGTAAATTATTTACCGAGTAAGCAATGCCACCTGTTATTCATGGTCTTTATTTACAGTGTTTTCTACTACAACTAGAAAATTGAATTTGTTTGACCAGACCTTCGCAGTCACCACAAACGGGGGTTTTCCCCGAAAAGCCTGCCTGTTCACTAGGCGAACAACAAAAAACGAAATAAATGTTTGCGGATCCTGAGTCCCGTGTGACATTTTTAATTAGTGACGTATTGTTATTAGCGGGGGGGTTACCCCGTGCTTTGTAGAGAAAAGTCCGTTTTTCTCTAAAATACAAACGAAAGCACTTATTAAAATATTGACCCGGCAAAATCAGCAATTAGCCAAGTTTTTTTAAGAACACGCCTCGTGCTGCCTGCTTTCTTTTTTTAAGAAAAATATTGAAATTCGCTAAAATTCCGTATCAGTCCACCTTCGCGATCGGTGACAAATGTTCCTTAGAAAAAACGACAGAGCGTGGTTCCCATACTGACAGGGGTGGCGAATGGTACCTTCAAAATCGTGGGTCTCGGAAAATTTTGGTCCGGTCTCGAAATCTCGGCAGTTTTTGTTTTAAGTCTCAAAGTCTCCTTTGGCTGGTGCTTTTTATGTCTCGGAGTCTCGCATTTTTTTCCCTCAAGGTCTCGGAGTCTCGGATACGTTTGTCAAGCATTCTCATTCTTCATCCTTGTTTGTTGTTTGATAGGTGATTTGGATATTTTTAGGCACTGAGTCTCGGGCTCGGGTTTTATAACGTAGCTTAGGTTTTATAACGTAGGTCTCGGATTTTGAAACAAGGGTCTCGGCCGGCGTCTCAGCGAGTCTCGGATTTACCATTCGCCACCCCTACTAACGGCGCTTACCATTTGTCAGAATGACCGGCTGGGCCGATCAATTCGTAAAGAGTATGCCACTGATTTTTACAACTGGCCGCCCAAACCGGTCAATTCGTAAATGGCATGCATCATTTTGATGGGCTTGACGCGGAACAGTTCTTCAAAAAACATTAAGTGCATTTTGTTTATAGTACAAACTGACCAGTCTGGCCGACAAATGGCATATAAGCGATCGCGTTGGCATAAAAATGTGATTCGCGCATCAACTTGATCAAGGAATTTCCTGTTTGCGAGGGGTTTTTTGGAGCTTACTTTCTAATTGCGTTTCAAATTACATAAGCCGGGAAAACCCTCGGCAGTTTGTCGCGCCCACAGGAGGCTGGTTAGAAAACATATAAAAGGGTAATACGTAGTCTCACCTTTATTCTGTAGCTTGGAAGTCGTCAGTCCGGTTGTGCAGGGACTCGGTAACAGATCCGTCGTTTGCAATTTCTGGTAAGTATTGAACACTAAATTTGCTTTAAAGTAATTTAGCTAGGCACTTTCTATGACTTATATGTTATGATAACTGTCGTTGTCTACACCGGATGCTGTCTGAAGAGCTCGTTTCCTTCAGTTCGGTAAGTTACCCTGACTACCGAAAACTAAAATGCGGCAGGGATTAAAATTCTAACGAACCTGATCTGAAATTTGGTCTACTTTGCGACTTTGCATTTGGCCACGCAAGTAAAATACGGTAATTACAGAAAAATTCAGCAACGGTCGAGTTTGCAAATTTTGGCGCACGCGGGAAGATATTGCAGCAAGTTAACGGTCATTTTTTTACTCTCTTAATATTTATAGTAGACTCAATTCGCATTTCATTGTACTGAGTTCGCCGAGGACAAAGTTCTCTGTTTTTTCGACAAAGACGTCTTTATAGTCGTGGCCATGCTCGATACAACAGTTCATCAAATATTCACAATTTTCAATTTTGAATATCACGGCGGGTGTTTTTTTTCCGTCTACGTCCAGTCGAAAAGCAGTTCCATTTGATTTACGTGAAAAAAGAAATGATGGGTGATCTGAATAGTCCTATTTCCTTTTAAAAAATAAGTTCGTAGTGAGAACAATCTGTTATTAACAAGACAACCGTTTCATTCAGGCGGCGAATCGAACGAACGTTCCGCCGTATCATGTACCTGCACCTGGCCTCGGTTGTTCAAAAGGTAGATAGCGCTATCCACCGGATAAATCACTATCCAGCGGATAGCACAATGGGTTTTGTTCATACTTATCCACTGGATAGTGATTTATCCGGTGGATAGCGCTATCCACCTTTTGAACAACCAGGGCCTGAACCTGAACTGTCTTCCTCAGTTTTTGAATTGTAAATAAAGTCACAGGTCACGCACGGTCTCCGTTATGTAAATTTGTCACTGGAAACAATATCATAAAATATGCAAGAAATATTCAAAACTACCGGTGCATCATCGACAACTGTCCTTGTGTCATTATGTTCTAGTTGTCCATAGAATAAAAGTTTAAGATCATATCCCCCACCCCCCCCCCCCCCCCCCCACCTCGCCTCAGTGCCCTCAAACTGTTTGTACCGAGTTCCAATGAACAAATCTCGTGGACAAATTTTGAACGAACTCTAATATAATAAAAATAAACGTGAATCAAGAAAGAGAGGGTAATAAATGAATTACCTGCATTTTTCTACCGCAACGCAAATCTCACTTGAAAGAGAGAAATTGCCCGACAAAATGAATGGGAATTACAGCTATAAATATATAAATCGATTCGCGTATAGTGTCTCCGACGAACGGAAGGGATACAACTCCCCCCGCGCCGTTTGCCGTTTCCACGTGAAAGTGAGTAGTTTTCCATCTGTAATGAACAAGTGCATTATTTTCGATTTTTCTAGTGGGTTTATTTAACGATTCGAGGAGAAGTAATCAACTACAAGCTGGCGCAGTTGCCGTTTGCCGTGGAAGTCAACGCGGTGCTTGTTGTAACAAACCCTGCAAAAGGCATCTATTCTTTGGAATACCCTATTATTTACTTCCGAGTTTTCTGGACTGCTTAAACTCAAATGAACAGAATATAAATGTACAAACAAATGAAACAGTCATGTCTTTGTATTTTTCCCAACACTGTTTTTTTTTAACAAGAATAACATTAAAACATCAGACTCAAACTCACTATTTTTTATTTTTTTTTATTTCAGTCAGAAAATCCTTCAGAATTACACCATGCCAGGTTATACATGTGTTATCAGCAAGGAAGACAACATGTCTTTCGATCTAAAATATTTATGCGCGTCCTGTGGAAACATATTGAAGGATCCTGTACAGACAAGCTGTGGACACCGTTACTGCAGGTCTTGTTTAGAGACGTTACTCAGGTAACTGAGAGTGTTTAGCTGTTGACTTTCTCAAGGTTTCTTCGGCTGACGGTGTCAATCAATCAATCAATCAATCAATCAATCAATCAATCAATCAAAATCTTTATTTATACACGGTTAAAAATGTCAGTATTTACTATATAAAAAAGCAATTCACTGTTTTACATATATTTGCCATGTGAGAGTCCGATAGGGAAAACCATTCACTGATATCTTTTTTAAAAAGGCTCCATGATTGAGTTGTTCTTTCTTCCTCTGGAAGGTTATTCCACAGGAAAGCTCCACTATAGCTAAAGCTTCGCTTAAGGTAGTCAGTTCTCGGCTTAGGTAATGCCAGTCTTTGTTTAGCGTCACGAAGATCATAAGACGTAACTCTTGGTATATAAAACATATCACAGAGATAACTGATCAATCAGTGAAAGCGAAATCTTATACGTCTAACTACTTTTTGATCTTTTGAGGCACCGGCGACAACGCAGAAGAAAAGAAATGACCATTATCTATGCAGCAGATACTTTTCCTCAAATTAATGACGCAAATGGCGATAAAACCTTCCATCAACATTGGCAATGAATTGTTAACAATTGTTTTAAATTTAAATCTAGATATACTAGACAGATCTGGATACGGCAATTTTTTTATGGCATTTGTACAGGTGTTATTGCTTACTCCTTTCTTCGTGGAAACGCTTGTGTTAGGAGTGAGTGAAAATTGTCAAATCAATAACATCAATCAAAATAGATGTTTTATTTTATCTTTTTAAGGTTGCCTTTTTGTAAGTGTCTGGTGGACAATGAAGAAATCAACAGGAAAGAGGTAAGGAATCTACTACTCATGCTCCTTAACATATTTGCACAGCTGAAAAATCAACTGAATCATTGTACGAAAATCAAGGGTTCACCTTTGAAAATATACTCATATTTTAGTTATCTTTTTAATTATAATTTTTCTTAGTTATTGAAGTGTTTTTCAATCACTATTTTCAGATTTTCGAAGACAATTTTGCACGACGTGAGATTCTGTCGTTACCAGTCCAGTGTACAAACCACTCCGACGGCTGCGACTGGCGAGGGGAACTGAGAAAGCTAGAGGTAGTGTTGAATACTTAAGATATTACATTTTTATGTGTATGCACGTCATCTAATGGTAACGCCTACTTCGAAAATCTGCCAGTCTGTCTGTCTGTCTGTCTATAAAGGTAAAGGGATGCTAGTCCATCGCGGGCGGGGTTACCCACAGCATTTTTCCTCCGGAACCATTTGTACACCTGGGTGGAGAGAGACAATTTGGATTAAAGTTTCAACACGACGGCCGACCGAGACCAGCCCTCGAACCACTGACCATCAGCTAGGGGTGGCGAATGGTAAATCCGAGACTCGCCGAGACGCCGAGACCTTTGTTTCAAAATCCGAGACCGCCACCGCAGCTACGTTATAAAATCCGAGCCCGAGACCCAATGCGGGAAAAAACCGAGCCCGAGACTCAGTGCTAAAAAAATCCAAATCACCTATCAAACAACAAACAAGGATGAAGAATGAGAATCTTTGACAAAAGTATCCGAGACTCCGAGACCTTGAGGAAAAAAATCCGAGACTCCGAGACAGAAAAAGAACCAGCCAAACGAGACTTTGAGACTTAAAACAAAAACTGCCGAGATTTCGAGACCGGACCAAAATTTTCCGAGACCCACGATTTTGAAGGTGCCATTCGCCACCCCTTCAGCTCCAACCAACGCGCTAACCACTACACCACTGCACCTCCACTTTACTTAAGAGCGTCTCTTCCTTTTTTATTTACCTCAGCGGAGAAGATTTTTCTCTCCTTTCCCCAGGGAACACAAGATGAAAAAGCGAAAGAGCGTTTGAGTTTGCATTAGTATTTACCGAATATTAACCCTATCCATACCTTCATTAGACTGACCTAATTTGAAATATTTCATTTCTTCGTTCAAGGATCATGAGGCACAGTGCCCGTATGCAAAGGTTCAGTGTATGCATCCTAGTTGCGGAGTCCTGGTACCAAGAGATGACTTGTCACGGCATCTTACTGAGGACTGCAGCTTCAGGGAGGTGCAGTGTCAGCTGTGCGAACTTGTAACAACCGCTGACAAGCTTAAGGTATTTCAACACAAATTCGTAAAGGATGAAAACGACTTTTTATAGTTTTTATAGTTTAGTGGTTGATGTTGCTGTAATCAGTGAATAAGCATTCGCCAGAGATAGTTCAATGAATGTTTAAGAGAGTACTCAGTGGCAGAACTGGGTAAGGCTCCCGTTTCTTTTGCCTCCGGTCCCCTCATTGCAAAGAAATATGAATCCTCCGTGACCATCACTAAATTAATTTCGATTGGCTTTATGTCGAATACGTCGTACACCCCTTGCATTATCTGCCTATTGCATTTTTTATTTTAAGTTTTGTTAACTTTTCGAACTCGAAGCTGGTCATATATTACCTCTGATAGCAAAGTCATCATTGCCTTATTCTACATTCTAGTTAAATTGATGCATCTCATAGAGTATACTGAATAACATCAAGTTTGATAGGTTTTGTTTGCCTGTTCCCAAGTAATCTTTGGTTGTTTGACTTTTTGTAGCAACACCAAGAAACGGAATGTCAGGAATACACTGTGGACTGCCCAAATTGCTCGATTGTAAAAGTACCACGAAAACAGGTAAATTTTTAAACTAAACGTGACTAGATGCATTATCCTCACTTACATCCCACTCAGCTGCCGCAAAACTGACAGGCCAATGGGGTGAGTTAGCTGTTCCTATGTAGCAAGCTACAGTTTTTAAGTATTGTGCCGCAAGGCGTTCACATGATCTGCACATGATCTGTTTCGCGATTACTGATGGATGACGATATCGTCCCTGACTTCTATTTGTGTAACCTTAACTCGATCGGCTTTGTGTCGCCGCGAGGGTGTTTGGAAACGCATCTTTCCTTCTTTTCAGTCGCTTTCGAAATTAATGCAGATGCTTCAAAACAGGCTCTAAAATCTAATTTTGTTTTGTTTTTGAAAACAGCTTAAAAGCCATCTGGATCCTGTGAATGGAGACTGTGAAGCTGTTGAGGCAACCTGTCCGTTTCATAGCATAGGATGCCCGGATGCAGAGGTAAGCTATAAAAAAAAAAAAAAAAAAAAAAAACCAACAGACTGGAAAAAGGTTATTTTCATAAAAACACCCTTATTTTCTTGATTTCTTCTAACTACCGGAGCCCTTAAATTTAGTTTTGTTTTCTTATAGGGCTGGCCATCTTCGAATTAATAGCCCGAAATTTTTTTTTTTCTGGCTGACTTTTAGTCGGAATTGGCAAAATGAGCTTATTTCTGAATAACTGGCAGGAATCAAATTTCGAAGCGTGGGTGTGTACGTCGAACCAAAAATTGCACACTGATCCATGCAACTCACACGAACAAAGATGATATTTTATTTAACCAGTTGAAATCACTGATTTAGAGTGCGTTCTATCTCGGCGGTGAAGTGGGGAGGGGGGAGTGGGAGTCTGAGCACGAGAACGAAAGCGAGGTCTGGAGTGGGTTCCAGCCGAGAGATGGCTCTGAAAATGTGCGGAGCGGCTAATTTGGCGTTGATGAAAATCTTAGAGCCTGCCTTCACGAGATTAGAAAGCGTTCTCCTATCGTCGAACGCAATAAACCCTTGAATAACTGAACATATTTCATGTTTTACACAATTAAAGAAAAATACTGTTTACAAATGTCAACTTCTTTGGAAATGTGAAATGTAAAATGTAAAATATTGTGAATGTATAGCTAATAGACATTGAACTTGGGCTAAAAGTTTGTACAATTTTCGTTTGTAGGTAAGAAAGCGGAAAGACCACAAGGACCATCAAGATCGACAGGTCACACAACATCTCAACTTTCTTCTGTTATTCGTACAACAACTGTCAAACTTCATTTATTCTAAGCTTGATCAAGTAAATGCCTTTGAAGGAAAATCCCAATTCTTCCAAAACATAGATAGAACCATACAAAGTTTACTGCAGAAGGTAGAAACTGTGATAACTGATCACTCTAACTTATCAACGATGATGCAAGGTCATGGTACTCGCATTAGCAATCTGGAGAAGAATATTGAGCGATTTTTAATGGACGACGTAGTGCCTGATAGTCCTGCCTTAAATTCCATTCATCGCTGGTCGCAAGCGGATATAAATCGTGTATTGCATAGGCTGGAGAATACCGATGCAAAGACAGCTAATCATGAAGTTCTATTGGTTGAAATTAACTCAATGGTGCAAGATAAGAGCAAAGAGGTCAAGGGGCTGGAAACACAACTACGGATTGCAAATGATGAAATAAGGAAACTTCAGCGTCGAATGGAGAATTTAGAGCACACTTTAAGTCTTAGAAACATCGTTACCGCTGATTTAGAAGAACATATCAGACAACAACAGTTCTTGGGATATGATGGAGTTCTTATATGGAAGATCAGTGATTTCACAAGGCGCAGGAACGAAGCAATCACAGGCAAACAGGTGTCTATCTACAGCCCGTGTTTCTATACCAGTCGTCATGGTTACAAGATGTGCGTGCGCATCTATTTAAATGGTGACGGCATTGGCAAGGGAACGCACATTTCTTTATTCTTTGTTGTCCTGCGCGGTGAGTACGACGCGATTCTCCGCTGGCCGTTCAGACAGAAGGTCACATTCATGTTACTCGATCAAAACAATGTGGAACACGTAGTCGACGCCTTCAGACCTGATCGCAACAGTTCTTCTTTTCAGAGACCGAGAAGAGAAGCAAACATCGCCAGTGGGTGCCCTACATTCTGTCCTCTATCAGAGCTGAGCAACCACGCCTACGTCCGAGACGACACCATGTTTGTTAAAGTCATAGTTGATACCACCGATACATGAGTCACTGATCTTCGATCGCCGTATCTCTGAATGCTGTATATATTGTGTTTTAGCCATGAACGGCGGACTAAAGTGATCATTTCAAGTAAGCTTTTTCTTAGAGTGTTACGTTACTGAGCAACATAAACCGGAACACAAAAAGGAACCAAGTTGCTAGTCATCTTTAACCTTGTTTTATTTCCTGCATTTAGAAATTGTTTATTTGAACTGTTGTCCTCTTACGGATTGTGTAAATAGTGTTGTTTAAATTAGCATCCTGAAATTAAAGTTATATTTTTATAAATCGTTTCTGATCAGTTGCACACGAAGCAATGTACTATACCTTTTAGGAGGGAGCAGGGGAATTAATAAAAATAAATAAATTCATTTTCACTTTGTACTGGTGGGACAGATCTCATTTCTTTCTCGAGAACATTGACCTATGTTTCCTTTGGGGTCCAAGTGCTTCTTGTCGTGTTATACTATATAATGTCTCCACGAGTCAACGGACACAAAACTAGTACTGCGCTGGAGCTTTAATATCCCAGTTTGTCTGCTTACCTCAATCAATCAATCAATCGATCGATCGATCGATCGATCGATCGATCGATCAATCAATCAATCCTCTTTATTTAAACACGAATCCCATTGTTAAAAATGCTTTTCCAGAGAGCCGTGCAAAAATCATGCAATAAAAACAATATTAGATATTTATCTACCCCTTGGATGGCATGCTAGTTTAGCGCAAGGTCGAGCCCTCCCCTCATCGGCCAGTTTCATCTTCGCCGGTACCCAAGTCATACCCTTAGGTGAACAGCGCGGAGCAAAGGGTTGTCTCGGGTACCATATAAACAGGCCCGAGTCAGATAATTTATGTTTTCCTTACTGGGAGTACGACTCATTTACATACATACATACATACGTACATAAACTTTATTAAAGTGTCACGGTATTTAGCTAAAAGCTAATTGTGGACACCATAAATAAATAGTATGAATACAATTCAAGTATATGTAAAAAATATTAAAAAATATAGTCTTAGAATATAATTAATATAAAACTAATTGTGGACACTATAAATAAATAATATGAACTTAGAAAACAGCGAATCTAAAGCAGATTTTAGGGTGAAAAAAGAAGACATTTCTAGGCTAGCAGCCGCTCTCCAAGTTCCAGATATTTTTAGATGTTCTCATGGCACAATTTGTCCCGGAGAAGAGACTTTGTGTTTACTGTTGCGAAGGCTGTCTTACATTTGCCGTTATCACGATCTTATCCATCGTTTTGCCAGACCTGTGCCCGAACAAATACAGAATTGAGAAAATATATCCCGAACTTAACAGAATGTGCATAGTACCGATAAGCAAAAAACGAACTAAAACGAATAATAAGACATCATATATTTTGTGCTCACTTGTTTCTCAGACTTGTAGAATAATCGGCAGCGCTAGAAGGACTTCGAAAGGACTAATCATTCTAATGTTAAATTACTAAATGACTTCGCCAACAAAAAAACAACAACAAGAGCGATACAGAGGGCAGAAGGAGCAAACTAAAACGAGAAAAACTTAAAAACAGAGTAGGCAAGAGACCAAGGATACCTAAGACTGTTATTATATACAAATTCATATTTATTACTCACAGAGATGATGAAGATGGCCCCATTACTGAATTCTGTCACTGAGAAAGGCAATGTGCGAAACATCTTATTAAATTAAAACTCACAAATCTTCAAGAGAGGACAGCTTAACCATTTTCGACTTCCTTAAGCTAAAATACGGTTAAAATTCAAATAACAAAAGAAATAATTACCTAAGAAGTCTTCGCAGCATGAAACCACATTTCAATTCACCGTCGTAGAACTGCTACGGTGAAGTATAACGCATAACACTTCGACCCAGATCCCTAGTGCTCGTCCAACCGTACTTGCTGACCGTAAGTCACTACGGTTACGAGGCAACCTTCAAAGGAATCGGATTAATAATGAGACACTGGATAAGAACTATCTAGCCGTTACAAGTCTTAATCCTTTTAGCAATGACAAATCAGATTCCTGAATTGAAAACATATTTTCTGGGCCGCTGGCATTTTTAGAAGCAAATTGAGTGGGGAAGCTTTAAAAATGCACACTCATCATATATTTGAAAGGTAAGAATTGTATTTCAGTCACAAAAGACGGAAGTGCTCCAAGATAATTGCTTTTGTTTCTCACAGTTTTACGACTTTATTCACTCGGCTCTCTTCGCTATGATGATAAACGTTTACTAGTAATACTTGCCGTTAGGCAAGTAACATTTACACTTCTTCTTGTTTTTGTTTAAATTTAATCCAATTTGTTGAAATTTTCGCAAGCTATTCAATTCAGCTACCACGCAGCCATTATGTCGCTTATTGTCTACTAGATTTCGGGGATTCCCCCGACACGCAGATGACCACCCGTATAGGCAAATATTGCATCAACTAAAAATGCTAAATCGTCCCCCAGTCTGACAGTTTTATGTTGCAGTAGACTGATACAACCATTTTTTCATTAAAGGAGACTGGCCCAATTTAATTCACGGTAAAATATGATTAAAATAATAACCTCTTGTCGTCCTTCTGAAACCGAACGATGTTTTGAGAGACGATTGTCAAAGAAATTAACAATCACCGTCTTCGGAGACCTTGAGGGTGGTGGTACCGACAGTATGCAAATTCGAAGCAGTAGTATTTCTCAGAAATTACGTATCCAAACTGCATTGGCCTTGATCGATGTCCTCTCATTTAACTATTTTATTACCTGCGTAAGCTGGTAAGGTGGGTCATTTCTGACAATTTTTTTTATTTCTATTATAGAGTAGTGGATTCATTAATTGGGTGGCTGTTGGATTCAGCTTGGATGGTAGCAATCGAAAACGAAAACACTAACTGACTAAGCCTTGCATCTTCTTGGCATGAATGATTCAGTATATCTCAATCTGCATTTCTCGTTTTCCAACCAAAATGTTCCAATCAAACCGTTTGTATTATAGAACACAAACTTAAGAGGCATCAGTGTTTATCAACCTTCAAGCTTGATGGGATCTGCAATTTAAGAGGCCTTCCAAGGGGGGTTCTGGTGTCGCTTTGTCGCTTGTTTTCGAGCCAGCCTGTCGCCTGTTTCGTCCGGCTGTTTCGTTAGCGAAAATGTCGCTGTCGTATTTTGTCGCCTTCTCTAGCTAAAAAATTCATAAAATGTCGCTCTTTCTCTGTCAGTTCCTGTCGGCTGTCGGTGTTTTGGAAAAAGATTGTTGCCACATTTTGAGTTTATGTCGCCTGTCGGTGAAACCCCTTGGAAGGCCTCATTTAACCACCAGTTACATCAGTACAGGCCTTGCGAGAACGAACGACTGACAGACGCGGTCGTCTGCCTGCCAAAACAGCTTGATAGTTCATTTAGTTGGAGTCTTTCTGGCTTAACTAGCTAGTTTTCCAGGTAAAAAATGAAATCATCGGCAATTGTTTTTTGAATACGTACCATATGTTGTATATCATGCCGACCATCGTAAGGTGAACGTCATTGTCTAGTTGACAAAAGCAATGCTTATGACAGCTGTTATGATTCTCAAAAAACTTTGTTTGCATATAAGCTTTTAAGGTTTGGAAAGATGAAGCAGACTGATCCGAAAGACCTGCCCAGAGACGATCTTAGGATGCATGGCGAATCCCGCATATAATTATACAAAACTGATGGCGACAATTAAGCAATATGCATTCCACGATGCTCGCATTCACTCAGTAAACCAGAAATCGCCGCATAACAAGCTTTCACCGTAGTAAGCTTTCAAAGAAAAGCTTAATATTCACATGATTCTTTGCATGATGTTAAAATACCGACCGAATTAATAATCGTGGCCTTTGAGTTGATTGCGGAAGTGTTTAATAAAGACTAATAGCGGCCGGTCGTTACTGAATCCGCTATCGAAATCTCACAACTTGGTACAACCCTTTTTCCCCACTTAATTATTTTGCCCATTGTCTATCACTGAAACCATTACACTGAAGCTAGTGCAATGAAATACTTACACCTTCATCCTCTCGCCCGTTAAAAAGTTTGTCGAGTCTTGCCCCTACACGTACATCCTCTCGCTCGTTTATTTAAAAGTTTGTCGAGTCTTGCCATTTCAGTGCCAGTTTATTCAAATTCCAGGGCCGTATTTAATTTTATTGAAAATATGTAGGAAAAAGAGATGCATCAAGGCAGCAACTGTACATTATACACCCTTTGGTGTCAATATTAAAGTGATGGATGTCTGATCCAACAGTAAATTAAAAAAAAAAAAACGTTAATCAAGCACTATTATTGGCAGGCTTCTGTGTAATTTTGTCTGTATATATTGCATGTCATATCTCACTATCGGTCACAGATGAATTCATGCAACCGCTGGTTAAATTCGTCTGATCAGGATGAAACTAATCCTTAACAAGAGGCCAGCTGGTAGCCTGTACTCATGCGCTTGCATAAGAACGTTTTATGGTTTATTTTAACTGGGTAACGCACCCCTTCCCACTCAACGAATTTTGCGTGACATGTAAGTCTTGTTTTGTTTACATATTATAAGATATCATTTAGTACGACTGAATTTACAACTGAACTTAAACACGTTTTATAAGCATTTCTCTAAAATTAGCGACAACAGAAAGAAAAATTCAATCACAAATTGATATCAACATAAATTCCCATCGAAAAATGTAATTTCTTTTCCGGTGAAGTCCAAATGCCAGTGGCTTGACTCGGCTATTTGAAAACAAGAACGTGATCACGGGCACGCCGAAAATCACGAGGTCGCATGTCAACCAATCAGACCAGTGAAAGTCCTCCCGCGGGATACGGGAAACTTAAAAAAAAAACAAGCAATTTGTGACTACAAAAAGCGGGACGAAAGCTAAAAATAGAAACAAGGAAACCTTGACTCATGCCGCTATGCGCATGAGTAATTACATTATATCATATATCAAAGGTAGAATTTTAATGGCAGTATAGTATTGACGGTTGACAGTGAGCTTTTTGAGAGAAACGTTTTGCAGCAACGGTAAAGTTACTGCTTCATTTGATCGGTTGATAGCCAGTTAACTTGGGTGCAAAAGGGCAGGCTTTTCTCGCTTCTCTCATCGTTATATTCAGGTAAAAACCCCATCCTTGTCGATAACGCGAAAGAACAAATTGCATTAATATGTATGATGAGTCGGGACTTTTCCCTTTCCCAGGATGCTCACTGGGTATAAAGCGAGTAGTTTGTCACGCAATTTACAAATTTTAGAATTGTACTGGCTGAAATGTCAGTCTAGTTGGACATTGGGTAAGTATTAAAATAGCGCATTGTTTTCAAACGAAGAACAGTAAATTACGCTGTTGATTTTCGAAAGAACGGTATACAACTCATTTGCATAGTCGGAAGCCCAAACTTTGAATTTATTTAATGCAGTTTCGAAATCAACGGAACCTACAAATCTGCTTTAAAACTAAGCGTCTGTCTATTTGTCTGTTTAACGATTCTTGTTTTTATCAACTTTAGTTTCAGGCGCAAGGTTATATTCTAAAGTCAGAAGTATCGGACAATCGAGGATCGTCGAGGTGCATCCCTGGTGACTCAATTTTTGGTAAGTAACTTGGTGAACATCAAAGGCGGAAGTGTCAAGTTTATGGGAAAGACCCGATGCTCTCATCATACAAAATCGAACCAAAAAAAAAAAAAAAAACAATTGACTATTGAATGTACACGAATCTAACGTAATCGAACATCATTTTAATTTTGTGCTATTTTGATTATCAAAACCAACCACAGTTGACTGAGCCATTCGGCAAATCCAGTTCGATTTTGTTGAGATGTTAGTTTCAGTTACTGAACAGGAAAAACAGAAGGGAACCTTGCTAAAAAAAAAGAAAGATATCACTTCAAAGTTTTCATTATGGGAATAATCTCCGCATTAGACAGCTTTGAAACGCTGGTACGTGAGGTAACCAAGCAGCGGCTCAAGTGGGAAAGGGCCGCGACTGATTTGATTTCTTGACTATTCATCAGTCACTGCAGCTCAGGTCAGTGGTGTCAACATATGAATAATGATAACGAACAACAGACGCTGTCGTCGTGAGAAAGTCTTTAATACCGGCGCTCAGCGAAGAGTGACCTGGACAAGCTGAAGGCCAGATTTACATCATGACAACAATAATATCAGGGGACGAGCTTGCTCGAAGATAACATAAACTCATAAGAATGACACATAGTAGATACAAGGCCGCCATGGATATCATGGATGTCAGCCATGGTGCTGAAGGGGTTACCCTTTGTAAACAAAGTTACCTTACCTATGATAAGCTTCTGATGATAAAAATAGCGGTAGTGATTCGATCAGTTGAGTTTCCTTGCCAAGCGCGTTCGGTAATCGAACGAACGGCTCCTTTGGCCTGTAGCCATGCATATACGGTAAATATGGTTAAGGGGCGGACCATTAGAAATCTTGGGAGGGGGGAGGAGGGGGGGGGGGGGGGGGGGGGGGGGGAGATAATAACCCAAAAAAAAATCTTGCAATGGAAAATTGTCTCAAAAAAATTCATGAAGGCAGTTGACCACAAAAATATAAAATCCTGCAAGCTAACTGGCTGAATTTTTGAAAAGGTGGTCAGCGAAAATTACAGCAATTTCACTACAACTAGCCCAAACAAGGGTTTTTATGACCCCAATCAGCCCGAAAATCACAGAGAAGAGAGAGAAGAGGGAAAGGGAGCGAGGGCGAGAGAAAGAAAGACTCTGTGATTTTCGGGCTGATTGGGGCCGGTTTCGCTTTTTACAAACCGTCTACTGCGGGGTCGAACGATCGCGCAGCGTGATATCGCAGATTTCGGTCCGCTCGATTCAATTACCACTTTATGACATCCATTTTTTTAAATCACACAATTTAATTGTTCAATTACAGGATTTCTGTCAGTGAGGTACCATAATTTTACTGACGCAGTAAACGGTTTGTAAAAAGCGAAACCGGATACGCTTTTACATCTTAAAGACAATAAATTATATATATATATATATATATATATATATATATATATATATATATATATATATATATATATATATATATATATATATATATATATATATTTATATATATGGCAACTCCTGAACTTGGGCACAGGATGTACGGTTACACATTGTTGAATTGCATTGTGGAGTAACAAGAGTGCTCAAACTGCAAGCAGTGAGCGAAGCAATATGCTAATAGTGAACACCTCTTAAGAGGCTCTCCACCCAATCCAGAGAGTGCTCAAACTGTATGAACAGTGAGCGTTTATATATCTATATATATATATATATATTAGCCGACTCGGCATATATATATATATATATATATATATATATATATATATATATATATATATATATATATATATATATATATATATATATATACAATTATGTATACAATGTGCCCTCCCGGTTGTTACCATAATGGCTTTATGGCAACTCCTGAACTTGGGCACAGGATGTACGGTTACACATTGTTGGATTGCATTGTGGAGTCACGAGAGTGCTCAAACTGCAAGCAGTATATATATATATATATATATACCGAGTCGGCTAAAATTAGGCGATATCACGCAAGCTTGAGCGCTATAATAGTTTTATAATTCAACACATTGATAAAATCACACAGTTCATGATTGGAAGTGGCGCCTTTGTCAATATTTCGCAAGCTTTAACACTATAACTGTTTCATAATTCAACACATTGATAACAAAACACAGTTTCGAAAAAAAATTTATTGACATATACAACCTCTTATTAAGTAGAAGGCTTACAACCTCGCGCCATTTCTTACACAACAAGCAGCAAATGCCAAAACGTTTGCAGAGCTAAAATTAATTTGAGAGTTTCTACGAGGAGTTTTCGTCGACGTAAAGAACAAGACAGAGTAGTGATTACACGAATAAAAATGTAAAGATCATAACTCCACAAGATGGCGGGACAACAACTACCTATATACAATGCCCGGATGTGTACCACAGGGTACCCATAGAAATACAATCATTACATCCCTTTTCCTATAATAAACACAACAGTTGTTCTATACATATAGGCAACAATCTACAGAAATAGTACTTTCAATAATCCACAGTCTCTTAAGTAACATAGTCATCCATTTTGGTCTAGTGATCACTCCATCGTTCGAGGATACATTCTCGTGTCAAGTCTGAGTTTTGTGGTCTTATACCACTTCTTCAGGTTATACCACTCCTTCAGGTTATACCACTTCTTCAGTCCTTCCAAATACAACAGTACAACAACAACAACAACAACAACAACAACAACAAGTTTCCTTCCTTCACTCATCCCTCAGAAACAGTTCATCATCACTACTGCGCTGCTCGACTAAACCAACAGTTCTTGGTTCCCTTTGACTGGTGTCTCCAAACCTACACTTTTTAGCAAAATAATGTACCTTATCTTCCACAACTGGCAAATTCCTTTCCATAAGCAGGGCACTTCATTCGAAGATGAGTGCCTCCACAATACCCACAATCTTGTATTAAAGCAGGTGTTCCTTCAGGTAATTTGGGGTTTTTATATTTTCTTCTGTTTTTCGGGACTCCTCTTGGGTGAATGTCACGTGATATCCCTTCCCGCTCAACAGCATTGACCAACCCTTCACCTTGACTCATCTCCTTACTCTGAATCTTAACCAACTTGTTAGTCGTGCATACTGAAATCGCTTTCTTTAGTCCTAGTTTTTCTGTTTTGAGCAACTTTTCTCTGATCTTTCCATCAAGTAGTCCAATCACTATCTGATCTCTTATCATGGAATCTTTCAATTCACCGAATCCACATGACTTCGCCTTCTTTCTTAAGTCCGTAACAAACTGATCAAACGACTCACCTTCACGCTGAACTATACCCCTAAATTTGTACCTTTCAACCGTCTCATTCTTCTCCTCCTTGCAGTGTTCCTCAAACTTGCCCACAACAATGGCATCCTTCAGCAAAGGTAAACGTGGCAAATAACTCTCTAGCATCCGGACCAGCGACAGTCAAAAGTATCGCGACTTTCCTTTTATCAGCGGCTTTTCCGAGATTCTTCGCTTCCAAATACCAGTCGAAATCTCTCTTAAACTTGTTCCAATTCTCCTTGAGGTTTCCCTCCAGTATCAAACGAGGTGGTCTCTCAAATTCCTCCATAAAGGAACAGTTTTTACTCCTGTTACCATGTAAAAATCATAACTCCACAATATGGCGGGACAACAACACATATATACAATGCCCGGATGTGTACCACAGGGTACCCATAGAAATACAATCATTACAAAAAACACAGTAAAATGAAGTAGAATTTCTTAGTTACAAGTGTTTCGTGTCTTAAAAAGTTCAATTCAGAATCAAAACAACTTAAACAAAGACACAGCTACCTAAACATAGCGGTGAAAAGTCTGAAAGAACTGCAGCGTGGACAGGATGTCTTACAAAAATTCACAGCTAAAGGATACAAAAAACAGTTAAAACATCGTTACCTGTAGTTGATGTGGCTTTTATAGTCCCTTCCATCAGCGCACTAAATTTTCACAGCACATATTCCAGAAGTGATTACTAAAGGCATTTTCCGAAAATTGTGCTCCTTCATTCACTTCTTGACGAGCGGTTGACTTTGAACCAGCTTTCATTCAGCTTCGCCAAGAAACACTGCAGTGCGACCGCGACAACGCGAAAATTTCGCGCCTTTTTTGTCCAATCATGTGATCATAATTTTTCTCTTTTCTTTTCTTCTCTTTTTTTTCGTTCCTGTCCCTTTTTCTACCTAATGGTTCACGCGTTTTTCTCCCAAAAAACACGAAAGTGCAGGCAGCGGTCATTTTCATTTTCCTTCAAAATGTGAAATTTACTGCCATCGCTGGATATACGTCATGTAGACATAGCGTATATCGATAACTTTTTTACCATATTTGGGCAGTGTTACCAGTGTATCAATATATATATATATATATATATATATATATATATATATATATATATATATATATATACACTGATTTTCAAAATATACACTCGTTTTCAAAAAGGTTGACGTTTCAGAAATATATATTTATTACATATACCTTTTGTATTCCCATCAAAAACGTCACTTATTAGATGGGAATACAAAAGGTATATGTAGTTATATATATATATATATATATATATATATATATATATATATATATATTTTATTTCTGAAACGTCAACCTTTTTTTAAAACGAGTATATATATATATGTATATATATATATATATATATATATATATATATATATATATATATATATATATATATATATATATATATATAATGTGTAACCGTACATCCTGTGCCCAAGTTCAGGAGTTGCCATAGAGCCATTATGGTAACAACCGGGGGCACAGGATGTACGGTTACACATTGTTGGATTGCATTGTGGAGTCACGAGAGTCAAGTTGGTTCCAAGGTACGGAACTTGATATTGTGAACGGGTCATTAATTGTGCTATTTACTTCAGCATTCTTGTAGTTGTTCTTAGTTTGCCACAAGGTACACCGCGCTATCGAGCCCCAACAGGACGAAACAGCTGTCGGCGGTTGTCACCCTGCTTTATCGGTTTCTGTCGTATTGGTGTCTCGCAAAGCCTACTTTTTACGTAGTCAGATCACCCTTTCAGTTTGTCGGTTGTTATAATAACCCACCCCTATGAGGCGCGGGGGGTTATGAGTTTGGTTGCCCGTACACAATTCATCTATGTTCATTCTCTCTGTTTTTTAGCTTTACACGCGTGTTTAGTCTCGAGGGAAAAGGACCAGCTTATCGGGTGGGTACGACCTGCCAAAATCTTGATGTAAATCGATGTTTTCCTTTTCCAGGTTTTTAATCACCTTTCCAAGCTGGAGGTATTCATCGTTACAGTTATTCTTCAACACCACAGAGAACAGAAAAGAGAAACATTTGTGGATCTACTGATCTTATCCTCAGTTTTACACTTCATAAACGTGATTTCGATTCAGATGGCAGGATATCAACTCTCGAGTAATGATCTGAAGCAAGTTCCGTCCAAATACATTTGCATGCAATGCGGCTTTGTGCTGCGCGAACCGATGCAAACGCCATGTGCTCATTTTTATTGCAGAACCTGTCTGGAAGACCTTAAAAGGTAACTTTTCTGTTAATAATCAGAACATTTAATCAGGATCCAGACTCCATGGTCGTCAGGGGGAAGGGATGGGTAGGGTCCTGGAGTGAATACAGGAGAGGGTGGGGGGGCGTGGGGCTTTGGGGGGGGGGGGGAAGGTGGGGGTTATGGCGAAATAAGGGAGGGGCTCTCCCCTGGATCCGCGACTGTCTGAATGATTTTATAACTATGCCCAAATTGGTTTATTAACTAGTTTAAAAATTGTCCACCGTAAAGAGATTCAAAAGCTGACGTTTCGAGTCACTAGCCCTCCGTCACTTCTTGTGAAAAGACGTGCGCGTTTTGCGTCACTTTTCAAGGTAAGGGACCAAATAAAGGTTTCCACTGACAAAGCGTGATTCTGACGCGTTAAAATAATTTTATCTTTAATTCATCTTCTATGTCACCCTGGATCCAGAGGTCCGTTCTTTGAATATCATAAGTGAAATTAACCGCATAAACGGTTAGAAGAAGCTGCCTCGTTGTCGCGGCTTCGCCGCTCAAACTCGCCGTTTTCACTAAAAAATAAAAAAAAACTTTGGCACCCAGGGTACTTCTATGTAAACATAAGTCTACAATCTGTCGACGTATGCCTAGCAGCATTTTTGCACGATTTTAAAATTAAATGGCCTAACTACAGATTCTGAATAAGTTTTATACACGTGGTATTCTTAAAAACCACCTTTATTATTTTCATTTATTTCATTTGTTTTTTTTACCATATAATTGGTTAGTAGGGTTGGTTATGAGTATATCTTATCTTATAATTTCTTATATATTCTTATTATATTATATTATATTATATTATATTATATTATATTATATTATATTATATTATATTATATTATATTATATTATATTATATTATATTATATTATATTATATTATATTATATTATATTATATTATATTATATTATATTGTATTGTATTGTATTATATTATATTATATATTATGACCTTATCTTCACATCTCATCTCATCTTATTTTATCTTATCTTTTCTATTAAGATATTTTAGGGTTCACTGTGCATCTTACGTTTGTACTTTCGTTTAGTATTCTAACAGTAAATAATTGTCTTTATCAAGGTTTTTGAATGTGACCTTTGTAGGTGTAGTGACTCATGGAAGAAAATTATACATCCCCTTGTCAATGTACCGGCACGTTCGAATCTTCTTACTGAGAATTGTTAAGTGTTTTAATCATACTGTCTTACCTCCTTTTAACTTGATACATCATTTTGCGGCTATTAATCTTCCAGCGGCGACACGATTTACAAATGTAAAGATGATGGGGAAGAGTTCCATCTATCAGAGGTATGATACTATCTCAGTTGATCATTCCTATATCCCATCGGCTAAAAAAAGAACATTTAGCAAAGCTGGTAGTCGCATCATGTCATTATAGCCTAAGCACCATGCAACAAAAATTTGATTGGCCCTTATAACCTTTTCTACACCCTGTTAAATGCGCTAATTACCCTTGTTACTGATAAAGATGCATATTTTAATCATTTTATTATGAATTACACGACCATGACATTGTAGTAGAGCCTAAATATTGCAAAATATTCAGATCAATTTTGTAAACAATGGTTTCTTCAACACTTCAATTTTAAAGGGACAGTAGTATCCCGGCTGATTCGGTGATTTTATGAGTTTTTTTTTTATTTCGGCGGGCATTGTTCCTTTAAGTCTATTATTTTTCTCATAACTCATAAGGGTAAAATACAAATAACAATTATCTTTAGAGCAACTACAACCGACTTGATTTTACAAAACATGTTTCGACAATCCTTTGTCATCTTCAGTTGAAATTTAAAGTTACAAAGTTGAATTTATACTAAGTAAATGAAAATGCTAATGAGTGAAAACACCTTAACAAATAAATGAAAGAATGTGTGACAAAAAAGAAAGTTTTAAATTAACATGATACAACTGTCGGTTCAAAGAAGGTTGTTCCCATTTGATATGTAAAGCTTCCTTTATCTTAAGCTGAAAATTAGTGGAAGCATGATCTAAAATATTGAAACAATTAGGTGAACATAAACTGTGGCATTCTTTGGAGTCTTCCAGGTGTTTGAATACGTGAGAGGCCCTATCAGTGGATAAGTGCTCACGAACGCGTGTGGAAAAATGTCGGGTGGTTTCGCCGACGTAGCAGGCATTACAGCCTGCACACAAAAATTTGTAAACAACACACGAACGGAGCCCGCTCGGGATAGGGTCTTTCACGCTAAACAAGTTGCCGATCTTAAAAGACGAAAAAACTAATTTTATATCTATATTACTACAATAGCGTTTGATAATTTGCCGAATCCTTTTCTGTGTAACACTGGAAAAATGGCCTGTATAAGGTAATTTGAAATAGAACGGGGGTACAGCTTTAGTGGTAGGATCTGGGGGACAGTCATGAATGTTGTGTTACACAGAAAAAATGACGTATTGTCACACATTCTTTCATTTATTTGTTAAGGTGTTTTCACTCATTAGCATTTTCATTTACTTAGTATAAATTCAACTTTGTAACTTTAAATTTCAACTGAAGATGACAAAGGATTGTCGAAACATGTTTTGTAAAATCAAGTCGGTTGTAGTTGCTCTAAAGATTATTAAAGATTATTATCCTGCTATTATCCAGACCCTTTGGAAATAAATAACAATTACGTACTGAAACCGACTACTACTTCTCTGTTGAAGATTTATCACGTTAGTATTTTGTGGTTTTCCTCCAAAAACATTCGAAACGCAAGAATTTGAAATTCTAACAGCAAAAGCCCGCAAGAAGTTACCTGGTCCATCCGCAAGGTGTTTATTTATAGCGCTCGTGTCCACGATCAGAGAAGAAGTTACAGGCTCCAGTCACAAGAAGTTTGTAGCGTTCGTGTCGATTATCGGAGAAAAAGTTACCGGGTCCAGCAGCAATAAGTTTATACATGTAGCGCTCGATCATGTCGATTATCGGAGTTACACTATTGGGACATTGTATGATTGTTTGATGAGAAGATAGTGGATAATGTTATATTGTTGTTGTTGTTATCCATCAAGAGAAATCGCTGCAACACCCTTTATGTTATTGAAAATAACACTCTGTATGTTTACTGAAAATAATATATCGAAACCTTCGAATTTTTGACTTTGCAGGTATTTCCTGATCGATGGGTCAGAAATGAAATTCGTGATTTAACAGTCCATTGCTTGTATAATGACCGCGGTTGTGACTGGGAAGGAAAAATAGCAGACGTGGAGGTGAGTCAGAAGTTCAAACGTTAGAGAAGCTTGTTAGGGATCGCACGATGAAATTCAATTAATTATCAATTACCGCTGTTATCTTATAAAAGAGGTATATTCCCCTGCCTGATGACCCACTCAGCGATGCATGGGAGTCACTGAGGTTATAATTGCTATTCTGCTAGAATAGGATGCTGTTCCATCGCAGGTCTTATCAAACTGCAACCTTCAAGAAACCTTGTTATGTAGAGTTTGTTTTTATGTTTCTGTAACAAACACATCATGGTAACATTCCCCTTTCCCTCTTCATTCGTGACATTAATATTAACTGTCTTCTTCTGGGAAAGAATTTTAACTGTGAACAATCCAAACTCCTAAATGGCCAATAGCGCAAAAAGAAAACCCCCTAGAGGCTAATTTTGTCCCCGAAGCAAACGAGACTGATGAAGGCTGAAGTTTTAGCCGAAACGTTGATGGGATTTTTAACATATTTTATATTTTCAAACACAATTTGTAACCAGAGTAACGTTTTATTTAATCATGAATTCTCCTGGTTACAAGTCCATTTTTTTAATGCTAAATGTATGTTAACCATTTATTATTATAACTTGATTACTGCTAGGAAACTATTATAACTTGATTACTGAAACTATTATAACTTGATTACTGCTAGGAACACGCTTCTGGGTGTGGCTTTGTAGAGATACCCTGTATCTTTGAGAAGTGTAAAAAGAAAGTACTCAAGTCCAGACTAGCTGAACATCTGGAAAAGGAATGCAGCCAACGGAGAGCTGAGTGTGACTACTGCAACCAAGAAATGCCTTTTGTTCAACTGGAGGTAATTTTGATCAACAACATCAATTTGATTTAAACCTTTAACCTCCAAGAGTGCCCAAAATCAAAATTAAGCAAAATCCGAAATTTCATTTTGTAAATTATTGAAACACAAATGGTACCATGCAAAAGTACTGCCGAAGAGGTACATCACATGTCACATACAACATCCTTGTGACGTAAATCGACGGAAAAGACCTTGTAAACAGATTTAGAAGTCCGTACACACACTGGGATACATGCAAGTGAAATTTGAAGGGGCAAGTTCCCAGGGTCTGCGTCCCTTCAATAAAATTAATACATATAGATTAAGGCTGAGCCTAACAGGGAAGCTCTCTGATAAACTTAACTGATGTGAAAGGTCGGAAGCACAAAAATTAATATTGACGACCGGGCTATTTTTCAATTTTAGCAATTCTCAAAACAGAATTACGCGACCGTCTGCACAGTACATTTAGACTGTACAGAAGCTCACAAAAACAACGTTTTTTTCAGTCTAGAATAACTAGTACGACTGCTTTCCGGATATAATACACCTGTTGCTTATCAATAATTGCCCGAGAAACTGATTTAGAAATCAAAATTGAAAAATGTACACAAACATATTTGCAAAGCCACGCGAGTGGTTAGAACTGTAAAATCCAAGTCTTGTTTTGTTTACATAAAATCGCTTTTCAACCTATGTATGTAATGAATGAACAAAAACATGAAAATGGACAACACAATCTTCTTACGAAAAATTTTATTCAAATCTCCATAAGTTTATGTTCAAAAGCAAAACGCGAACCATTTATAGCGCATCGAGGCCGAGCTGTCTTCCATGAAAGGAATCATGAAACGACTGAATTTGAGCTCGTTTTATAAACAATTCTCCAAAACTAACAAGAACACAAAGACAAAGTCAATCACAGATTGATATCAACATACCTTCCCATCGAAAAATGTAATTTGTTTTACCTTAAAGAAATTCTTTACATCTCCGCTTCTTCAGTTCTGAAATCCGAGGTTAGAAACATCTCAGCCCCGCATTTCTCCCGCATTGATTAAAACGTATGAAGTTTCTCGAAGCAAGATTTTATCCCTGAAAGCTCTTCTTTTAACACTATAGCGGCTTCTGAGTATCCCTTAATTAGTATCCCTGTCTTGAGTAGCAAACCGCGAAAAAATGCAGGGAAATAACGACTGCAATTTAAAAAGGTTTTCTCCGCTAAACACTGCTAGCAAAACATGAAAGTGTTTACCGAGCTGACGTGACATTCGGCCATGTAGCCGCGCGAAAAACAAAGCCCCGCTTTGATTTCAAAATTGCTAAGATCCCGGATGTTGTGTGCCGTCATACGCGCATATTTTGCGACGTCATACGCGCCCGCGAGCTAGCCCCGCCAAACGCGTACGGCGCGGGCGGGCACACGGACCGATGCGCCCGCGAAACATTCCGCTAGCCTTAACCATGAAAAATGAAGGGCATAGGTTCTATGAGTATGGGGCTCCGCAGCGGACCTTCGGCCCTCGAAAACTCCGCTAATATGAAGACACCTGACCAGATTTTTTTAGACGAAAATATTAGGTCAGAAAGTCTAGTGATCCACCGTCGCTTTAACTCACGCTTGTTTACTCCACTACTGATTTATGCATGGGTCCCGTGACCCATGATTTTCCGTGCTCCGTCAGTCCCAGATGTATACCGAACACTACAGTCACAGGGTCAAGTGCCCTGAAGACCCGTCGATGTTGTTAATGTTGGCGCAATATAATTGTTGTTATCAAGTCAGAGAAAATAATGAAAATAACTGCTCTGGATGCGCAATCGCTTTTTCTAGTCTTAAGAACTGTAAATTTCGATCGCGGAAGAAAGCTTATATGATTCTTCATAAATACATGTATAACTAGTACTTATTTTACCGGGTTTGACAA